>OY728145.1:577448422-578002187 GCA_963277665.1 Viscum album
TATGGGTGACTCTTAATCATCTGAAAGAAAAATTCCTACCTTATGAAGGGTATGCGGACCACGTCAACGCGTTAGGGGAGTTTCGTCATCTAATCGACCTGGAATCCCCCCCATCTGTAAGGTAGCCACAATCAGAAAGGTGAAAGAAAAACCTTGAACTGGATTGCCTCCATGCACTACATAATGTGTGTCACCTCATTGAAGACGCCCTAGTTGGAGTTCACATTCGTGGATGGGGAGAACATGGGGCTCTACACTTCACCCCTCTTCCTGTCCAGCAAAATCCATTGGTAATGGCATCCTGCAATGTCATCACCCAAAGCAGAAATCGAATGGAACCCCTACTCAAGAAATATGGGATAATCAATAAAAACCGACCTAGAGTAAGTCTCCAAATCATTGGGACCAAAGAGATCAATCCAACGAAAAGCTTCTCAGTCAGGAAACCAAGAACATTCAGCAGGCTTCCCGCCTAATGGAAGCCAACCAGCAAGCAGTGCTCATATCTTCAAAAGACCATAGACTCTATGCAGGCCCAATGCCATACTCGGCTCACAACCACATAGGAATACATGAAATTGAAAAGGTGTAAATAGCAGCAGGTACTGCCGCAATATGGGAACAACCCCAGCCCACAGGGCTGGGAGAATTTTTAAATCAAAATTCCCCCGTAAGACCAAAAAATACAGCCTTTAATGCATCAACGGAAGAATGGGAACAACCCCAGCTTGTAGGGCTAGGATAATTTTTACCTCAAGTCCCTGCACAGCGGACATCTATCTTCTACCATCTATGAAGAACAATGGATATAGGAGTTACTCATTCCACCCCTTATCATGGTTTGCACCCACAGAGACAAAGGCACGTTACAAAGCCAGACTAGGGCTCCCTTCGGGTCAGCATTCACCAATAAACCAAAATAATATCGTATAATGGAAGGAGAAAGTCCAGTAAATGGCGCAAAAAGCCTTCATACCATTCGGTACCTGATACACCACCCCCTATGTGGTATGCCTCAGTGAACGTGGTAAACGTAAAATCCACGGATCTCATAGAAAGTGACACAGAGGGAGAGGATACAATGGAAGATGGTTCCCTCCTAGAGGCATCACATACCGAGCCTGATGGTGTGCATACCCGAAACCAGAGAGTGGTCCTAAATCTGGGCACCCCCTCAGTTAATTTGACACTACCTCCCGCATGAAACCCCAACAAGGAGAAGAATAAATCCAAGGTCGTATATGAACCACCTTATCCACCCCCTGGAAATGTGTCCCTCACTCTCAAGGAAAGGTTCACCAAGCAAGAGGAAGAAATGAAAGAGCTCAGGTGAATTATTGTTGAGCTACATCGAGGGAGCTACCTTGCCAGATGTGTTCCCTATGCACGTTAGCAGGTTCTCCCTAAAGAGGTGCCTATACCACATGCACTTATCCTGGTGAATGAATCCATGCTTGGAGCACACCCCAGAAGGTCAACAAGACGCCCCCACCCCCCCTCCGCTGGAAGGCTGCTGGAATATATTCAGGCAAACACACAAATGATACCTTTGGACGGGTATTAAACACAAATTCCAGCAGCACCAGCACGCCCGGTCTTGGCCACTACCGCACCATCCCAAGCTCAAGGCTGACAAGATATTCATCAGGGTCTCTTGAAAAACGTCGAGTAATTAACAACTCGACTAGAATCCATGGAGGGGTGGTGCGCTCCAATATAGCCAGAGTGCACACCCTACCCATATTGGGTAAGAAATGTTTCGCCGCCCCCAAACATTGAAAACCCCCACTACAAAATAATTAGTTTTTTCAAACATGGGTATATCTATTGGTAAAATTGCATTTTCTGTTTGTAAAAAATTTTACCAACAAAAATATTCTTGTCATTAAACTGTTGCTAAAAAATCTGTCGCTAAATGTTATTGCGACAAATAAAATTGTTCTGTTGCAATTATAATATAACAACAGATAATATATATGTTGGTTGGCTTTAGCAACAAATTTTTATGACAATTTTTTCTTTTGGTAATAATATTACCACCATATAATATCTATTTATAAATTACATTTGAATACAAATTATAAATTTTTATTACTAGTAAAATTTCATATTATATTTATTAATTTATCATATATAATTCATCATTTTAATTATTCAACCGAAGAAAATTTACTCAAATTTTCAAACATAGAAAAAACATTATTTATATTAATAATGAAATTCAATTCAAAATGAAATACAAAAATATAGGATCCATCCTCCAACAAGATCCACCAACAAGATCCACCCCCTCCCCCCACACCCAAGTACCAGTGACCCATCCATACCCAGGACCCATCCATTCCCCAGTACCAGCAAGCCAGCTCTCGAACCAATGACCCATCCATGCCCCAATGAGCTATCCCCAACACCTACAAGAAACCTTAGCTGATATACCACAACATCTAGCTCCAAGATCTCTACCACACACAACCAACGAGCATACCAAAAACGAGTCAGCTCCAATACCAGTGAGAAACCACAATTCATTGGTATGACACACCCTTCAACTCCAATATCTACATCACAAACCAAAATATATACGCATAAATCAGTGAATAATACCTCCACAAATTGAAACCAAAATAGAAATAAATGAATGTATGAAAAAATGGTTTGCATAATATACATTTTTCATCATCCCTATTGACATCTCAATGATTTTAAAAAAGGATTGAACATCCACAAATTGGTACTCAAATATTTAATTATATAGATCTTATACATGTTCAATGAAACAAAAAACCAAACAATTAGAAGCTCATAATAACTAAGATTAAAACACAAAAACACACATTTTCACCTTTTTTTTTAAATTTTGACATGTGACATGAATTGGTCACCCAATTTATTCCCCAATGAAATTTATTAGTGAAAAAAACTATTATAATACATGCACAAGGTGTAATGATCTGACACCATTAGGTAATTGAGGGAGATACATGTTCAGATTATGAACAAAACACATACCAAAATACACATTGCATTAAACCTTCCCGAAATCATTACTGATCTAGTAGTAAAAGTAGTTGCATTATGATACTCTATAAACTACTTGAACATATTCTTTTCTCCAAGTTTGGAAGGCTTTCAAGATTGACCTGTTTTGCTTCATCCAACCATGCCTAAAACTCAGGCCTCTTGTTCCGCGTATATGTTTCTCTGAAAAAACTGAAAGTGTTGAGATGCATCAACCGGATCAACGATATTGTCAACTCCATGAATTTTCCATCTTATTCAGGATGGATATAAAGCATCAAAAGTGACATCACTACCCAGAAAAAACACTACATGCTAAAATGCCAACAAAAATCCAACACGCATAAGTAAAAGGATTGCTGGAATATATAAATCTATTATTTAGTGTGAAGGATGGTGAATTTAATGATTAGAATCACATAGATAATGGTTGTATTTGACTAAGACTAAAGTTGGAATTAATGGAGTAGTGAAGTTTAATTAAAATATAGAAACTTATTTATTTAAATAATTCTAGTCTTTGAGATTTGAGTTGATTTGTTTTGGAATACTACAGTAATTTCAAAAGTTATTTTAGTTACTAAATAGAGACGAGTCAGAAATATCAAGGTTATATGATTTTGGTGATTCGACTATTACTATTAACATATTTGGTTTTTCATTAAAATAGGGTAAAAATTGAAAAATTAAAAAACCTTATTTAATACTTATGTTTTTATATTTGAGTATCCTAGATTTAGAGAATTATAAAAGGGAAGAACTCCATTATGATGTGTAATATATTTTCTATATTGTTTATGATATTCTTCTCTCAAAATAGAGTCAATTAAAAATGGAAAGGCATGCATATATTGTTTTGGAGTATATTTAATATATTTCTTTCAGTTGTGATAGTTTTATTAACAAAGGAATACAATGAGTAATATCTTCTTAAGATAATGAAGGAATTCTGACATTATTTATGCTGTAAAATATTTCTCTGTGTCGAAGAATTTGAAAAATATTGGGGTGGAATACAACATAGAGTATGAAGACATATACTATTAATGATCATTATGATATTGAGTTGAAGAATAAGGATGATCTGTATGTAGTGTTGTTGAGTATATTTTGGTATCCAAAGGCATATTCATTAAGATAAAAAATATTATTATGTTGATGTTGTGACATTCAAAGAAAAAATAATATTCTTTTTAGGAGATCATAAGGGGCCCATTGATGACTAGAGGCAACTAGTTTAATTGAGGATTAACCATTAAATACATTGATGATTTGTTCCTAGATAGTTATTGTTTCTTTATAAAAACTCAAGGATGTACACTACACTAAAATTCTAACTTTATGGACAACATTGCAGGATATGAGGATGAAAACTGCCATTATATTTTTTATATTCATTTACATTATATAGTGAATATATTTGTCTCAAAATTTTGATACAAGAACATCAAGTATTTTATACCAACATTTGGACCGAACAAAGTAGAAATCCTATATGCTCCTATTTATTATTTACCTACTGTATTTTATGTGGTGTTTTCTTTTTAGAGTGCATTAATAGATCCATACACTTGAGGGAAAGGACACAGCTCAACTAGATCTGCAAGTTGTCCTTTAGCACATGGATGCATCTATTGACATTAGTAGGGAAGGAATCCAAGGGGATTAGAGGGAAGAGACATGGGTTCCCCAAGTCCTGTCCATCTAGCATGTCTACCTGCAAACAAAAAACACCATTTTCCTCTCTTGTTACCGATAATTTTGTTTATGCCTCTTTTCCATGTTTCTTGATATTCTCTATGTATTTTCTTGGATCTTGTTCATTTATCCTTATCTTTTCCTAGAAATGTTGGTTCTTGCAACCAGATTATGTATTTTTGTTTGGGATTTATTTTTTTGGATGTCTAGGTGTTATATTCTGTTTCACTATGTTTTTTTAACCTTTGTAGTTAGGATGATTAAATTATTTGGTGTTCTATTTATGTATTGGGTTGTTATAGAAATATACAGCTTCGATGATTTAGAAATGAGAACTCTGTACAAAAAAATATCAAAAAGAAAATAAGAACATACTAAAGCCATTTGTTCTTTACCTAGAGAAGAAAACCTGTGTGCCTGAGTATTTAGTTCCATGAGGAAGAGTTGTATTGTGTAGTAAACAATTATAAATAACCACTTCCAAACAGTCATTTTAATATCAGGTTTTTCATAACATATGAAAATAATGGTTGAGTGATCACCAATGGAATCTTGGTGATGTAATATCCACAAATGTAAAATGTATCATGAGAGACATTGAGACATAGGGTGCACCTGCATTTCTTTATTTGAACTGCAGTCATCTCACTTCTTCTATTAAATTTTTATTCCTTATACTTGAATTTTGAACTAATTGTTGGAAACATAACTTATCAATAATGTGTGGTTACTTATTATTTTGTTTTTTATATTTTAATTTTACTATAAGAATTCTCTACAATCAGTCACAATGATCGCTCACTATTATGATAAGATAAACAATATCATACATACTTCAAAAATACATGTGATGAAATTAAATTAATCTAATGAAAAAAATGCCCATTAATTAGAATGGAATTTAAATTAACTAAAGATAAGAAGTTTGATAATGAACATAAATAAAACATTAAGAAAATAATTAAAACCAAATGCATATACAATATTATAATCCATTTGTTCTGTTAACTTATATTGCGTATATTTCATAGAATTTTTTTGAACCAGTCCTATTAATATACGAATGTTGAAATTAAAGTTGTGATGTTAATGTTGATTGGGATGTTTAAAATGCTCTAGCTACTATTGAAATAGCGCCTAAAGTGATGTTATTAGAAAATAGGTTTGTTGAATCTTAAAAAAATGTAAAAAACATATAAAATTAGAAGTATATATAAAAATTTAATTATAAAGACGTGTGTTTGTGTATAGAAATTGTAATCAAAGTGTATAAAAATAAATATACCAAACATATATATAATCTAAAGTGTATAATTTCATAATATAAAAAAACCATAATTACATAATTGCATAATGTGTATATATCAGAAATATATAATTAATATATGTATAAAACACATACACGTAACATGTATACAAAATAATATACTTTGTTTAATGATCACATACTAGAGTCTAGCAATTGATCAACTAAATCTATCACTACAACAAAAATATGTAGTGAACAATTAAAGTTCTGTGCAACATCAAAAAAAATTGGAATCTGATATATTGAGCCTAGGTTATTGGGCATCATAAATCATTCAGCGCTGAATAAATTATGGAAAAATAAATATTAGGAAATTACAAATTAATTAGTAACTCTAAAATATTAATTTTCACATTACAAAAATAAAATTTTAGAACTGAAACATCCAGTATGTGTCTAGACAATTTTTCAAAGTGATCTAGAGTAATATTGTTAGAGATCAAACAACAGATTGAATTTAAAGATAAATTAGGGAGAATCCATTGTATCATACCTTGAAGAACGTTTTAAGCTATAAACCTTCATGTGAATCTTTGATTTATGGAGGTTTCAGGCCTAAGTGTGGGATTTCTACAACGATAGAGTCATTTAGTGTGATCGAAAGAAGTCAAAACAAGGGAATTGTATAAGGCTGGTGATCAATTGATAGTAGGGAAAATGAGAGAAACTGTATCCCCAAAGTTTATCCAAAGGAGCCCTTGGGGTGTATTTATAACAAATAATAAAGACCACACCGGACCTCAAGTCCGATGTGGGATGCAGACTCCAACACTCCCCCTCAAGCTAGGTGAACCTAGCTTGGACACATAATGAAAAGAAAACAATAAAACAGACGCTAACACTCCCTCTCAAGCTGGACATACCCAGCTTGATGACAAAACATGACGAAATAAAAAGAAAGCTGCAAAAGTTGATTCTCCCCCTCACGATCAAAGATCCTTCGTAGGATGATGGATGGATGATGTTGCGGGCACAGCAGAAGAAACCACTCAGATCGGCTGGTTGACGGAGCGCCAGGAATGCCGCACTAGTGGAGTCGGTCGATGAAACGCCAGGAAATCCAAACTAGCACCGGGAAACCTGCACTTGCGGGGCCAGCGATGGGAGGCGGGGATTCCGTAGAATTGTTGCGGGACTGGCGGCGCCAATGGGCCCAAATCCTAGGTGGTCGAGCTACTGCACCAGCGAATGGACGTGCCGGCGGACAGAGATGCGGCTACCGGGAGGTGCCGGGAGATGCCGGCGAGGCGAGGATGCCGCAGGAGGAGGCCGGCGAGGGTGCAGGAGGCCGGGAGGCGGCGCTGGAAGCCGGAGGAGGCCACCTGCGTGGAGCGGCCAACACGGGTGGAGGACAGTTGCTGGCCGGAACAGCCCTGATCTACCCGGATCTGCCCGGAACAGTCCGGATATCGCCGGATCTGGCCAGAAATCACCGGATCTGGCCGGAGCGGTCCGAATCAGGCTGGAACTGTCCGAATCTGGCCGGAAAACACCGGATCTGGCCGGAGCAGTCCGGATGAGGCCGGAGGCGGCCGGAGCTGTCTGGATCTGGCCGGAAAACACCGGATCCGGCTGGAGCTGTCCGGATCGTGCCGAAAAAGCAGGGAAGGGCCGGGAGGGCGTGCGGAGGGCCGGCCGGGAGGCACGCGGAGGGCCACTGGACAGGAGGAGCACTGCAAGACGGGAGGGCCGGGAGAGTCGGGAGCCGCGAGCGCACGGGAGCATCGGGAGGCGCGGGAGGCGCTGGAGAAGGGGGAGGTGCCGGAGGCGCTGGAGCAACGGGAGGCGCCAGAGGCGCTGGAGCAGTAGGAGGCGCCGGGAGCAGTGAGAGGAGCGAAGCACGGGAGGAGGGCTGCCGGAGGAGGAGCCGGCGCGTGATGAACCGGGGCGGGAGGTCCGGCACTGGAGGGAGCCGCGTCGGGAGCACCATGTGGGAGGCGGCCGCGCGAAGGAAGGAGTCACGCCGGGAGCCACACTGGAGCCACGTGAGAGGAGGGAGGCGCGACGGGAGCCGCGTACCAGGGAGGGAGAGGGCCGCCAGGAAGGGGAGCCGCGCCATGCAGGAGAGACGCCGGGAAGGGGAGGGCCGGCAGGAGCAGTGTGAAGCAGAGGCGGAGGGGCGGCGGCGGTAACCCTACGGGGCCTTGAGGCCGAATCCGGCCCGATCCGGACAGCTCAGGCTGAATCCGGCCCGATCCGGTGATTTCCGGCCAGATCCAGGCTACTCCGGCCGGCTCCGGCCTGATCCCGAGATTTCCGGCCAGATCCGGATAGCTCCGGCTGGCTCCGGCCTGATCCAGGCTACTCCGGCCAGATCCGGCGATTTTCGGCCAGATCCGGCCGGATCCGGCGAGTTCCAGACTGTTCCGGACAGATCCGGACTGTTCCGGCCAGCAACCGGCCTCCACCCGTGCAGGCCGCTCCACACAGGGGGCCTCCTCCGGTTTCCAGCACCGCCTCCCGGCCTCCTGCACCCTCGCCGGCCTCCTCTTGCGGCATCCCCGCCTCGCCGGCATCTCCCGGCAGCCGCATCTCTATCCACTGGTATGCCCATTCGCTGGCGCAGCAGCTCGACCAGCTCGGATTTGGGCTCGTTGGCACCGCCAGTCCCGCAACAATTCTGCGGAATCCCCACCTCCCGTCGCTGGCCCCACAAGTGCGGGTTTCCCGGTGCTAGTTTGGATTTCTCGGCGTTTCATCGACCGGCTCCACTAGTGCGGCATTCCTGGCGCTCCGTCAACCAGCCGATCTGAGTGGTTTCTTCTGTTGCACCCGCAACATCATCCATCCATCATCCTGCGGAGGAGCTTTGACCGTGAGGGGGAGCATCAAATTTTGCAGCTTTCTTTTTATTTCGTCATGTTTTGTCATCAAGCTTGGTATGTCCAGCTTGAGGGGGAGTCTTAGCGTCTGTTTTATTGTTTTCTTTTCATTATGTGTCCAAGCTAGGTTCACCTAACTTGAGGGGGAGTGTTGGAGTCTGCATCCCACATCGGACTTGAGGTCCGGTGTGGTCTTTATTATTTGTTATAAATACACCCCAAGGGCTTCTTTGGAGAAACTTTGGGGATACAGTTTCTCTCATTTTCCCATTCTACAGTAGGGAATCAAACTTGTGAGGGAGTTGACTGAAGAGGTGCTTAGTTGGTTTGGAGGTTATTTGAGGTTGATGTTGTCCGAAGATGATCGCCAAAACACCATGCAAAATCCCAAATGATATGAGGAATAGATAAACCTGATAAAAATCTAGAATAAGATATGGTATGAGGGGTCACAATAATTTAGTGATGATGATCGACTAATAATGCGAGAAACCAATTGAAAAACACTGACTGAATCATGAAGAATAAACCAACGGTATTATGGTTGAGAAAAATGATGATGAATGTGGGATGATCAATGCATGGCTGGCCAAGGAAAAATAGTTTCCCAAGACAAGAATTGAAAATTTTTCCCTTTTGACATGGATTCCGAGTTTTTTTTATTCAATCACTCACTGGCGGTGGAGGTTATCCATAGAAGAAAAACATAAAAGGGAGAAAATCACATCTGGGCACTTACCAATAAAAAAAGAATGTTGTTCTGGACAAATAAAATAATTCAATGATAACTATACATAATCAAGAAGAACTTCTTGAACATAAATTCATTAATTGACAACATGAATTTAGTGAAAGAGAGCCTATATAAACTAGAAATCCATGTATCAAAAAATGAATCATATCATGGAAAAAGGAATTGCATCTACACTAGAATGATTGAACTAGAGACCAACAATTTCATATCAAACAAAGAGAGAGATGTACCTTTCAAAGTTGCAACCCATTGCCGTATCAAACATCTTGGAGGAAGAAAATCACCTACCACAAACTTTGTCAAATTAATTCCCAATATATCCTGTTAAAGAATATCATGCACAATCCAAGGTTGATCGAAACCCTAATCCCTAGAGAGACTCTGCTTCCGCTGCAAGATGTAATTAATTATGTTAATTAATCCCGTGGAAGGGGAAGAAGTGGTGGGCGATTATGGGGGAGATGTATATGGGTGTCACAGTGGGGATGCAACAGTGGGGGTGGTAATGGGAAACATAGAGGATAAGCTAAGAACAACATGAATCAGGTGAAGTTCAAGATGAATCATAGCACTGACGATCGAGATGAAGCAGGGGAAGAAGGATTCCTATGAAAGATTGGAGTCATGCATCTAGGGCGTGGCAATGAGGAACACCTATGACCAGCGGATCAAGGAGAGATGGTGTAATGAGAGGGAGAGAGAAGAAGGTGGTGGCTTTTTTCCCCTTCCATCGGTTTCCCTAGCCCATGGGATTGCGGGGATTTCCCTTGGCCCGGCCCTAGATTGAAAAAAAGTGTGGTTGTGCTTGAGTGTCGTTGGCAGTCGATGAGGAGAGGGTTCCCAATTAGGGTTCTGGAAAACATGGGAAATTCAAAACCCTGGTTGAAATGAAGGAGATGATGCCGCTAATAGATAACTCAGTTGAATAGAAGGAGTCTCAAGATTCATTGAGGATGAAAATAGAGGACTGAAGAAAAATGACCATGGAGGTGGCTAGCTGGGAAGGATGGGAGGTGGAGGTGGAGGCTATGGATGTGGGTAGTTGGCAAGCCAAGGGCCAGTGAAGTGGATGCAGTGAGGTGGAGGTGGGAGCAGAGATGAAGGCAAGAGAGGAGACACGTGTAATTGGAAAACCCAGTTTTCATATTGTAAGTAGATATGTAGGTAAATATATGAAATATTGTAATGATTTAGAATATTTTTTTATAACAATGATTTACATGTTTATTAAATAAATAACATTGAAAAATACAAACACCATTGATATTTAGAGAAAATTTAAAATTAAAAAAATTGATTAGATATTTTTAATAAAAACCCATGAAACCGATATTGACTTTGGATGTAAAAATAATATATATATGTATATACACATGTGTGTGTGTGAGTGTAATAGTTATTATTAATAACAAATTCATGTGTTGGAAAAAAATTTTGGTATGTGTATGATAATTCAATAGATTAAACTGTTGCTAAAAGATTTGTGGTCATTGGATGATCAATATCAAAAAATATAACCGTTGGTAAAAATAAGTGTTGGTAGTTAAAATTAATACTAGTAAAACATAATATCTATTGGAATTGATCACTTTTACCAACAAATATGTTATATGTTAATAAATTACTATTGGTATACGTCATTTTTTTGTAGTGCTCGTATTCCCAATATTCAATGGCTTGGGGGACCCAGGACAACATTAAATTCACTATGCCTCTTACTAAAACCCCATGATGGGAATTCCAGAGCACCAAGAGGTAGTAAAACTCATGTTCTTCATACAAATCCTATAGGTCTCGACTTTCATATAGTATATTGGCCTACCAGCTAACTCAATCATGGGCTGGGAGGACCTATGGTGACAATTTATCTTCTAGTTTAGTTCAATGCTGCCTAAGACGATGGTCAGTGACCTTATTAACTGAAAGAATCAAAAGTATTAAAGGGTCTTAAACTTTATTTGTAGATGGAAAAGCCTAACTTATTCCCCGAACTGTCCGCACTCCCAAGATGAAATGGTCTCCATGTGCATCGACAACCTCCGTGATTAATTGTGAACACCACTCATCCTGATGAAGTACACAAGTGGGTTTAGATATTTCTCTTCCATTTCCAAAGAATATAAGACTCCTTACAATGAAAAAACCTCAAGTCCAGAGTGTCCCCATTAGCCACTAGGAAGAGAATGAGAAAATATTAAGAGACTTCTGTCATGCTTAAGCCACCCCCGACACCAGCTCTAGTTGTGAGGCCCCCACCAAAATGTGTAGGACCCCCTAGAAGCCAACAACCACCCTCACCTCAGCTAGATGAGCGACGAGGTGCTAAAAGAAATCAGTTAGAAGAACTACGAAATAAATTTTACTCATTATGAGATGACCAGGTATGCAGCTACTTCATAGCCGTCATGAATTGCAATTTGATCTGACTACCAGAGCCAAAGCGAGCCGATGAAGTGGGTCTCGATGACCGTCCAAATTATTGTACCCATCACCAGATATTGGTACACACCATCCAGGAATACTTCGTTTTCAAGGATCTCATACAAAATATGGTGGATTCTAAGCAAGTTAAGTTGGGCCCGCCGCCAATACAAGTGGTGTATGTTTCCACCTCAGAATCAAGAAAGGAAGAGTAATGACAAACAATCACCTGTAAGGAGAATTTTTTTGACAATTGGATGATGTGGAAGACCATAAATCGAGTTCATAGAATCCTCTAAGCACAGTTGAAACAACCAACTATGCCCCAAAAATTCCCAATACCGCACAACCGTCCTCCTTGACACCATGGTCCTCTAAAAGCCAGAAGGGAAGAAAGCATAAGGAAGAAGATGGGCTAATACCAAAGCTGAGGTCATTGTTGACCATTTCGAACTTCTTTCCTGCAAAATTGGTACAACGGGTACTGCCCCTCCAAACGGTACAACAGGCACCACCCTGCCCAACAACACCATCAGTAGGAGACAGTCATACAAAAACATGGTTAGATCAAGAACTGATCTTTGGCTCCATTAATGTCATTCACTTGATGGACCCCTTATTGGATGAAGTCTATGGCCACGAACCTGAATTCCCCATGCCCAACCAGAGAGTTGGAGGAAGAGTCCATAGAGGCCAAAGGTTTCCTGGAAGGCATAATCATGGAAGGATTCAAATTCCTAGACACGCCATAAATCGTACAATTAACATCACAGAAACTCATGAAAGGACCCTCCACCAGACACAATAAAAACTGGAATGCTCCTCCTCCCCCATCAGAAGAAATGCATGTCCAGTTATCTTAGAATATCCATAAGGGGAAGAACAAATATTAGATCACCCAAGGCATTCAACTGGACCAGTTCTACCAAACATGGAAAGGACCACAACACCTCCATCCCTGGCTACAAAGGCCAAACTATCCACATCCAAAGCCCAAATACCTAAAGTGTCTATGAAGAACATCCCCAAGCTGGGAAGCACTAATCTTTAGAGAAGAAGTATGATATTCTAAAGCAGATAGCTTCAGTACCAAAAAAGCTGTTAATCCTGGATGCGTTATGTCTATCTTCTGATATTAGGGAGGTACTCATAGAATACTTACTAAGTCCCAAGGATTTTGAGGCTGAAGTAGAAGAAACCAAAGTCTATTGGATGGAGACTAGTTTTGAAGAATGTCATGTTGTCATATCTTTCACAAGCAAGGATGAAGACACCACCATGAAAGTGCACATCAAATCCTTATATGTGTCTAGAAATATAAATGGAATTGATGTCCGTAGGATCTTCATCTACAATGAATATGGAGTTAACCTCCTCCTACTATGAATGCTTTGTCAGCTAGGCTATGATGAAGATAGATTAACACCCTACACTACTACTCTACTGGGATATGACAAAAGGATCAGAAACTATTGGGAAGAATCAAGATTCAAACTCAGCTCTGAAACCTCATGTCAGATTCTGAGTTCCTAGTAGTATGACAAATTACAACCTTCAATGTCTTGTTAGGGAGGCCTTGGCTGCATCATCACCTTGAAATTCCATCATCATACCATCAGTGCATCAAATATTGCACTAATGGGAAAAACAGGACATTGCATGCCGATAAATCCCCATTTTAGTCTTTTGAATCATATTATATCGACACAGGGTTCTATGAGTCAGATGAAAAACATATTTTGGCCAATGACATTGATTGGATTACTACTCCAAATGGATTGGAAACAACTCCCACTGACCCCCTACAGCAGCTTGGAGACGAGTATGTATTACCCATCAACCAAGTTGAATGCACGAGTGCAAGTCCAGATGCATACTCAATCGTATGCATGGTATCTATTGCGGACACTGAGTCCAAAGACATGGAAAAGTGAGCTGACTCCCATGATGTTAGGGAAATCCCTATCAAAGATACTCATGATCTATCCATATGACCACAAACTACGCCCATCTCACTCACTATGGAAAAAGATGATTTCTCTCCCAACATTGGAGAGTTCATCTCAAAAATCTTCTCTCCATCGGAATAGGAAGAAGATGAAGATAAAGAAGAAGAAGAAGATGGGGAGGAAGACCTCAGATATTCCCTTACTACATTCTAAGAATGTGTATCCACCACAATCAATGAACTTAAGGAGATAAACCTGGGCACAAAAAATGACTCGTGGCCCACTCTAATCAGTGTGGTTATGCCTGTTGAGGAGCAGGAGGCATACACCTCCTTCCTAAAAAAGAATCAAGATGTTTTTTTTCTAGAACTACACAAAAATTCCAGGTCTCAATCCTGAGTTTTCCACTCATAATCTTGGCTTACCATAAGATCACCGGGGCTATAAGCAGGCAACCAGAAGGACCCACCCGACGCATGTTGCCAAAATAGAGGCTGAGGCTAACAAGATGATCAATTCCAACTTCATACAGGAGGTCCAATATCCAATATGGATGGAAAAAACAGTCTCTATCAAAAATAATAATATAAATATTAGAATATTCATTGACTATAGGGACCGTAAACAATATTTCCTAAAAGACGATTTTCGGGTCCTGGTCATAGAATTGTTGATCAATGCAACAACTGAATATGAGGATATCTCTTTCATAGATGGCTATTCTGGATACAAATAGATTTGTATGCCCTGAGAAGATGAAGAATATACTTCTTTTATACCCTCTCAGGGAGTGTTTTGTTATAAGGTGATGCCCATTGGTTTAAATATTTCCAGTTCCACATATCAACGTGCCATGCATCGCAACTTCAATACCTTCTTGGGAAAGTGCATTGAGTGTTATGTTGATGATCGAGTGGTTAAATCATGACATCATTCAAACCACATGTCCAATATTGAAACTGTCATTAAAATTTTTTGACCACACAGTTTAAAGATGAATCCCTTAAAATGTATCTTTGGCATTACCTTGGGAAAATTCCTTGGCTTCATCGTACGCCATCACAGTATCGAAGTCGACCCTGATAAGAGAAAATCCATCCATGGAATGTCCCCACCTTACAACCTCACTGATTTGAGAGGTCTCCAGGGGATCCTCACCTATATTCGACACTTCATATCCAACCTGGTGGGTAAATTTTTACCTTTCACTAGGATCATGAAGAATGGAGATATGTATGAGTGGGATAATGATTGCCAAGAAGTGTTTTAAAATATCAGAAAGATATCTCCAAAGCCCTTCAGTGCGGAGGCCGCCAGTTGAGGGGGGACTACTCATTTTGTATGTAACCACCATGGAGCAGTCATTAAGTGCCTTCCTTTCACAGAATAATGATTTCAGCAGCAAAAACAACCTCTATTACCATAGCCGAACAATGATTGATGCTGAGACTAAATATTCAAAAATCGAAAAGAACTTACTGGACCTAATCTCCATGGTTCATAAACTTAGGCATTACCTGCAGCACCCTCAGGTCTACCTAGTTTCCCATTACAACCTGATTAAATATATCCTCAACCATACCATGCTAAATGGGTGCCAATCTTGATGGGAAGTCATCCTACAACAGTTTTACATATAGTACGTGCCCCAAAAATTCATCAAAGTCCAGGAATTAGCAGACTTCCTAGATGAGAAGCCATCAGAGGAAACAACACCATTGGATGTTGAACTTCTGGATGAAGAAGTGTTCTCCTTCTAGGAGGGCCCCCAATAGTGGGAAATGTACTTCGATGGTGCATCCTAAAGCCCGATAGGGAAAAGGATGAGGGATCCCAAGATCAACAAAGTGGGGCTAGGAAATTATACTCTTATACCCCAAAAAGGCCATCTAGCCTCAATATTTCTTACTATTGGAAGGGTGTACAAATAATGAATTAGAATATTAGTCCCTCATTATAGGCCTGGAACTGGCACTTCATGTGCAGGACAAAAACCTAAATATAAATGTTGATTCATATCTAGTCATTAAATAGGTCAGTGGTGACTACGCCATTAAGAAATAAGTATTGGTTCCTTTAATGAACCATGTTTGAGAACTGATGGAAGAATTTCCATCAGAACCGACGTCGAATTATGTCCCCCAGTCACAAAATGCCCAGGTCGATGCTTTGGAAAATGCATCCACAACCTTGGGGGATCCAGACCGGGGTGAAAGGGCCATTAGTATTGCCCACTGTCGAATAGTCTTTCCATTAATCTAGAGTAGTACAGAGGAGATTGATGAAATTATCCCTGTTTCTAAGCCTTATGGTCACACCACCAGCTGAATTATGGCCATTTTAAATTACCTTCAGAATGGGGAACTCCCATCAGATAGGGCTAGAAGGGAATAGGTCTGAATAAAGAAAGTTAACTTTGTATTGTACAATGGGGTAAACCAAGAAAAGGTTCTCTAAAAATGAGGCCTTGAAGGAGTCCTTCTCAGGTGAATTGATGGAGAAGAGACTGTTGTCGTCATAAAAGAAGTGCACACCGGAGCTTGTGGATCACACTAATCAGCAACCAAGATCTCTCACCAAATCTGAAGTCTTGGGTATTACTAGCCCACTATGATACATGATTGTGCCATATTCACCATGAAGTTCCATTCCTGCCAAGTTCATGCCAATTTCATACACCAAACCCCAGAGTTACTTCATACAGCTAAGTACTCCTGGACATTCACCTCCTGGGGGATGGATATTGTGGGACCATATCCTCCCACCATAACCAGACAATTTAAGTTCATATTCATAGGGACCAACTTCTTTTCCAAATGGACTGAAGCCATACCCCTTAAAGATTTTAGGGACAAAACATCGTTATCTTTTTGAAGGCCAACATAATTACCAGGTTTGGTGTCCCTTATACAATACTGATGGATAATGGCACCAACATATACTCTATTGAGTAGGACAAGTTATACCAGGAGTATGAAATCAAAGCCAACCATTCATCCCGCTACCATGTGGAGACCAAGGGATGATAAATTCTTTCAACAAGACTTTGTTCAACATAATCCATAATATGGTTGATAAGGATAAGAAATTGTGTCTAGATAATCTCCTTCAAGATTTGTGGGCTTACCGGACCATGCCCCCACTGCCACCTAGGCAACCCCGTACTCACTAGTATACAGGGCAGAGGTGGTTTTTCCAATCAAAATCCAAGTGCCATCACTTCGTGTGGCCATTTGCGATCAACTGTCCATGGACAAGAAATCCTAGAAACAATTTGATGAAATGGAGATGCTAGATGAAAAAAGGCTACACACTTTACACCATTTGGGAATCTACCAAAATCATATTTCATGAGCCTTCAACAAAAATTTTCAGCTTCGATCTTTCTTCAAAGGAGAAATGGTGTTAGTCCTCAGAACCCTGATGATATTTGAGAAGAATCCCCCAATGCATGAACCAAAGTGGTAAGGACCATATTTCATACATAGGTTATATTCCAATGGAGCATACGCCCTGATATCAATGGATGGATAACACATCATGTCTCCCAAAAATGTGAAGTTATTGAATAATTACTTCATGTAGTAGCAGCCCCGCATGTCAAGGTCCAATCTCTATGAACCTAAAATATGAGTTATAATACCATGAAGTCAAGGTCAAAGCTCCATGACCCTAAAATATGAGTTATAATACCCATATGCCATGGTCCAAACTCTAAGACCCTAAACTATGAGTCATTATCCTTTACACATGACGTTAAACTATAAGGAACTTGCCCTTGGAACATGACATTAAACTATGACTACTTTCATTGCTATAATATATTAAACTACATGGTACAAAGCATCCTAATCGCATGGAAATAAATTTCATGATCCCTTACATAACTACATACTGATTGATTCCCATTCATTAGTGTGATACAAAGCGACACCTCGACCCTCGATCTTGGCCCATGCCCCCACAAAAAAAAATACCACCATCATGCCCTCTATCTCCAAAAATTTGTAAGGGAAACCATTATCACTCTTTATTTCTCACATAGATTGTAACTCACATGATCTTAGGATCAGTAGTAGGGATTATCTTACAAAAGAAAACTATAGAGTAACATGGTAGACCAGGAAACCATGATAGAGAGAACAAAAATGACCCTATCCCTATAGACCATGCTAGATTGGTTCAAGGATATTTTAGAACTACATATGGCTTGATTCCTTCCCTTGAAGGGTATGTAGTGACGCCCAAATTTGGCATCTCGGCCCAACCATCATAAAAAAAATTCCTTCACATGTCTTTACACATAGACCGAGCCATATCAGTATAGGGAACATTCAGAACTACATATGGCTCGATTCCTGCCTGTGTAGGATATGTAGTGATGTCCGGATTTGGAATCCCGACATTTCCACCATAAAAAATCCCTTTTCCCCATGCGTAGGTCATACTTGTACAGGGAGCCCATGAAAGGTCCTAATCACATGACAATAAACTATGAAATTATTCAAGAGTTATGTGTATCCCAATCCTCAGTGTTATGAGTTCTTTCACATTCCCCTCACTCATTAGAAGTCAAAATATCATGCTTACCCCTACACATATGAGTCATAACTATGTGGAATCTCCAATGGTTAAAAGATAATCATGGTTGGGTATTCTTTACATTCCAAGTCACATCTTTATCATTTTTCAAACTCCATATTTCAGGAAAACTTGGATCCCCATAATCATTCAAGTCCATCTGAGATAAAAGGCCAGTGTCCCATGTAAACCTTTGCTTGACTATGAACATCATGCCCCGGATTCTCTGAATATGTTTCCCACAAAAATTTCTGTCAAACAAAGGAAAATGTGTCCCCAAGAGAGTCCTCTCCTATCTCAGTATGCCTAATGGATTCCAAGACCTATGCCATTCCTCATGATTTTAGTTTCCCCCGTGACTATGGTTTACACCTTCTACCATAACTCACATCTAAGGAATGCCAGAGAGTCCTAATTTCGATTAACTCAAAATTATTAAGGATCTTTATGACCGCATAATCATCCTCACTACATGACTCTAAACTGCACAACATCATGTCCTCACCGCACAACATAAAACTGCAAGGCCAAAATCATCCCTGTTATTCAACGTTAAACTGCATAACAATGATTTAAGCACAAATTTCCCTCTGATGTTGATTTTTATATTCTTAGGGAATGACCTGGAATCCTTGTAATCCCTTGTTTCTCACACCGAGCATAACTCACGTGAGTTTAGAGATCTTAGTGAGAGATCCACCCTGACGTTATGGAAAAATAGTCCAGAAATTTGGTTATAGAAGCATGACCCTAAAAGGATTGTCATGGTTCCCTTCCCCATGAGGAACCCCAAAACCCAACGATACGATGATGAATGATCAAATACCCTAGAGATTTAATTGATGCCTCACCCTTCGTATGAGTCAGATCTATGCAAGGGATTCCTAATTTCCTAAGTAAATCACAGCCCAAATGTCCCCAATATGTCTGAAAATACTCTTTCCATATCTCAAACTCTGTTCTTTGAGTGATCTTGAATCCCCATAACCCTCCAAGGCCATCAAATATGGAAGGTCAGTGTCTTGCGTACACCTTTTTTTGACTATAGACATCATTCTCTGGTGGCTCTGCATATGTTTCCCAGAAAAATGGCCATCAAACAAAGTCAAATTCTTCCTCGGTAGAGTCCTCTCATACCTTAGTGTGCCCAATGGCTTCCAAGCCTCATTCCACCCCTCTTGATTCAAGAGCCCTCAAAGTAATGGTTTACATTTTCCTCCCTACACACATCCTAGATATATCAGAACATGCGGGCCCAATTCATCTCGGGTCCCTTTTGAGGTTTCTAAAGGTACCCCATCAATATGTGTGAAGTTGATCGACATACAAAAGAAGAATCCCCCCACTCATTTTCGGGTTTCACTAAAGTAGTTTAGTTAAAATTCCCCTTTTTGTGTTCATGTGAACCCCTTGTCAAAGGTCACATACTGTATTCAGAAAGTTCCCAGTCTTCACAATCCTTCATAGCCAACAGAAATAGAAGCCCAGTATCTAGTGGACACCTTTGTTTGACAATGAACATCATGCCCCTAAGGTTCTGTATATGTTTCCCACAAAAAATGGCTGTCAATCAAAGTAAAATTCATTCCCTGGCTAGTCCTTCCGAGTATACATATAGTCAAATGACATTCAACTCTTATCACACAACCAGACTTGGAAAACTTATGGATAATGGATTACATAACTTTTTATTTCCAAATTCTCCTGGCATAAAAAAGACTTCTAACTGAACCGTCCATTCACTATCTCTTCCTCACGCAAGTAAAAACCATGCGAGTATAGTTTCCCACTCAAAGCCGATATGAATGTCCCTAATATTTTCAAACATCACTACTCCAGCCATCCACCCACTATGGCTTCCAACATCAAAATAAATTCAAAATGTTGAAAATATTACTAATTCCATCAGAGATAGAATTCCAGTTTCCTACGAACACCTTTGATTGACTATACACATCATGCGCCAGAGACTCTATATATGTTTCCCAAAAAAATGGTTGTCAATCCAAGGCAAATTCATCCCCAGGTGAGTCCTCTCCTAGTTATGTATGCCAAAAACATCTTTCCAGCCTCATTGAAGTCCAAATTTACAAATTAAGGGTCAAGATAAATCCCTAACCCATGTATAAAAGATATTAGGATATTCCCCACTAACGGTCCCGAATTGGGACCCTTAACCCATTAAGTTTTGTCAAATATGGTCAACCTAAAACATTTGTAATGAGATCGATTGGTAGGACTGTGAACTGCTAGTGAAAAAGATTCCATAATTCCCAGATAGAAAATTCATAGAAGGAACCTCTGGATAAAAGTCAAATATCGGTTCGTTAAAAATCACCGAGCCATCAAAAAAGGCATAAATCTTGTTAGGTTGAAAACCCTCAAAAGACAGTCTATGAAAAAGTTAAGCTATACCCACTAAGCCCATGCCAATCAGTATTAGGAAAAAATTAGGGTAATAATGAAAAATAGATAAAACTTCATGAGGTTTTATATAAAGCCTCATCAATAGTTGAACTATGCTCACTGAGTCACGTGACGTAGGAAAAAATTAGAGATTGATTCGATTATTTCAGTTTACTAGTTTAAATCATGGTTTGAAATTAATACATGATTGAATTGATATTGATATGATTGATTATGATCAATTGACATGACAAGAAAAGGTAAATAAGAAGTGTTTAAAGGAAAATCAGTTCCATCATATTCCATAAAAATACATGGTGGGCATCCACAACCAAGAGCCTCTCCTTGTAAGCAAGATAGGACCTTTACAAGGGATGTTCAAATGAGTCACATTGTTTCATAAATTATTGGTTTGAGTCCTCAAAATATTGGAGAAGATTTGATAAATTCATAGTCTTAGCCTCTGTTCTTTCCCGCAATGCCTTTGAATCCCTCATGGCTTGGAGGCCGGTCCTTTTTCCCTCTTGCATCTTCCATCGCCCCTCCTCATTGGCGGATGTGGCCTATGCCTGCTCTGGTTTGAGATGCTTCAGTTTTTGGATTTGTTGATCCACTTCCACATCAAGATTTTCTATCAAATAATTGTGCTTCATGAGTTCGTTTTGAAATTTTGAAACTGTTCCAGCATGAGTGGAAGCTTCATCAACAAGAATTTTCTATGTAGCAGCAAGATATGTTGTCGACTCTTCCATGTAAAGTCGAGATTAAAGCACTCCAGTTGCTTCCCGAGTGGCAAACACAAGCCTTAATATGTCATAAATTTCATGATAGCTAAATCCACCAAAACACAGAACCACAAACTAGTAGTGTAAATTTTTCGATTTTGCTGGCATCTCAGCCAATGGAGTTTGTGAGATTAATCTCCAAATGTTCCTCCATGCCTTCTACCAAGTGGGAAGAAGATCAAATAGGATTTATCAATAGGTCTTGGAATCACTCCTTGACAATGAAATGTATTTATTAATGGATATCACCAAAGAGGGACTTGATTCAGCAGCTACAACGTGGCTCAACCCTGCCACGACCTCATCTCTAGTAATTATAATATATGACAAAGTAGGGGAGTCCACCACCATTTCCAAGGCTTGTGGTTGTGATTCTAATGATAAGGGGGAGAAAAAATCAATTCCTACCACCCCCAAAGTGGTATTGATATCTAGAATAGGTGGTTTTACATATTCAATCATTCATCACAATCCGTGCATATGTGGGAATACTGAATACACGGGGCCATGCTCGGCTGAAACACTAGCCCTCAAGGTGGCCCCCAAAAAGGTTACTAGTTAATATAAGGTTTGTGGGGATAATCATTCTAGATTAAGGTACTAGTCTTAGAACCATGGGGGAAGAAAACATAACCCCTCTCAGAACTGTAAAAAAAGGAACGATATCCTGCTCCAAATTTTTAGGGGTCGAAATATTAGCCTCCCTGATTGTGACTTCCCTAGAGCCACCATGAGCAGGTAGAACATCAGTCTCTCAAGTGAGTCCTTCTATAGGGGAAAAATATGCTCGATCAAGATTTTTTGGCTCCTTGATATTCAAATCCCCTCCAAGATCCCTCAAGGCTTGGGGCTTACCACTAGACTCGACCCCTACCGTAAAGACCACCCTGTCTCTCTCAATGAAATTCGGATCAACACAGTCAAGAGAGCCCTCAAATTCTTGATATCCTTACATTATTGGGTTAGAGATTTTTCGAGTGGGAGTAGGCACACCTGAGGGGTCAACAACACCCCCGGTCTCTTAAAATGGCCTTGCTTCCCTATTTTGATCAACCATAACAGCTAGAGACCCTTCCTCTACCCTAAAAGGTATAGGAGCTGTAGATGCATGAGAGGTCATCATCTGGTCACCAATAGGCCATGATTCAAAGTACATATATGTACCAGTAAGTCGACAAGATAATGGTACATGGTTCAATCACTAGGTAAGCAGACAATTACTTGTGATTCCCCTCCAAATACTCTTTGACAGCTGGGAGGCTTGCTTGCATTTCTTTGACTATCGGTGGGATAACTCCTGAATAAGATCACCAAGAGGAGCTGGAGGAGTAAATTCCTCAAAAGGTTCTATAATAACTACTTCTATATGTTCTTGGGCTCTAAAGGATCCTTCCACAACACCTCCTATCATTGATAATGTGCACTTTCCAATTGTAGTACCTCTAGGAGAATAAATTGGAGAAAAATATGTTTTTTGTGATCCTGTAGGCCCCTGCAAAATAAAAAGGGAAGGGAGGGATTTTAGAATCACCAAATTAAAAGAATTTAAGGCTAGAGTTTGTAGATAAAACCTCTACCATTGGCCGTGGGAATACCGCAATCAATGCTACGTGATCCGACCAGCACTGATTGTCTGTAGGAGCATGGAGACACTTGTCCATCTTATTCAAATAAGTAGCCACCTCCTTAGGCTCTTCATTGGCTGAAATACTGGTAGGATTAATGGCTCCCCCAAATCCCAGAAGGTCGAAGCCTTCCCTTTGAATAAGCCTCCATATATCTTCATTTGAAGTGCTCACCCTCAATTCATCCCAGATTCTCTAGGCACCTAGAAACGCAGATATAATTGGAATGGAATGCGCTAGAGGATTGGTGAAAGGAAGTGGAGTGGGTTTTGATAACCGCAAGAATTTCCTAGAGGTCCCTACAAAATCAGGACCTCAAGAGGAGGAATGTTTATGAGGTGATGGGAGAAAGAAAGAAGCTTTTTCAGTGGCTTCTAAAATAGGTAAGCCAACGACGTCATCATCCTCATCAATGGATTCTAGTTGCAACATGGTAAATACCCAATGTGATTACTTACGGCGCCCACTTTGGGACTGGATTAGGGTCTCGAGGTCCTTAAGATATTAACTCACCATAACTTGATCTTCATCAAAATAAAGGTCATCCAATGTTGACACGTAACCAATGCCAGTAAGGGAATCTTCCCTAGTTTGGAGGATTTTCAATAAATCACGAGGGGACCAGTCATGGGTAGATGGATGATGTTTTAAAATGTCTCATTTTCTCTAGGCAACTAGAAAATTGGCCATGGAAGTAATAGATGATGGACTCATGGTAGCAGGTTGTTCATCCACCTGTGAGGTCACAACCCCGTCGTTCACAAAATTCCGCAGGGGGGAGCCAAGAAGCCTTCGAAGGAATTTTCCCAGTTGAGATTGCTCAACAAATCCCTTTTTTTATCATTTCTCTTTACCTTGGATTCCTTTTAAGTTGTCACGATGGGAACCAGTTCTTCTAATTGGTCATCGAGATATGATTTAACCCAGGCCTTGACATTGTTTTTGGTAAGGAAGGGAACGAAATCCCCTTAGATATGGGTATCCAGGATGCCTTCTCGTAGAGAAAAGAAGTAACTTCATTTGATGAAGTCATCAGATGCTTTATTTTTAATAGTACCACTAGGTGAATCATAAGGATGATAATATAAAAATTCGTAAACATTGAGACAATCCATTAGGTAATGATTGTTCTTTTTAGTTTACTCCTCTTTATTATCTTGTGAATCCCAAGCCACTGGCATGACCTCGCTGGTGCTATGAAGATATGATCAGAGGGTGAAATATGGAATTAGTAAGGAATTGATGAAGGAATAACCCCTATGTGGGCTCCCATCCAACCCCAAGGAATTTGGAAGGGCCTAGTCATCCGATAAGGTGACCCTCCCTCGCTGATTCAACCCAGTAGGTGGTAAATCATGGCCAACACTAGGATAGAAAAATTAATACATCTATCAGTGGCCAATTGAGTGACCATGATGAAAGTTGAGGCTCTTACACCACCAGATTCTTGCACTGGTAGAATCCACCTGCTCAAAAACATGGACAAAACGCTGCTAGTAGAAATAAATGATCGATGTTAGGGATGATCCCCCATCCATATTTCTGAAAATTCCCATATTCCAGGGTGTCCCAGTAAGTACCCGCTCACCTTTGGGTGGTTTTGGTAAGAAAAGCCCTGGGTCTTCGCTGATCGGGCTCTAGACTCGTATGCCTGAAAAAAACACTAAACCAGTCATTAACAGATATTTCCTAATTCAAATAGGGAGATATTTCCTTCAGAAGCACCTTCACTTCAACAATAATTTTCATGGATAAAGTGGTGGGGGGTTCTTTCCTCATCATCCCAAGTAGACAAGGGGGGAATAAATTCATCATAAATGTCCCTGACGATAGGGACTCCCAAAATCAACTGGATGTCCCAAAGACTGAAGCCGACCTCCCCGTGGGTCATAGGGAAAGTGTTGTTATATGGACTCCATGTCGGGAAAAAATCCCTCAAGGTATCATTGAAGTATTTTTGAGGTGATTGTGTTTGTTAACAAAGTGAACATCTGTGTTGTGATTGTTGACAATGCAAACCATGACATACAAATTTGTTGACAAAGGGGATTTCATGGTGGAATGTCGAGTTCAAGAGTTGTGGTCAACGATCTATGTTTGATTCAAGAACATTGACAAAGGAATGGATGATATGGAGGCGGTACAAAAATAACAGATATAAGGTGGTGCCATTTTCCTGTGTTTGCCAAATTTCTAGGCCTGAAAATTGACAAATGAAGAAAAGTGTTTTTGGAAAAGGGACTTGTGCGCTGAGGTCTTGGAGGATAGGAAACTTGCGCGCCTATGGTTTTTCAAGATAAGAAGATCAAAATATGGCATAGGAAAGAGGGTCGCGTAGGTATTTGGTTTGGTCACGCAAGTGTCCAGGGGGGACAGAGGACTTGCGCACCGAGACTTGTGCGTCGAGGGGAGACTTGTGCAGCGTCGCGCAGGGTGTCCAAAATGCCTATAAATACTAGAACACCCCTTCTCATTTCTCACCGGAGTTCAACAATTTGAAGATTCAAAGCTCCCTTCACGCAGGTGTGGTGGTTGCGCAAGTGGTGGGGTGTCGCGCAAGTTGGACTTGCACGCCAGAGAAGGAAGTTGCACGCTAAGAGTTAGTTGCATGCCTGAGGTGGTTTAGGAAAGGAAGAAAGTGAGTTGAAAAAGTTTGGAGTTAGAGAATCTTATGTCGCGCAAGTTTCTGATGAGGACTTGTGCGCCAATTATGACTTGCGCGCTGAGATAGACTTGTGCGCTAAGTAAGGTTTATTTCCGGCAGTGATTTTCGTGTTGCGTGGAAGCTGGAAGTTTGCTTGATACCTTCGGTGCAAAGAGATTTTCATCTATAGGTGAACGTTGGACTTCAACAGAGCATCCATATACAATAGAGGATGCATTCCTTCATGAAAATGAAGAGACCTACAAGTTTATAAACTTTGAGTGGATTCCTTCCAAGAGCAGTGAGCAAAGGAAGAGAAAGAAGGTGATCCTCTCCACCGGTAGTGAGCCAGAGAGAGAGAAACAGGGAGTGACCATTGGGAATGTAGTGAGCTGACCCTAAACATTGTAAAGGTAGTGATCCTGGGCATAGAAGTGATCTAGCCCAAACCTTGTAATCCATAGCTAGTGAAGTTTAGTGGAATTTGGTACGACCGACAACCTGTCGGCGTATGCTCCTTGGACGTAGTCCTTAGCGGTGAACCAAGAAAAATTGATGTGTCCTGTGCATGATTTACATTCTGTTTATATTGTGCAACAGGAAAGAGAGATAAGAGTGTATTTCTTAACAGCGAAACAATATCAGAACGATCTTTAATTTTTAATTAGTCATACCCTGATTCACCCCCCCCCCCTCTCAGGGTATTCAGCATTGTGGACCTAACAATTAGTATCAAAGGGAAAGGTTGACAGTAGTTCTTCTCTCAATGGAGGTCACTAATCATAATGGGATTCCAATATTATATGGAAGCAATTTTCAGCTATGGAAGAATCAGATGCAACACTACTTCCTATCTTTATGAATGGATGTGTTCACAGAAGCAATGCATGGTATAATAGCTGACATCAACAGTGGTGCATTATCAGAAGTTGAGCGTAGAGAGCGGGATGCTGATGCCAAAGCTATCAATGCCTTAGGGGGATCCCTATCCAATCCTATATATACAAAGGTGATGCCTTTAAAAATGTCACATTCCATGTGGGAAAAACTTTTGAATATATATGAAGGGGATACAAAGGTGAGAGAGGCCAAGCTGCAAGTGTTGTGGAACAAGTATGAAGATCTGATAATGAACCCAAATGAGCCTGTTGATGCATTCTTTGATAGGGTAAATGCTGTGGTAGAAGACATACAGGGTCTTGGAGAAATTATCGAAGATATAAAAATTGTGAAGTGCATATTGAGAAAACTTCCACCTCAGTTTAATCTGAAAGTTTCTGTTTTGGAAGATAAAGACCTAAAAGAAATGACATTGGATAACCTGTACAACACTCTTGTTGCATATGAAATGAGAAATGATGATAATGATGCTGTGGAAAAGGGGAAATCCAATGAAGTGGCATTCAAGGCCATGAAGAAGCTCACTATTGAAGATTCTCAAGAAGAAGAAGAGACATATGAGGTGATGTCATTCCTTTCTTCAAATCTGCAAAGAGAGAGAGGATTGTTTAAAGGAAAAATTCCACTAGCATGATTTCGATGTGGAAAGGTTGGTCATCTTGCGGCAAGATTCCCCAAAAAGTTTCAATATAATGATAATGATGATGATGAAGTTGAAATTCCCAAGAAGAAGACTTCAGCGTTTGTGAAAGGGAAGAAACAATTCAAGAGAAATTTCTTCAAGAAGAAGAATCTTCTTTCAAAAGAATTTGAAAGTTCAGATGAGTCTGAGGATGAAGAGGTTGAGGAGATATAAAATTACAGAGATTGTGGGGTAAATACCTTGGTGGCGATTATTGGTAGTTCTCAGAAAAAGGAAGAAGCTGACGTTGAAGAAGAAGAAGAAATTGAAGGTAGAATTGATATAGACGCTGAATTAGAAGAAACTCTTGAAGAGATAGACATTTGGAGAGCCAAAACAAAGAAAGCCAATAAAGTGGTTCATGATTCCAAACTCTATATGCAACAAAAGGATGAAGAAAATTTTGAGCTATTAGAAGAAATTGAAAGACTAAAATCCTCAACACCAGAGAGCTCAAAAAATATTATTAAGCATAATCTTAAAATTGAGGAAAAAAATAAGGAAATTGATTTTTTGACTAACATAGGAAAGGAGAAGGTCAAATGTATCAAAGAGTTTGAAGAAGAAGTGGTCAGTCTACGATGAAAAATAAAGGATCAAGAAAATCTCTTGACCCCCAATGTGATATCAGAAAAGCAGGCCATTCAGAAGACATAGAAGATGAAAGAGGAGGCTCGTAGTTTAGCATGAGTGAAGTAGCGAGAAAGATCAAATGCTAAGGTTGATTCAGGGATTGATAAGAAACAAAAATATGTGGCAGTTGATGTTAGAATGCAAGAACCCGTCCCAAAATTGAAGGTTGATTTGGGCATAAAACAGAATCAGAATATTCAAAGATCCCAAAGAGAAAATCGTAGTGCTGAAGTAACATGAAGGAATGCACCCTATATCAGGTGTTATTGTTGTGGGAAGATGGGACACTCACAGTATGTGTGTTCCATAGCCTAGAGATATATAAGTGAATAGGAACAGAGGTGGCCACCAAACAAAGAATGGTTTTCCAGAACATATTTTGAAGGACACTGTTTTTGGTGTAGAGGATTTGGGTACATGGCTAGGTACTACACTTAGATCATTTAGAGAAATATGCTAAAGCAGAATCAAAATGTTTACAAGCATCATATCAATAAACCGACAAGTGAGTTAAAAGTTCAGAACATATTTGCAGCTCTTCAAGATGAAGCTGGTCCATCATAATCTGAGAATGATCATGAGTCTCAATCTATACTGAGTATGGAGAGAAAAATATGGACCAAGAAGAAGAGATCAGAGAAGGCAATAGTTGCTTAAATTGACCTTAAAGCATCAGATCGTTCTGGTGTGTAGATTCTTGATAGTGGTTGTACGTCTCACATGACAGGCAACAAGGATCTGGTTACAGGCATAAAATATGACAAAGAAGGAGTTTTCAAGTTTGGAAATGATGAAGGCCTGAAGATAATTGGATCAGGAAAGGCTAGGATTGGGGGAAAAGAAATCACATGTGTTGATGTCTTGGTTTGTAGAAGGTCTCAGTCACAATTTGCTCAGTGTCAGTCAATTGTGTGACTAAGGAAATTCTATACGGTTTACCAAGAAGACCTGTACTGTCATGGGAAAAGATGGAGTAGTTGTTCTACAATGAAAAAGGAAAAAGGGAAATCATTACCTTGTAAGTGGGGAAGAAGATATATGTCTTTTATCCAGAGAGGAAGAAAACCAGTTGTGGAATAAGTGACTTGGCCATCTATGCCAACTATCTATGGAAGATCTAGTAAATTGTGATGCTGCTAGAGACCTTATCAAACTATCACGTGATCGTACTCATACATGCGATGCTTGTTAACAAGGGAAGATCATCAGAAAAACATACAGGCCAAAGGAACAGAAATCTTCCAGAGTGCTCGAATTGGTACATGCTGATGTATATGGACCTATTTCACCACGAGATATAAATGGGAAAAGGTACTATGTCCTTTTCATTGATGATTATAGTAGAATGACTTGGGTATTCATCATTACCCATAAGACAGAGGTGTTTAGTTGCATAAAGTAGTATAGGAGGGAATCAGAAAGGATGCTTGGGCAGACAATTCTGAAGTTTCGTACTGATAACGGTACGTAATTCACAAACAGTAAAGTCGAAGAATATATCGAGAAACACGGGATAAGGCATCAAGTTTCATCAGTGAGAACTCTCCAACAGAATGGAGTGGTTGAAAGGAGAAATCATATCATCAACAACATGGCCAAAATGATGCTTATTGATAAATACCTACCAGAGAAATTTTGGAAGGAAGCAGTTTTGACATCGGTCTATGTTTCAAATAGGTCTCTGTTGTGTCTGTAGAGACCCGTATCTTGACGTACATGGACATTACATTACATTTGCGGAATACTTAGTACATAACAAAAACACACACACAAGGACCGTAATAGTTTAGTGTCTTTGGAAACTCGGAACGTAATCTTCTAATCGTGGTGAAAGATCTTCAATATCTCCCATAAAGATCTTCCCCTTTTTTTTTACCTAAAACCTTTATTTATATCCTGGGGAAAAGAAAACATAAAAGGGTGAGCTCAAATGCTCAGTAAGGGTATACAAAAGAAATAAAAATCATATCATATCTTTTTGAAAATCATAACCTGCAAAAGAGATCATAATATCTTAACATGGAACAAATCATAGAAGTGAAAATGAGATCACCATAATCATAACATGAAACTTGAAACTTTGTGGCATGCACACATAATCTTGGAAAATCATTTCTTGTTAGTCATGACTCATTGCCAAGACTATCTTAGTGGACAAAGTCCCTTTCTGAATCGATTAATCCTCATTTCAGTCCTGTTTCACTGAACCGAAATAACCTTCCGTTCCAGCCATGTCTATCTCATGAGATATAAAATCTTTACCCAATGCATTGGAGGGAGATATAGGTCCCACCCATATCTTAATGATACCATTCTTATGTGTGCCACAAAATCATAAACCATAAATCATTTCATAACCCATGTAATAAAAATGGGATTCTTAAACAACATGACATCATAAAACCATTCATATAAGATAAAGGAATTCATAAACATAATTCCATCACAACATAGTCAAATCAATTTAAAAATATGGATAGAAACAGAACCCTTTATTATCTTAGATGGAAAATAATTTTGATAAAACACTTGAATTGAATTCTTGAGGAAAATATCCTTTCTTCTTCAAAATCAATTTCTTTTCACAAAACATCATGCAATTTTAAAAGAAAGAGATTTTATTGAAAATATTCATGAAATATTTTGGAGGAAGTTTCATGAAAATAAGGCTTTATAAAACCGTAAAAATCCGTTCGTGCCGTATAAGTTAAAAAAACATTCTTCTCGTACTTTTGTCGGAAAAGTCAAAAATTGCCTCGTATGAAAAACGACAGAAGATTCCTTTCATATCTTTTACTAAAAACTCACCGAAGGGTAAAATTGGATTTAAACAATTGTAGGTGGATGTAAATAACATTACATATTGAGGAAACATGGATGTGGATGATAAAATATACCCCAGTAAATTTCAAAGTACAAACAATCTCAGATAAGAATGAGATTGTGATATTTCCCCTTACCTTAGGTCCAATTTGCTTCGTATGTGTCCGAAACTCCTGTATAATGATTTAAATAATGTCATTGACTTATTTCAGAATCATATTCATTGTTATGATATCATATATGGTTCACTTATGACATTATATTACCCGTTCTTTTGTAAATTCCATGTTAAAGAAGCGTTTTGGGTAAAATCGTTTCATTTATCGTAGGTGTTTTGACTTGTTGTTCTTGACATCATTATTACTTATATCATGATTTACTTACTTCAAGAATATAAAATATGATTTATATATCATATATATTCAGTATATATATATATAATAGATAGATAAATAAAATGAAAAAACACCGTTCATGGAGACGGTAGTCCGTACGTACGCATGAACGCTGTTTTTCTTTCCTTATTGTCTTGAAATGGAAGTAAGTAGATGACATACATATGTATATATATACATAAATCCAGTAGCTTTATAATGTCATATATTTCATTATTATTTCTTATATATACATTATAATCATTCTTAAATGGTTAACATGGAGAATGAATCTCATCGCGTCGTGGAGACGGTAGTCCGTACGTATGCACGAGCGATGATATCATTTCCATAAATACTGAATTTAATTGGAGTGGATTATAAAATATATCAGAATCAATATGATGTTGTAATAACTATTTATAGTTATTCTTTACACCATTATACTCATCCATGTAAGGTGGTGGTGGAAAATAGATTACACCACGGCGTGGAGACGGTATTCCGTACGTACGCACGCGCGGTGATTTCTTTTTCCGTAGGATGGATATATGGTGAAATAGGGTTGTTTCATACTTATAATAACATATCAGTATATGAGTTATACTGATGTTATTACTTCATAATGAAACAACCTAAGAAGAAGAAGTGGAAGAAGAAATAAAGATGAAAGAATTGGTAACGGTAATTACCTCTTCTTTGAAGCGCCTCTTTGAGACCTCCTCTTAGGGCACTAGAATTGGTCTTTGAGGAAGACCAGAACCTCTAGGATGTTTCTAGGGAAGTGGAGAAGAGATTTTGTCAGGGTTTGGCCGAGCTTGAGTGCTCAAATTGGTGTGAGGAGGAGGGGGAGGAGGAGGTGTCCTTTTATAGGGGAGGAGAGGGGCACCTTAGGAATATCTCAAAATATTATTTTATATTAAAGTCAAAATCGGTTTATAATGGTTCCAAAGGGTCTTATTTCGAAGCTAAAGTGGGGAAGGGTCGCAATCCCATCAACCAATAGGATTTAGACAAGTTTAGGGTATTATTTTAACCTTATCAATTAGATTTAACTCTAAGTTAAATAATTTAACTTTTACCGTGTCTTTTTGTTTTCTTTCACTATATGGTTAATACACTTACTATAACATGCCAAACGAACCCCAAATAGTTTATTATTAATATATATATCCTTATATAAGTCATTTGGCCGAACCTTAGATTTTTAGGAATAAAATAACAATTAGTAATATAATATTTGATTTAAAAACTATTTTGTGTCAATTTTGACACTATTTGATATATGATTTTTGTGAAAGTCATAACAGAATTATATGTTCGATCCAAATTGATTAAATCAATACTAATATATCATAGTAACCTAGAAAATTAGTGGAATTCATAAAAAGTTTCAAATTACATTTATTTTGGTGTTTATAACATCAATTATGTCAATATTTCATTAATAAGATAATTACTGCATCATCTTTGTGTCATATATAAATTAAATTATTTGATGTCTAAAAATTACAAATAAAATACCATCATGTAGGAAATCTTTTTAGCTTTTTAATGAATATTTACAATCGAATTTATCTTATGTATAACCCCATATTAAAAATGATTTACTTATTAAACTTTGATTTTAACTATTTTAACCTTTCTTTAAATAAAATAATAATAAATGTCCTAATCTAATCCAAGTGGGCCTAGATGGTCATATTTTATTCCTAAGTTTGTTTTTGGTCGAATTACACTTGTCCAATAGAATTAGGACATGTGTTAGGGTAATAGTAATATCATATTTACCCTTAGTTACCCTATTTACTATTAACCGCGGTAAAAAAAGTAAAAAGTTACTATTCACCAAAAATTATTTTCATCTCATTGAACCACATTTTAGTCCTTAATATTAACCGTGTCTGTCGGATTTTCAAAATTCTATTCACAGAAGCGGTAAAATTATGTTTTATGCAAAATTCAGTTTTTTTAACCTACCACTTAGTAGTTTCACTATTCATCAAAAATTGATGTTTTTCAGAACAATGCCAAAATTTCATCCTAAGCTATATTTCATATTCCGAATTCAAAAATGAAATCTATTTTACCAAATTCATAACATAGAAGTTGCATTAATTAATTTTATAATTAAATCCCGCTGTTAAAATAAATAGCGTGTTTTTAGGAAACAATATATATCAAAAGATTGACACTTGATTATGTCTGGTTTAAATGTGAAATTACAACCAATGACCAACATTGTATTAAATTGTAAAAATATATTCTAAATATACTTTAAAACCACTCAAATTAATAATTTATCACTATTAATTATTTCGATTAAAAAAGTTGTTTTTAATTATAATTTAGTAATTTTCACTATTCATCAGAATGTGAAAGTTATCCGAAAAGTACCAAAATTTCACCTTAGGCTAAATTCGATACTCCGAATCCAAAAATGAAGTTCATTTTGAAAAATAAGATTTACAGAATTTTAAAAAGTGGTTATTACTATTCATAACGGCTAGTTTTAATAATATTTTAATAGCATATCGTTGTTTAGTGAAACTTGGTATTGCGTATTACACACGCTATTGAGGAAGGTCGCGATTGCGTGTAATGCAAGGCAAGTCAAGGATGCGTGTTGTGCAAGCTCCTTTTGGTGTAGCGTACAACACAAGACATTAATAAGATTAAAAAGAATATTTTTTATAAAATCTTGGGCTGTTACATTCTACCCCCCTTAAAATGAATTTCGCCCTCGAAATTCGTCGGGGTTATAAATGGTTTACTATTCGAAAGTTTCTTTAATAGAAACCCACATCGTAAAAAGGAATGTCAAAACCAATCTTTAAAAACAAAAGTATGAAACGTAACGGTTACCCAAATAAACTAATCATTGGGTTTCCACATAGGTGACAATATGGATATGGAAGAGAAATCTAACCATCATGTTCTGATGGAGAGTGGTAGAGAACATGGCTACGGAAAAGCCAGTAATCACAAATCCATATATTTGTGATGATATAAGGTACCATCTGATTCATCAGGTATAAGATCACTAGGACAACATTTTTGGTTTTCAAGATCATTTCCCCTAAAGTTGAAAATTTGAATTAGAATAAATACTTACTTTATTTAGGTACAATCTCACTTTTGTTCGTGCCTTGAACAATTTCCACTTCATCTCTTAAATAAATGAAGTTGAATTTGTTATTCGTGAAGTGTTAGCAGATCATGTGATAGAATGACGGGTCATTCCATCTGTCTCAAACAAAAGGTTAGCAAAAATTATATGCATAAATCGATCTATAGTGAGATTAATCATATATGGTTCCTAAAATGGACTTATACTTCATATATCATGCTGCTTAATATAATAAAACTAGTTTCTACTAAACAGGGACTTCCTGTAGGCCAGTGGTAGGCGATAAAGGCCAGTCGCACTTCGGTTGTGGGTTCGATTCCTACATCCTTGTCCGAAGCGATGGGCTGTCGCCCGTCCTGCAGGTTGTCCTTTTTATAAAACTATATTACTATAACATCCCATCAATAATATCGAAAAAAAACTTCTATCCTTAAACAATACTAACTTATGTCCAACATAATCCATTCCAATCTTTAGGCTTATCCATAATACTGCAGTCCATTATCATAACATAGTGAAAACGATTACCTGAGATTTAACACCATCGTCGATCCCCATAAGATATGTCTTGTTGGTCACATTCTAATCATTCAAAGTCCTTAATCATGTATTCGCTTGAATACCTTAGTGAAAACATGAATGCAGTTTAAAGTTAACACTTTCCACATACCAAAATCCTCAAAATTCTATATACTCAAACCATGATATCACTTAGTCCTTATATCAATCATGAGCTCATGAATACAATCAAACATCTCATTATCTTCTTATCCTTTCATTATGCACTTATCATCTACTTTCCAAAAGTATCTGAATAACCTTTCATGGTTACTGGTACCATTCATCATACACTTTCAAAACATAAGGAAAGACAACAGTGTAACAATCCTTAGATGTATCCTTATTCCATGAGATTACTTATACAACATTACACATGATAAACATGTAATCATTCCACTACATTCTTAGACCATTGACCGAGCTTCAACATTTCTTTCATCTCACATATCATTTGTAGTTTCTTCATCATCATCAACATAAATACTTCCCATACGACCATACTGATTCTCTTCATGAGACTTTCCCTTAGGGCATTGGTTTGCATAATGCCCGTACATTCCACATTTAAAACATTTAACCATTGTTGATGTCGTAGCAATACCATTATCCTCATCCATGGTGTTAACTGAACCTTTTCCTTTGCACTTACTTGCTTTGTGTCCTTCTTTTCCACACCCAAAGCATCTTCCAGTTCCTTTGAAACATTCTCCTTGATGCCTCTTCCCACATGATTTACATAGGGGGAATTGAACTTTCTTTCCTTTATGATCATCATGAAACTCCATCTTTCTCTTATTAGCCGAGTCAGGAAACTTACCAAATTTTACTTTATTTATCATATTATGAGATTGCTGATTTGGCATAATAATGATGTTTGGACTTCCAAATCCCATTTCATTATGAAGAATATCATTCCATTGTCCATCATATCCTCCATTATCGTGAATCATCTTGATTCCAGCCGTTTTCTAAAACCCAAAAAGAATAGTGTGAGAGTCAAAAATCATGCTAGAGAAACAACATAGTAAAGGGAAAGTATCCTCAATACCTAACTTCTTAGGTTTAATCTAATATCATTACCATAGTTCTAGGAATATATCCTATACGTATACTTATCCTTAGGGACATCCCTAGACATACCTTAGAAATATCTCTAGGAATCTCACTAACGTTTTCGCATCCTAGTTTCCAAAGGTTGACTAAACCTTTCCTCTGATACCAACTGTAGAGACCCGTATCTTGACGTACATGGACATTACATTACATTTGCGGAATACTTAGTACATAACAAAAACACACACACAAGGACCGTAATAGTTTAGTGTCTTTGGAAACTCGGAACGTAATCTTCTAATCGTGGTGAAAGATCATCAATATCTCCCATAAAGATCTTCCCCTTTTTTTTACCTAAAACCTTTATTTATATCCTGGGGAAAAGAAAACATAAAAGGGTGAGCTCAAATGCTCAGTAAGGGTATACAAAAGAAATAAAAATCATATCATATCTTTTTGAAAATCATAACCTGCAAAAGAGATCATAATATCTTAACATGGAACAAATCATAGAAGTGAAAATGAGATCACCATAATCATAACATGAAACTTGAAACTTTGTGGCATGCACACATAATCTTGGAAAATCATTTCTTGTTAGTCATGACTCATTGCCAAGACTATCTTAGTGGACAAAGTCCCTTTCTGAATTGATTAATCCTCGTTTCAGTCCTGTTTCACTGAACCGAAATAACCTTCCGTTCCAGCCATGTCTATCTCATGAGATATAAAATCTTTACCCAATGCATTGGAGGGAGATATAGGTCCCACCCATCTCTTAATGATACCATTCTTATGTGTGCCACAAAATCATAAACCATAAATCATTTCATAACCCATGTAATAAAAATGGGATTCTTAAACAACATGACATCATAAAACCATTCATATAAGATAAAGGAATTCATAAACATAATTCCATCACAACATAGTCAAATCAATGTAAAAATATGGATAGAAACAGAACCCTTTATTATCTTAGATGGAAAATAATTTTGATAAAACACTTGAATTGAATTCTTGAGGAAAATATCCTTTCTTCTTCAAAATCAATTTCTTTTCACAAAACATCATGCAATTTTAAAAGAAAGAGATTTTATTGAAAATATTCATGAAATATTTTGGAGGAAGTTTCATGAAAATAAGGCTTTATAAAACCGTAAAAATCCGTTCGTGCCGTATAAGTTAAAAAAAACATTCTTCTCGTACTTTTGTCGGAAAAGACAAAAATTGCCTCGTATGAAAAACGACAGAAGATTCCTTTCATATCTTTTACTAAAAACTCACCGAAGGGTAAAATTGGATTTAAACAATTGTAGGTGGATGTAAATAACATTACATATTGAGGAAACATGGATGTGGATGATAAAATATACCCCAGTAAATTTCAAAGTACAAACAATCTCGGATAAGAATGAGATTGTGATATTTCCCCTTACCTTAGGTCCAATTTGCTTCGTATGTGTCCGAACCTCCTGTATAATGATTTAAATAATGTCATTGACTTATTACAGAATCATATTCATTATTATGATATCATATATGGTTCACTTATGACATTATATTACCCGTTCTTTTGTAAATTCCATGTTAAAGAAGCGTTTTGGGTAAAATCGTTTCATTTATCGTAGGTGTTTTGACTTGTTGTTCTTGACATCATTATTACTTATATCATGATTTACTTACTTCCAGAATATAAAATACGATTTATATATCATATATATTCAGTATATATATATATATAATAGATAGATAAATAAAATGAAAAACACCGTTCATGGAGACGGTAGTCCGTACGTACGCATGAACGCTGTTTTTCTGTCCTTATTGTCTCGAAATGGAAGTAAGTAGATGACATACATATGTATATATATACATAAATCCAGTAGCTTTATAATGTCATATATTTCATTATTATTTCTTATATATACATTATAATCATTCTTAAATGGTTAACATGGAGAATGAATCTCATCGCGTCGTGGAGACGGTAGTCCGTACGTACGCACGAGCGATGATATCATTTCCATAAATACTGAATTTAATTGGAGTGGATTATACAATATATCAGAATCAATATAATGTTGTAATAACTATTTATAGTTATTCTTTACACCATTATACTCATCCATGTAAGGTGGTGGTGGAAAATAGATTACACCACGGCGTGGAGACGGTATTCCGTACGTACGCACGCGCGGTGATTTCTTTTTCCGTAGGATGGATAGATGGTGAAATAGGGTTGTTTCATACTTATAATAACATATCAGTATATGAGTTATACTGATGTTATTACTTCATAATGAAACAACCTAAGAAGAAGAAGTGGAAGAAGAAATAAAGATGAAAGAATTGGTAACGGTAATTACCTCTTCTTTGAAGCGCCTCTTTGAGACCTCCTCTTAGGGCACTAGAATTGGTCTTTGAGGAAGACCAGAACCTCTAGGATGTTGCTAGGGAAGTGGAGAAGAGATTTTGGCAGGGGTTGGCCGAGCTTGAGTGCTCAAATTGGTGTGAGGAGGAGGGGGAGGAGGTGTCCTTTTATAGGGGAGGAGAGGGGCACCTTAGGAATATCTCAAAATATTATTTTATATTAAAGTCAAAATCGGTTTATAATGGTTCCAAAGGGTCTTATTTCGAAGCTAAAGTGGGTAAGGGTCGAAATCCCATCAACCAATAGGATTTAGACAAGTTTAGGGTATTATTTTAACCTTATCAATTAGATTTAACTCTAAGTAAAATAATTTAACTTTTACCGTGTCTTTTTGTTTTCTTTCACTATATGGTTAATACACTTACTATAACATGCCAAACGAACCCCAAATTGTTTATTATTAATATATATATCCTTATCTAAGTCATTTGGCCGAACCTTAGATTTTTAGGAATAAAATAACAATTAGTAATATAATATTTGATTTAAAAACTATTTTGTGTCAATTTTGACACTATTTGATATATGATTTTTGTGAAAGTCATAACAGAATTATATGTTCGATCCAAATTGATTAAATAAACACTAATATATCATAGTAACCTAGAAAATTAGTTGAATTCATAAAAAGTTTCAAATTACATTTATTTTGGTGTTTATAACATCAATTATGTCAATATTTCATTAATAAGATAATTACTGCATCATCTTTGTGTCATATATAAATTAAATTATTTGATGTCTAAAAATTACAAATAAAATACCATCATGTAGGAAATCTTTTTAGCTTTCTAATAAATATTTACAATCGAATTTATCTTATGTATAACCCCATATTAAAAATGATTTACTTATTAAACTGTGATTTTAACTATTTTAACCTTTCTTTAAATAAAATAATAATAAATGTCCTAATCTAATCCAAGTGGGCCTAGATGGTCATATTTTATTCCTAAGTTTGTTTTTGGTCGAATTACACTTGTCCAATAGAATTAGGACATGTGTTAGGGTAATAGTAATATCATATTTACCCTTAGTTACCCTATTTACTATTAACCGCGGTAAAAAAAGTAAAAAGTTACTATTCACCAAAAATTATTTTCATCTCATTGAACCACATTTTAGTCCTTAATATTAACCGTGTCTGTCGGATTTTCAAAATTCTATTCACAGAAGCGGTAAAATTATGTTTTATGCAAAATTCAGTTTTTTAAACCTACCACTTAGTAGTTTCACTATTCATCAAAAATTGATGTTTTTCAGAACAATGCCAAAATTTCATCCTAAGCTATATTTCATATTCCGAATTCAAAAATGAAATCTATTTTACCAAATTCATAACATAGAAGTTGCATTAATTAATTTTATAATTAAATCCCGCTGTTAAAATAAATAGCGTGTTTTTAGGAAACAATATATATCAAAAGATTGACACTTGATTATGTCTGGTTTAAATGTGAAATTACAACCAATGACCAACATTGTATTAAATTGTAAAAATATATTCTAAATATACTTTAAAACCACTCAAATTAATAATTTATCACTATTAATTATTTCGATTAAAAAAGTTGTTTTTAATTATAATTTAGTAATTTTCACTATTCATCAGAATGTGAAAGTTATCCGAAAAGTACCAAAATTTCACCTTAGGCTAAATTCGATACTCCGAATCCAAAAATGAAGTTCATTTTGAAAAATAAGATTTAAAGAATTTTAAAAAGTGGTTATTACTATTCATAACGGCTAGTTTTAATAATATTTTAATAGCATATCGTTGTTTAGTGAAACTTGGTATTGCGTATTACACACGCTATCGAGGAAGGTCGCGATTGCGTGTAATGCAAGGCAAGTCAAGGATGCGTGTTGTGCAAGCTCCTTTTGGTGTAGCGTACAACACAAGACATTAATAAAATTAAAAAGAATATTTTTTATAAAATCTTGGGCTGTTACAGTGTCTGAAGCAAGGGAAGACTCCGTATGAACTGTGGTACAGAAAGAATCCAACATTGAAATACTTTCGAATCTTTGGAAGTAAGCGTTTCATTCTCAATAAATAAAATCACATGAAGTTTGAGGCATGAGGAGATGAGGGGATATTCCTTGGCTACTCAGGGAAAAGTAAATCATACAAATGATTCAACAAAAGGCTGGGAAAAATTGTTGAGAGAAATGATGTCACTATAGTCGAAAATGAACAGAATACTCAATGACCTAGTGAACAGTTTCTGTATGAAAGTGATGAAGAGGTAAGAGACAAAGGGTGAGCAGAAGTGGCAGAGGCTGACTCAGAAGAAGATTTCAATGATGAATAAGAAAATGTCAAGTCTATGTCTGCAAGGAAGCCAAATAGTGGAGATGAAATTGATAGGCAGAATATCATTGGTGATCAGACATCTCCAGTTCAGACTCGAAGAATGAAGTCATTACAAAAAACATCGTTTTTATCTCAGGTGGAGCCGAAATGTTTTTTCGATTTAGCTGAAGATGAAAACTAGGTTCAGGCTATGAATGAAGAGCTTGATCAAATCGAGAAGAACTAGACATGGGAGATTGTTTCGAGGCCAGTAAACAAGAATGTCATCGGGACTAAATGGGTCTATCACAATAAGATGAATGCAGATGGAACTGTGATTCGAAACAAATCATGGCTAGTGTGCAAGGGATACTCCCAGATAGAGGGAATAGATGTAGATGAGACATTTGCACCAGTTGCAAGGCTGGAGACAATCAGATTATTTTTGGCCATAGCAGTGCAAAGAAAGTTCAAAGTGTTTCAGATGGACGTCAAATCTGCATTTCTAAAGGGGGTTCTGGAAGAAGAGGTGTGCATTAATTAGCCAGATGGTTTTCTCATTCATGAGGATGAGAACAAAGTTTGTAGGCTGAAGAAGGCATTGTATGGGCTTAAAAAAGCACAAAGAGCATGGTACTCAAGGCTTGATCAGTACTTGAAGAAGTTTGGTTTCCAGTGTGGTGGAGTTGATTACAATATCTATTTCAACAACAATAGTAATCAAAGGATGATAGTACTGGTCTATGTCAGTGACATAATATTTGGTGGATTAGATGAAGCTCAGTGCAGACAGTTTTCTGAATTCATGAAAAATGAGTTTGAAATGTCAATGATTGGAGAGATAAAATTTTTCCTTGGTCTACAGGTGACACAAGGATGGAATGAAACATTCATTTCTCAATCAAAATATGCCAAGGTGGTGTTAAGAAGGTTTGGAATAGAAAATTCCAATTAGATGAAAACTCTGGTTGCTACCCAGATGAAATTATCAAAATATGAGGATGGCAAGGCAGTTAATATCACATAATACAGGCAAATTATTGGAAGTTTGTTGTACTTGACCGCAAAAAGGCCTGATATTGTTTTCGCCGCATGCCAAGTAGCGAGATATCAGAGTACTCCCAAGGAAAGCCATATGCTTGCAGTGAAAAGAATACTTCGTTATATCCAGGGCACAATGGATTTCAGCTTGACATATACTGACAAATCTCAAATAGAGTTATTGGGATATACTGATACGGACTGGGCCGATTCAGCGGATGATAGAAAATCAACATCAGAAGGTGCATTCTATCTTGGTGGATTGTGTATTTCTTGGCTAAGTAAGAATCAAGATTGCATTTCATTGAGCACCGTAGAAGCTGAGTATATTGCGGCCACTCAAGCATGCACACATTTATTATGGATGAAGCAGTAGCTTGAAGATATAGGATTTGAAGTGAAATCTCTGATTGGAATCCAGTGTGATAACTCAAGTGCTATCAATCTTATAAAAAATCCCATCCATCCCTCAAGGACCAAGAACATTGAGATCAAATGTCATTTCATCAAGGAGAAGGTTGAGCAAGGAATTTTGAAATTGGAGTACGTACCTACAGAACTACAGGTTGCAGACATTCTGACAAAGGCCTTACCCAAAGAAGCTTTTGAAAGGCATCGACTATCTCTAGGAGTTCAGTCGACTCCTTGCACTTAAAAGAGTGTGGATGTGGAATCACCCCCTCTCCCCAGGTATGATGTGTGTTTTGCCCTAATATACTGATATGTGTTCTCTACTCTATTACAGACTGCAAAGGCGTGACCTTTGGGTTCATTGAAAAAGGGGGAGAAAATATTATTTCTTCAAGAGGGAGATAATGTGGAGATTTGAGAAATCATGACAGATATGGGGAGAAGCTGACAGGTAGAGCAGCCAGATAGGGGGAGTTGAAGCTGTGAACAGAAAGGGGGAGAGTATTAAATCTGACGATGCTAGAAGTGATCGATCAAAGAATAAATATCACGAAAGTTGAGGATCGTGATAAAAGCAGAAGAGTGGTGTTGGAAGAATATTTCCAAAAATTGATATCAGTTTGGAAAAAATTGGTATCAGTTTGGTGTCAATAGTGGATGTTAGAGATGAAGTGATTCATTGATGAAATTTTCATTTACTCTTATTTCTCACGATGAGCATTGCTCATGTGGGCTTAGAGTATGTGTTGAGTAAATCCTTGATCGCTATCAGAATCTCAAAAGGTGAATGGTGGCTGAAGAATTAATGCTGTATCTTTTTATGGAAGAGTTTTCAACAAACCCAAAGGGGGAGATTGTTGGGAAAAAATCCCTCAAGGCATCATTGAAGTATTTTTGAGGTGATTGTGTTTGTTGAAAAAGTGAACATCTATGTTTTGATTGTGGACAATGCAAACCGTGACATACAAATTTGTTGACAAAGGGGATTTCATGGTGGAATGTCGAGTTCAAGAGCTGTGGTCAACGATCCATGTTTGATTCAAGAATGTCGACAAAGGAATGTATGATCTGGAGGCGGTACAAAAATAACAGATACAAGGTGGTGCTGTTTTCCAGTGTTTGCCAAATTTCTGGGCCTGAAAATCGACAAATGAAGAAAAGTGTTTCTGGAAAAGGGACTTGCGTGCCAAGGTCTTGGAGTATAGGAAGCTTGCGCGCCTATGGTTTTTCATGATCAGAATATCAAAATATGGCAAAGGAAAGAGGGTCGCGCATGTATTTGGTTTGGTCACGCAATTTTCTAGGGGGGACAGAGGACTTGCGTGTTGAGGGGAGACTTGCGTGGCATTGCGCAGGGTGTTACTGGACCACCCCTCCTCATTTCTCACCGGAGTTCAACACTTTAAAGATTCAGAGCTCCCATCACGCATGTGTGGTGGCCACGCAAGTGGTGGTGTGTCGCGCAAGTTGGACTTGCACGCCAGAGAAGGAAGTTACGCGCCATGAGTTAGTTGTGCGCCTAAGGTGGTTTAGGCGAGGAAGGAAGTGAGTTACGCAAGATTTGAGTTAGAGAAGCTTGTGTCGCACAATTGTCTAAGGAGGACTTGCACACCAATTGTGACTTGCGCGCTAATACTTGCACGCCGAGATAGACATGCGTGCCAAGTGAGGTTTATTTCCGGCAGTGATTTTTGTGATGTGTGGAAGCTGGAAGTTTGCCCAATACCTTTGGTGCAAAGATATTTTCATCTACAGGTGAAAGTTGGACTTCAACAGAGCATCTATATACAACAGAGGATTCATTCCTTAATGCAAATGAAGAGACCTACAGGTCTATAAACTGTGAGTGGATTCCTTCTAAGAGTAGTGAGCAAAGGAAGAGAAATAAGGTGATCCTCTCCACCGGTAGTGAGCCAGAGAGAGAGAAACAGGGATTGACCATTGGGAAAGCAGTGAGCTGACCCTAAACATTGTAAAGGCAGTGAGCTTGGGCATAGAAGTGACCCAGCCCGAACCTTGTAATCCACAGCTAGTGAAGTTTAGTAGAATTTGGTAAGACCGACAACCTGTCGGCGTATGCTCCTTGGACGTATCCCTTAGAGGTGAACCAAGTAAAATTGATGTGTCTTGTGCATGCTTTACTTTCTGTTTATATTGTGAAACAGGAAAGAGAGAGAAGAGTGTTTTTATTAACAGTGAAACAAGATCAGAACGAGATTTAATTTTTAATTAATCATACCCTGATTCAACCCCTCTCTCAGGGTATTCAGCCTTGTGGACCTAACACTCCACATTCTTAAGAGCTGTGAAATAAGGGCAGTAGGATGATGGGTGTATGTATAAGAAACCCAAGTGCCTCGTATAGTCCTACAGTCTGTAGTTCGGTTTGGAACTCTTCACAACTCTGTAGAACCCAAAAAGGCCACCCCCAGTCCAAGACAAACAAGCCTCCAGAATGAAGGTCCTGTTGGGATGACCAACCGAGATTCTAATTTGTAGTAGCCTTCTTTGAAATGCTCTGGTAATAGTGGGCCCTCTGGTCGGGCTTCTGTTGCACTCCCTCTAAGGTTCGAGGTGTGTAGTTTAGAAAAGACCTGGAGGTAGTATCCCTATGGAGGTACCTCCCCTTGGAAGAAATCAAATCCTTCGGAATAGAGGTTTTAATTATCCAAGTGGTAGGATGATTTATAAGATTTGGCATTGGGATTGCTGTGTGAGATAATAGATTGAACCTGTAAGAAAGAAGCCTATCTAAAGCCGGGTACTCCTGTTGGCCCATCGTAAGCAGATTCGCCAGAGATTGGTGAAATGGAATAACCAGAATTTTTTTGACCCCAAAGCCACCATGTCCTTTGATCTTTCATCAGTAGCAGAAATAGGGGAAATAATAATAACCTTAGAAGAAGCAGCAATGTTCTCAACAGCCTTTGAAGCAACCACTTTAACCTAGATCCAGAAGCTGACAAAAATTCAATCTAATAAAAATTATTGAATAAATTCGTTGGAATAATGGATAAAGGAATTGAAATATGTCTACATAAATCTATTCATACTATTTCCATAAATAGTATATAGAAGGCACAATCCACATACTGCATGACACGTGAAAACAACCCCATCCACAACTATGGTATATGAATGAATTTCACCACATACAGCCATGGTATGTGAACTATCTATTAGGTGTTGGCCCATGGATCATTGGCCAGTGAACAAAAAGGTTCACAGAAGGTTCATACTGTGAACTTAGTCCCTGATTATGTTTATGTTCAGAAATTGCTGATTAAAGTTTAAGTTTTGATGATAAATTCTTAAAGTTCAGTTCGCTGATCCAAGTTTAGTGTGAAGACACGCCAGCCGCGTAGCATCGCCCTACACAGAATCCAAAATTTAGTATTAAAATTCTATAATGTTGTTCGCAAAAACCAAAAATATGGTATGCGGAAACAGAAATGGTGGAAATTTTATTTTTTGGTATGTACAAAGTGGTTCACCAACATGATTTTCACAAAAATCACATTTCACTAGAGCAGAGGAATCTGGGGAAGTTGAGAGTAATTTTCTCCATAATAAAGGCTAAAAGAAAAATGACATAGGCCCCTATTTATAGGTGTAGTCCCCTCTTACTAGGCCCATCTGTTCTACCGCATAACATTTTAGTTCAGGACCGCTTCTACATCGGAATAGTCCCCTTTTCGTTCTCAATGGAACCCATTCCAATGGGGGGAATTTGTAGGGTCCTAAAAATTCTACCAAAGGAAGAAAATACCCCCATAATCACTCAGTATAATGAAGAAAGTACTATTATAAGTCTAGAAAGGTGAATGTACTCAAATCAAGTTTCAAATTTTATAAGAAACATGAAGGAATTCATGTTTTCACGGATTTTCAAGTGGCCCGTATACCATCGCCGAGAAAGGATCCTAGACTGCCTGGATCGCAAACCAGTAGGTACATGGAATGATTCACGAGTTGCTGGCCTGCAAAGTTATGGCCAGCGAACAAGGCATACCATGAATTGCGTCGCCAAAGGACTCATGTGTGTGAACACCATCAGTGTACCATCCCGTGAACATATCAGTTCACAGATGAAGCAAAACATCAGGGTTCCACAAACCATTATTGCGAACTGAAGCCTCTTCAAACCCCATATTGACCAAGACTTCCACAAGTCAGGACGTCTCTTCATAGGCCTCCAAAAATGGTGTCACGTGACCAATAGATACAATTTCCATGATTCTCTATAAAAGGAGCACAATATGAAGGATGAAGGATGGACAATGAAATTCTGAAGGGGAATCAGAGTTTGGAAGAAAGAGTTTGGAGAAAATTTCAGCTTCAGTATTGATTCATCTGCAAAGCATGAATTAAAAAATACTCTCTCCACTGGTATATTTGACCGCGAACCATAAAATGGGGGAATTGAATAATAATAATAGAACTACGAACCACATAATTCTCGAGGATGAATTCCCTATGAATGATAATCCCCCAGACCCTCCTTTAATATGGTGCTCCGCGTAGTGTACCACTAGGTGGAGTAAACTCGGCGTCGTGTACTACATCAGTATACGGATGGAACCCAAAGCGTCGTGATGTGTCATGTACCACTATGTTACACATTGATCTATACCCATGCATGCATAACACATCGGTACATGGACAACCCCTCTACCTGTATACCACTATGGTATGCATAGCCTTCCCTATCCCACAAAAGAAACCAGTACACAAAATGTGGTGTTTTTGAGAATTATTTCCTCCAGTTCCAACCTCACCCCTACATTACTATCTATTCCTCCATAATCCCTATACTAACTAATCCTCCAACATCAGTCCAAAAACTCCTCCAAAGCCACCAGACCTGTATGATTAGAACATTGAGTGAATCAAATCTCCTCTTTTAGTCTACATACCCATGGTATGTAGAGTCACGAAGGCTATCCCCACAACAGTCCAAGCTTTGGGAATGTATGCGGGTCTACATTTCCATGGTAACCTGAAGTCTAACCTTGGGATGCCGACGTGAACCTCCCTATTCTGGGGATTAAGGTTTATCACTTGATTTTCCATTCAATTAGGAATAGTGATCAGTTGAAGGGGTTATGTTTGCTCCCCCCTTTGGTGAGGATGAAATTCCTCCCCTTCCTAGGATGTATTCTAGAGCCCTCCCACTGAGGTAAGCCCCCTATTTTTTAAGGCCGAGCCACATGAATTTCAATGTCATTTCACATTGGAAGGTTCATCGCTCTTCACCCTCACCCATGGTCACCCCGACCTTGTCTTCCATGGGCTCTCCCTCTTCCAACAACAAGAGAGGAAGCATGTGGTTGGTTGGATATCTCGCATCATCCTATTTCTCACACTAAGCATGACTCACATGGGCTTAGAGGTTTGTAAAGATTACAAAATACACACAATCCAAACTATGAGAACTCTGATTCCTGATCAGACCAGGATATATAGGATACCTACTTGAAGGCCCGAGCTCAAAAGTGTGCCCATCCAAAAGGGTTCACCCAATCATGTCCTCTTCATTGGGCATCGTCCATACGTAATCCCCATATAATATGAACTATGAGAAATCTAATTCCTAATAAAACTAGGATATGTAGGGCACCTACTGAAATATCCGATCTCAATAGGGTGCCCATCCAAAAGGGCCCACCAAATCATGTCTCCTCAAATGGACAGCTTCTATGCATAAGCCCCAGCCATTCTGAACTATGAGAAATCTTATTCCTATTCAAACCAAGATATGTAAGATGCCTACCCGAAGGTCCGAGCTCAAAAGGTTTCCCTCCCATAAAGGTTCCACCCAACCATGCCCCCCATACGGGCAGCTTTCATGCATAAGCCCCCATATAATTCCGAACTATGTGGGTTCTGATTCATCTCTCGAGAATAAGTAGGAAACCCATTTTATGGGTCTGATCCCAACATTATGTCACCTTCTTTCCCCCCTTGATGATGATAAACTCTAGAGTGCCTTTTTATGTGGCTCAAGTTAGTATTACCTCCATAGAATCAAATATATGCATACCTATGATGATCTTGCAAACCATGGGTAGCCTATGGACACACTCTTCAGGAATGAACCAAGGATTCACGAACATATGAACACGACTTAAATCTATAAAAGAGTCCCGAAACAAGCAATAATCCTCACCCAAAAGGGTGCGGTGATCTTGACTTCCCATCCTCTTGACCAATGGAGTCCTCAAGTGTTGTTGGCTGAATCATCAATCAATGAGCACCTGTCTTTGGAAAGAAGGTCCATGAATCATGGATACTAGGGTTGTTGGGTGTTCCTAGATCCATGAATAAACCCGTTGGAGACCATCCAAGGAAATTATATCTGAGGAGGTCCGATTTCACAAGTACTTGACCCTACAAAATCACCCGACAAGATTAATATGACTGTGACACCTCCTTCGCAATGCGAAAGGGGTGAATTGCACAGTCCCCATGTGGTTAATCCAACCTTCTTCTAAAGTATAATGATGCTGAACGGGTTGAAAAAAAAAAGAAATGGTGAATTTGATAGGAAACTGTCTTTGAAAAAAGGGATAGGTGATGATCCTTGTTAGACCATTTCACCATCACCAGAAATGCACAACCTCAGAGGTGGAACAATCTAATTTAGTATTATAATTTTTAAAAAAAAAATATTAGTTCATATAATATTTAAAGAAAATTTTTAATTTAAAGGTGTAAAAAATTATTAATTAATTTTTAAAAAAATTTCAACACTCATTTTTATTAAGGAGATATAATTTATTAATTATATAATTAACCATCACATCTTGTGCACGTTTGAGATCATAAGAAACATTTCTTTAAGTAGTACAACTTCATTACATTTTGATCCTAATATTAGGTTAGTTATTTCTAATGTGTGTACTAGATAGCAATTTAAGATGACAAATATCTATATTGAAATAACTAAAAAATAATTTAATATAATATTTTCATTTTTATCTTAATATTCTCACACCATCTGATTCATTAACATAGATTTTATCAAAATGATCTCAATATTTATATTGAGTTGAAGATCTGGATAATGATGCAATATGTGATAAAATAAAAGTTGAAACTGAGATATCTCTACCAAGAGAGCCAACATCGATTTAGGTTCAAAATTTTATAGATGTTTCATTTAAAAAAAATATATTTGAATTTAAAATAATAAAAAATAATGACAATAAATTATAAATTTAATTATTAATTATTTTAAAAAAAAATTAAAAATTATAAAAAATAATTCAAATAATTGGAAATTGGATAATAGTATAATTTTATAACACTAAAGTTACCTAATTAATAAAAAATTTGATTCCTTAACAAGCTTTCTTTGAAAAAATAGAGGTATAAAAAATGAATACGTGTTAGAGTCACCACAATTTTTCTTAGAAGGGAGAGGATAATTGTTTTTAAAAGTGAGAGAGAGAGAGAGATAAAGAGTTATTATATAATAATACCCCCATTGAACTAATGACTAGTTTCCTTACCCCTACTCTCTTAAAAGGCCATATAATCATTTTTTATAGCCAAAATGACTAATATTATGACTAGGGTTTTAGATTGTACAACAGATAATTTTGTGTCCTATGCTTGGTGTGACCAACTCACAAGTATAGGCCTATCTTATTTGGGTATTGAGCTTACTTGGAAAATTTTTATGGCCATCAAGACATAATTAAATCTCTATTAACAAGACAACATCAACACACAATTCTATTTTTGAATCAAAGGAAACCATTTAATTGATTTATAGGTAAGTACACAACATATATATAGAAAAAGTGAAGATATGTTTCGATTTCAATACTTTTAACTCATAGATCATGACCGTAAAATATCAAATATAATGTAACAAATTAAAATACACAAGTGTACATCATTTTAAATTAACCTGAATAAAGGGAGGGAGTGTGAGAGAGAAATATACTTATCACATTTCATTCATTTATAATATATCCCCATATGTTTTGTGGCTTTAAAAATAACTATAAAAAAAATAAAATCATGAAATAGGATAAAAATATTCAAAATAAATAAAGTTAAATTTAATGGGCATCCAATAGTTTCTTTTAGATTCTAATACATGTGATGACTCTTGTATTTTAACCAATTTGAATTATATGTAAAGTATTGTGAAGTGAAATAATAAAATATTCTTGGTTATATCAATGGTTGTCATATATAGGCATATAAATTGGTAAAAGAAAATGATATGTGATATTGAAAAAAATTTAAGATTTGTACATGGGATGGAACAACCTGGCATGGGCACCCAAATATAGAGACTCAAATTATACTACCACTTATCTTTAAGTACATTACCATATTTTTATAGGCTAGAGACCAGTGGTGAGAGACAAAAGAAACCATTGGGGAATGATTTTTCCTTAGCTATTAATAAATATAATACAAATGAAATGTAAAATTGTTTTATAAAAATTGAAAGGGTAAATATTATATTATGAAATGGTTTTTTATTTTACAAACCAACACCAAAAGAATACAACATGATAATTTTTTTAAAATTTGGATTAATCTCCAAGACATAAAATGCAATCTTTTGTATCTCCATCATTGAACTATGACCCACAATTGATGAATATTGATGTATTTTTTTCATATATGAAATCTAATGAAATCTAAAAGTACACTAAAATTCATATATAGGGGATTAATATAAACTAAATATAATTTCCCCAAGACTACTAAATAAACCAAAACATGACTAATCCCAACTTGAATGGTCAATGAAATTTATTATAAAATATTTACATTAAACAATTTTAAAACCATGGAAAATAAAAAATCCATTTATTCAGTAATGAAATTATGAAATTATAATTTTAATGGAAAAATTACAATCACATTAATAATAAGTACAATTTATTGACCCAATAAGAAATAATAATAAAATTAATAACTCTAAAATAAAATTCATAAATCCCCATATGATAGAAACTACCTTTTAGATGAACTATAATGTAACTAAAACATTTTATAGGTAATGTTATATGATTGTTGCATCCATTATTTTAGTACCATAGGTAGGATAACCCATGATTTATGCTCAAATCATATAAATATTTTAATAATATAAAATAAAATTGAAAAATATTCATGGAGTTCTAACCCAACCGAAATAGACCATTGTTTTCCTTTTTATGTTATATATAAATCCATTACCAAAACATACACCCATCCTTAGTTTCATGTAAATGGAATAACACTGAATTAGGTCCTACGAACTTCATCCGAGTCCATGTTTCTCAATCCAAATTACATAACCCCAAAAATATTAATAATAATAAAACCTACAAGAAGAAGTATAGTGAAAAGATCTTGAAAAAAAATGAAAAATATTTTTTATTGATAAATGATAAAAATAAACATCTTAAAAATTAAAATAAGGGGAAGAAATTATTTACTAAACCCCCAAATAAAAATAAATTCCCAAACAAAACCCACCGATGGAAAATTATTTTGTGACAATATAACTCGTAATTATTTCCAAAAATTTTAGTTATAAACCATCATTATATATATATATATATATTATTAAACATTGAATTATTTTTTAAAAAATAATGATATGAAACCTAAATATAAATATTTGTTACAAAATATTCATAATAATTATTATTTAAGAATACATTAACAAATTATGTAAAGAATAACCCAAGATAGAAATAGTTCGGTTCCACTGATGTACATGGATTTCACATGTATTTTTATAATTGTTTAAATTATTTTTAATTAAATATTTTAAGCATTTTTTTAGTTTATTTTTGTAGTTTTGTAGTATTTCAGATATTTTGAGGATTTTTAGTTAATTTATATACTAATATTAGTAATTTAAAATTTTTATTAGTTATATTAATTTTATATATTATATTTAATATTATATTATTATTATTAATTTCTCTAATGTTATTTTATTTTATTATTTTATTAATTTTATTACTATGTATATTGTAATTCCCTATTAGTATTTTATTTTATTTCAATATTTTTATAGTATTAATAAAATTTTATATTTTTATTAGTTGATTATTTTTATTGTAGTATCATTTTTAATTACATGTGCATAAATAAACTATATATATATATATGTATATATATTTTAATTATTATTTTTAATATTTTTATTGTTATTTAAATATTAGAAAATATATTATTTTACTTTTCAATTTTGAATTTTTTTGTTTAAATTTTGTATTTTGATTATTTTTGTTTTCCATTTTTTCATTTTATTTTTATTTTCCAATCTACCCAACCCCTCCAACTTTTCCCTCAACCTCCCCACCTCTTTGACAACATACCCTCTCTCACATCACCCCTTCCTACCCTCCCCCTCCCCTCATCCCACACCCCATCCCCCTCCCTCTCTCCAATCACCCCTCCCCCTCCCCTTATCCCATGCCTCTCCCCTATCTCCAATCCCACTCCCCTCCCCCCTAATACCTACAATGCCCCACCCCCTAATACTGGCTGGACTCACCGCCCCACTATTCCTCTCACCCCACGCTCTCCCTCCCCAGCTGACCCCTCACCTACCACCCCATCTCCCCACTCACACCCCACTACCCAGCCTCTTACCCACTCTCCTCTCTCTACCCCACTGCCCACTCACCCGAGCTGCGTGCCTCACTCTCTGCTGAAGCACATCAAGGTCGCATTCTCTCTCGCTTATCTCTTTGCAGCGAACAAAACAAGTAGGACACGACTTTCACTGCATATCCTTGTCATGACGCCAGAAAACCCTCTGCCTCCTTATGCTACAACCCTCTCCTTATGCCGGAAGTGGATGGATCCGGGATCATCAGTGATTAAGGCGCGGTAGTTTGGTTCATCGTGATGGTGATCAATGGAGTTGAGGTTCTTATTCTGTGATCATTTTCAGTTTCTTTTGATGGTCCTCACATCGACATGAACATGGTGACTTCATTTATTTAATTTTCGCATCGTGCTTGCACAATGGTTAGGTAATTTCATCGATGTTGGAGTGGTGATGAATGTGATGGTGAATGCATGTATTTAACTTATTCCCATGTTTTATTTCCTTTTAAATTAATTTTAAATGGATGTTTATTTAATTAATTATATGTAAATTTATGTTAATTGTCAATTAGGATCTACACACATGTTTTGGTGCTTGTTCATGTGATACCTAATAAGTAAACACAGGCAAGAGTTCATCAGAGAATTTATTTATCTGAAATTTGATAAAGCGCTCGAGTGAATTCTGAATAAATAAATATATTAAATGAAAAAAATAATATTTTGTTTGTGCTCTCCTTCAAACTTGCCTGAGTGATACTTAATCAGTCATCTCATATGAGCGAACATGATGCATGTAGATACTTCGACTTTGTGAGAAACGGGTCATCATATTTCACCAAGTAATTTAGTGCTATAATGACGCACAAATTATTCATCAAGACAAAGAACAAAGTGACAGAAAATTTGTGTAAACATTACAATATTTTCTATCATTAGAGAACAAGACCAGATAATATTTTTATTAAATATAGAATCATTTATAATTGAATAAATAAATATTCCTATGTGGAAATTAAATAATTGACATTGCATGCACTTGAACAAATGTCACAACTCTGACACTTCCATCGCTGCCATTATCTTTCATATCTTAATTCAATTAAATAGTTTTAGTTAATTTAAATGGTAATTTTTAAATATTCATTTAGTTTTTAGAACTCTTTAGTTGTTAATCACATGAAGAAATCAACTGCTTGAACATTTTTCCAACAGGATATTCCTAGTGTCTACTCACATTCTCTCTGTGGTTCGACTTTACTCACTACTTCTAGAGTAGTTGGTAGGTAAATAAATATTAAAAATTTACACATGTTGCGACGCATGTTCCAAATTTCTGGAGCCATTTCTGGGGAGAATAGTTGAATTATAGATTCCATTAAAAGAGTGATTTAAGTAAAAAAACCAATAAAAAATAGTTTACTACTCTGGGAATTTTTCACTGCATGAATTTTCAGGACACCCAAAAGCTTAGAATGACTTGGGCCACACGACACAGTTACAACTATAACCCACCCTACCAACCAACATTTCAATGTATGGATTATAATCTTTCACCATATATGAGCTCTCTAGGTAATTAATCATATTTATTTTAATGATTGTCATTCAAGTCTGTGTTATGATCCTTATTATACTGCTCATCCTTATCCACTAATTGATCATTTTCAATGTCAAAATGTTCATGAAAATTTATAACTAAATAATTCATATGAAACAAATGATTCTATAATTGAGCACATGTTTCATTGTGCTATCATTGAGAAAAATCAGAGGTTTGAACTTCAAGATAAACGTAATGAAAAGTTTCTTTCCTCAAAAAAATATTTAGAAAATCAAATTAAGAATTTAGTAAATAAAATGGATCATATTTCCGAACTAGTAGCCTCATTTCAACTTAATGATCTAATTCAAAACAATTATTTTGAGGAGAGTGCAATAGAGGTTCCATTTGAACAACATCCACATACTAAGTCTGATAATGAGATTAATATGTATGTTCATCATACAATTGATGACTACCATCCATAACAATTTAATTCTTCCAATCTAATCACATTTAAAGAATATGAGAACTTGGTCTTCCGCCCTGTTAAACATAGTGGACCCTCAAAAAATGTGATTTCATGTACTTCTGTGAGTTCAAAACCCAATCCTCCCAAAGTGAAAGAGGACACATTCAATGTCTATCAAACCACACCATTTGATGATAAAGAGGAAATTGAACTAGGACCATTCTTTACAATGATAGATTTTGAATTGAACCTATAGATTATGGATTTCCACATGCAAGAGGGAATCACTTTAAATCATATTGAATCACCTATTTATGAAAATATTTTTGAGTCTAATTTTTTTTATAAAATGGAGACATTTGAAACATTTTTGGAGTCATATAATTAATCAAAATTGGTGGTAGAGAACACTCATAGTTTTCTAGAAACAATGGTAGAATGATATTTCCTGTATGATCATGAGTTCATGGTGACACATGTGCCAACGAAGAAATATGATGAAGAAAACATAAAAGAATCTTTTGAAAAGGAGGTCATTATTAACACAATGGAGTCATCTGCTCCTATTGAGCCTAATATTATAACTCCATGCATCGAGCATGATTTCAGTTGGAAATTAGTGTATTTAAATATTCTAGTGCTTGGGTGTGAAAATGAATTGGGATACATCATCAAACTAGATACTATATTCAAGGATGTGATGGATATAAGTTGACCACTGAAGGAGTCTGGTAAAGGAACCTTTTCACCTATGTATATTCAAATATGTAATCTTCTTGATCTGTTTGCTAATGGAATTTTCACAAAATTCAATTATTAGATGAGTCTTTATTCAAGAGAGGTATAATCATTCCCCTGTGAGTTCTAATATTTTCATTTCATTCTGCACACCCATTTTTTTTAACAAGATTCAATTGGGAATTTTTGCAGCTTGTAGGATAAACATGTCTTCAACAAATGGATTCCACACTCCCATTAATAAAGAATCAAATGCATGGTTTACATTTTTGTTTGATTATAGTGGAGTTTCAACAATGTCTGGCGGAAGACGAAGTAAACTTATCCCCCAATGGGAGGCAACCCATCAATTTTTTTGTTTTCTTTTCACTGCATTTAATTTCATTTAATTTTGTTTTTTTAAAATAAAATAAATTAAATAGAATGAATTTATCGAAATCTATTTTCTCCTGGAACTAAAGTTTATTTGAATTCATAATCCATATTTGTATCATTCACATTCTTTTGATTATGGCGTGACTTCTATGATATGATGCGATTATGTGCTGTCAATGTGTAGGTTTTATAGGTATACCATTTCTAGAGCTTCATCAGATACATACATCCTTTATGCGCCTATCTTCACTTAAACATGGAAGTGTTTTATTTTTGTCAAATTTTATGCTTCCAAAATCACCATGTAAACTTAAAAAAAGAAAATTTTGAAAAAAAAACTAACATCCCTGTCATCTTTTGGATCCACATAAAAACAGAAGAATTTTTGTCATAAAGTAGTCAGGAACATACCACTTGTGTACTTAAATAGTTTGAGAACACGATTCTTGTTTGGAATGATTTGATCCTTGACCTCACAACTCAGATGATTGCTGATATTATTTCATGATTTGAAAAAAAATTCAGAAACTTGTATATTTTTGAGACACTTATTTGTACTCATGCTCATCTGTGATGTCCAACATTTTATTTCCATACCCATGAGTACTCTGAACCATTTTACATCATCTCTTGTTTCTCTTTTTCTTGAGCGAATCTTGGTCCTATTTTTTCTTCTATAACTTGCCATGTTTTTTCCATAAAAGCGATAGGAATTTTGAAAGTTTAACTAAAATTATTGAGGTATTTTTTTGATTATTCAGCCCAGTTAACCCATTGAGCCACCCCATAAATTTTCTCCATTGTATAGCCCTTAGAATAAATGAATAATCTTTTTAGGATGAGCGTAAAGCTGATAACCTTCCCTACCCATTTCTTGAATTTTGGCATGATAATTTTCATTCTAAGGGTGGGGGAGAGATTTATTCAGGGAGAATGTTATTTAAGGGATAATGAGTAATTAGAAGTGCATGGATCAATATTATCCTATCATGGTTATATGAGTTATATTTCATAGTAGCCACATTAATTACATGTATTATGATATGGGCGTATAATATTTTTTGGTTCCAACAATGAGTACATTGGCAGTCATTACGTGGTAACCCTCACTTTTGGGGATACCTATAAAAGTGATGTTTACTTACTCCAAGAGCTAGAGAGTTTTGAATATGACCTACTTTCACTGAGATGTTATAGTGTACATGATACTTTTGTACCATTATTTTGGATTTTTTTCTAATACTTATTTCATGGGGATTTAATGTTGATACTTACTAGTTTTTTTTAACCATATTATTTGAGTGATTTGTGTCTTAAAAAAATGAATGAAAGCACAAAATATTGGATTATCATATACTTGGGGACAAGAAATGTTTTATGTGTGTGGGAGAAAAAGTTTTATGGAAACATTTGGATTGAAAGTTATCGTGCATTATTTCAAGATTCAACCCTCTTTTTTCCAAAAAACTGTCACCATTTTTTATGACCCACCATCCCAAAAATTTAGAGAAATTTTAACCTCGTGTAATTTCCTTGATATTGGTGCATTATTTTGATTTACACTATTAGAGATGTGAAATTCATGGTAATACTATGTTAAGAATGCATGTGTACGAGAATTGAGCATGACTTTGATCAAATATTTTTGAGAGATGAGAGTGATGGATAGGTAGGTAACATGATACATGAGTGCAAGTACTTGTTTTAGAAATAATGTGAGTGGAAGAAAAATAGTTTTCAAAAATTTACCTTTTAAATGAAGCATGATATTTTATGGGTAAAAGAGATTGATAAATTTTGAACTTTTAATTTTGATGTTTGGATTTGTCTACAGGTCCACTTGTGTATTCTTTCTGATTTTTTTTCCTAGGAGTGCAAAAATTTAAGTATGTGGTATTTTATGTACATGGATTTATCATGTATTTTTATAAATTTTTAACTTATTTTTAATTTATTATTTGAAGTGTTTTTGGGTTTTTAGTTTATTTTTTTATTTTTGTAGAAGTTTAGATATTTTGATGATTTTTACTTAATTTATATACTAATATTATTTATTCACAATTTATATTAGTTATATTAATTTTTTATATTATATTTAACATTATATTTATTAATTTTATTAATATGTATATTATAATTCCCTATTAGTTTTTTATTTTATTTCAATTTTTTTATAGTATTAATAAAATAATAACTTTTTATTAGTTTATTATTTTTATAGTAGTATAATATTAAATTACATGTGCATAAATAAATTACATATATATATATATATGTATATGTATATTAATTATTATTATTATTATTATTTAAATCTTAGATAAGTAGATTATTTTACTTTTGAATTTTGAATTTGTTTTGTTTAAATTTTGAATTTTGACTCTTTTTGTTTTTCATTTATTTTATTTTAATTTTATTTTCCTATATACCCAACCCCCTCCCAATTTTCCCTCAACCTTCCCCCTACTCTTTGACCACTTACCCTCTCTCACATCACCCCTCCCCTCCCCACCCTCCCCCTCCCTCTCTCAAATAACCCATCCCCCTCCCCTCATCACAAACCCCACCCCCTCCCTCTCTCCCATCACCCCTCCCCTCCCCTAATCCCACGCCTCTCCCCTCTATCCAATTCCACTCCCCTCCCCCCTAATACCTACAATGCCCCACCCCTAATACGGGCAAGAACCCCCCCCCCCCCATTCCCCTCATCCCCATGCTCTCCCTCCCCAGTTGACCCCTCACCCACTGCCCCATATCCCCACCACTCTCCCACTCACACCCCACTACCCAGCCTCCTACCCGCTCCTCTCCCTCTACCCCACCACCCCACTCACACCTCACCCAGCCGCTCCCATATACCCCCCCTTCATCTCTCACACCCCAGCCTGCTTCGCTAGCCACATGCGGCAGTGGCCACACATCGAACCTCCTCATGCTACGCGCCTCACTCTCTACTGAAGCACATAAAGGCCACATTCTCTCTCACTCATCTCCCTAAAGTTCACAAAACAAGAAGGGAACTAATTTCATTGCACAAACTCTCCATGATTCCAAAAAATCCTCAGCTTCCTCACACTACAGCCCTCTCCTCACGCCAGCAGTGGACGGATCTGGGATCATTGGTGTTTGACGCACGATAGTTTGGTTCATCGTGATGCTGATCAATGGAGTGAAGTTTTTTATTCTTCGATTATTTGTAGTTTTTTACAGTGGTCCTTGCATATACTCAAACATGGTGACATCATTTATTTATTTTTTATGTCGTTCTTGCGCGATGGTTGGGTAAGTTCATTGGTGTCAGAGTTGTGATAAATGTGATGGTGAATGCATGTCTTTAATATATTCCCATGTTTTATTTCCTTTTAAATTAATTGTAATTGAATGTTTATTTAATTAAATATATCTATGTTTAAATTAATTGTCACTTGGGCTATGCACACATGATTTGGTTCCCATTTGTGTGATACCTAATAAGGAATCATGAGTAGAAGTTCATCAGAGAAGTTATTTATCTGGAATTCCATCAAGCGTGCGAGAAAATTATGAATAAATAAATATATTAATTAAAAAAATTAATATTTTTTGTGTTCTCTCCTTCAAACATACATGAGTGATACTTAATCAGTAATATCATGTAAGTGAACCAGGTGTAGGTAGATACTTTGACTTTGTGAGAAATAGGTCATAGTATTTCACCAAGTAATTTAGTGCTATAATGACAAACAAATTATTCAGGAGGATAGAGAATGAAATGACGGATAATTTGTATAAAAATTAGAATACTCTCTAACATTAGATAATTAGACTAGATAGTATTTTGATTAAATTTGGAATCATTGATAATTTAATAAATAAATATTCAGATGTGGAAATTAAATAATTAACATTGCATGCACTTGAATGGACGTCGCAACTCTGACACTTCTATCTCCGCTAGTTTCTTTCATACCTTAATTCACTTAAATAGTTTTAGTAAATTTAAATAGTCATTTTTAACTATTTATTAAGTTTTCAGAACTCTTTATTTTTTAATCACATGAAGAACTCAAATGCTTGAAATTTTTTCCAAGAGGATATTCCAAGTTTCTACTCACATTATCTCTATGTTCGACCCTACTCGCCGCTTCTATAGTAGTTTGTAGGTAAATAAATATTGCAAATTTTCACATGTTGTGATGTGCATTCCATCCACCTAACCAGATTCTATTTCCTTGTAATTTACATGAACCCACAATTTGATGATCATTATAGGGTGAATCAAAAATATATATCACTAAGAAGCTTCCATAAACCATCATTCATAAACTAAATAAAATAATTATCTTTTATAAGGATTTTTTATGTCATGTGAATGTTTGGCATAACCCCAACCCCATTTTGGAATGACTGATGTTATTTAACAGGGTTCATGTGTGACTTTTTATATAAAAGTGTAAAACCTATAAATAGCATATTGAACCCTATGAAAATTAAAATGGACTTGTGTAACTATTTGAAATAAAGGTTTAGTTTAGAGGGAAGTCAGATCAAAATTTTTTTGTATATTTCTTGGTCCCTATGGTATTTTATCATGGTCCATGCCAAATATCATAAACACCCTTCTTACACCTTAAATATGAGGTTACCATAATTCTTGGTTTTGTGACATCAACAAATTTATGAAAATGTTGAATAATTTCAATAAGGTGTATTAAACATTTTATATTATATACCACAATATGTTGACTACTATTTTAACCCTCTAATTCATCATTCATCCAAGAAACCTTCGCTAAAGTTGAATTCTATGGAAATTGAAAATATTTTGGGCTGAAAATTAAATATTTTATTTTGGAAAAAGTCACTTTTAGGGGTTGAGTGAGAAACCAAACATAAAACAAAAGAAATGGTGTTAGGGTTCATAAGGCATCAACACATAATTATAGAAAAATTTAATGAAATTAGCACCTTTCACATTGTGTAAGATCCATTCAATGGTAAACTCTTTCTTCTCTGGATCATCTTTAATAATGACCTCAAAGTAGTATACCATTTTTCCTCAAGTGTTGATGTACTAATCCATGATAATATTACCTTTATTGAAGTTTTGATCTATAATTAAGTCTTGAGAATTGATACATGAACTTCGTTCATCATTGATGCCAACTTAAAGAAATATTTCATACATTTTGTTAATATTTTACTTTGATGCATTTATTTCCATTACCTCTACCTCCATCTTTTCCTTATATTTTTTAAGAATATCCAAATTGTATGTTAGTACTAAAAACTATTATTTTAATTTGAAAAACCCTTTCTATAATAGATCTATTGTTTATTAGTAGATTCACAAACATCACCTTGAATCAAAGTGGATAGGTCAATGTATTTCTCTATTTCATAAATTTTGAGTTTGGGACCACCAAACCCCTATATGACCATTGAAAATCCCATCACCATTACTATATAAGCTTCCAGACCCAGTTGAAATTTTTTTATCGGTCACCACTATATCCATAATTTTTCCTATTTATAATTACCATATCATACAAAAAATAATCAATTATCCACCCATTCCTCCAATTCATGTAATTTGAAAATATTGACATAAAATCATATAGAAACCTAAAAAATGATAATCAAATTCATGAATTAATTTCCAAAACCCCCAAAAATACCTTATTGATACCATAGAAATTAAAACCCAACAATTATATTTCTTATCAAATCAATAAATCCTCAATTAATAATATGTAATGAATTAACTCCCAAGTTTAAAACTTAATGTCAATAACTCCAAATTAAATATCAAATAATAGATCTTCAACACATATAATCATTTAACACCAAAAAATCATGTAACATTAAAAGTGATATTCCATAATAAAATAATAAATATTTACCTATAGTATATGACACTAACATTTTAGTAAATAAATTGAGTTTATAAACTAAATTATTATATAATCATAAAAACAAAGGTGTTGAAATTATCCCCACGATAAAGGAATTGTTCTATTAAAAAATTACTCAATTTCATTACAAATCCGAAGTAATTGATTTTTTATATAAGGTACCTTCTACCATAATTCTTCTTTAATACTTTAATAATTCTACAACACCTGAACTAAATGAATATAATTCTCACTTTACACCTTCTCTAACTTTTCCAATAATTTCACATGAATTTAAATGAAATTCATACAAAGTTCATAGAACTATGATTTATAATCAAGGACATGAGACATATCATTCTATTCAATTGAGGTTTATGGAAGAAATTATAAATTACCTCATCTCTTGGAGGTAATTAAAATTGACATTCCACCTTACCAATCCTCTTAAAAACATAAAAATAACCCACAAACCATGGCTTTATATTCCCTTGTGTAACAATTGTTTGATACCCAAAATGAGGACACACACATCAGAGGACAAAACCACCTAAATTGAACCATAAGAATCATAATTAATAATTAACATATGACTTTTTTTCAGTTTATGATATCATTAAAGGTTTTTTAATAACATTAATTTGGTTATTTATTTCCTTAACAAAACTTGATCCAATATTTAACCTTTCTCCAATATAAAACTAGCATACATGTGACCAACAAAGTCAACCATCAAAACAATTTAATGGTTCTAAATGGAATTAATATTGGTAATTTTTATTATATAAATTTTAATCAATGGAAAAAAAATTCTCAAGATTTCATAAAAAAAAGAATTCATCCCCAAAGCATATCCAACAAAATGTAAATAATCTAATTCCACTACCTATAAATTTGATAATGATAAGATATACTAAAATTTAATGAATTATCATTGTAATTTTGAAGTGACATCAAGAATATACATGAAAAATGAGGGTCTCTATCAGAAATTATATAAATAGGAACTCCATAAATCATAGAAATATCCTTAACATACAACTTTCCAAGGTCTTCAATGGGATTAGTCTCCAAAATAAGTAAAAAGTTAGATGAATTTTTGAGGTGATACACCATAATCAAAATAGAATATAATAAAAAGTGAATTGGGTAAACACTTTATGAGGTTTATAACTAATTATTCTTACTTACAAGTTGAAGTAGGTTAGGATTCAAACAACTCGGTTGGGTGTTGGTGTTTGTTGCCCTCAGAATTCGGGGATGACCTCCTTGATGGGAGATTCAAACATTCCAATCGGTTTCTAATGGTTTTGTTCGTAGAACAAAAAACATCCAATGATTCCACATCCATTTGGACCTACTTTCCAAAGGTAGGCGCTCATTAGTTTGTGGACTGATGAGACTTAGGAATATGCATTGGTCGAGAGGATGGGAGGTCAGACTCATCACACCTTTTTTAGGGGAATTATTGTCTACTTAGGGACTCTCTTTATAGATTTAATTTATGTTCGTGAATCCTTATTACATTACCAAGTATTAAATGAGATTTCCTTTAGTATTGACAATCAATGATTAAATATGTAAGAAATTTAGAGAATCTTTTATATGTATTTGAGGTTCTTCATAAATAGAGAATCATCTGTATCTATTTAGAGATTCTTGGTCAATGGTATCCTTCAAAACATTTATATAAAAGTCTCTTGGTCATTATGATGACCAGGTTGGTTTTAAAGCCACTCAGTGGGGGACTTGAAGTTTATTTTCATTCAGAAGGACATGGATTATTTCAGAGTTGGGATCGAATCCGCAGATGGGCTACCTACGCATCCATTGTTTTGGAAAAGGAATCAGAACCCACATAGTTCGAGTAAGGTAGTATGATGTTTATGATTGATGGATCAAAGAAGGATGTCATAATTACTTTTACCCTCTAAGCTCACATGAGTCATGATCGGTGTGAGAAACAAGATGTATTGGTAAGAAAATAGATAATTGGGCCATGAAAGATGCAATCATAAGAAATGGTATGGGGCTTATGTATGTATGACTGCCCAGATAAATGAAGATTATGATTTACTTCAGGGAGGAAATCCAGGAACAGGGTCCATAAAGGTATATGTGCTTCATGGAGATTTTAATACTATAACTTGGGACTTACTCTTGAAAAGGAAGCCTAGATTAGGAGAGGATTGGTAATTGGGTTTTACTCATGAGAAGGAATCCCAGATCAAAGGTAAATTAGGATTGGTTAAGATAAATTAAGGTACTTGGGACTTATTCCTAAAAAGGAAGCCCAAGTTTATGACTGGGACTTATTCCTGAAGTGGAAGCCTAAGTTTATGACTGGGACTTATTCCTAAAGAGGAAGACCAGGTTAAGGGAATTATGACTGGGACTTATTTCTGAAAAGGAGGCCTAGGTTAGGGGACTTGGGGCTTACTCCTAAAAAGGAAGCCCAAATTTATGACTGGGACTTATTCCTAAAAAGGACGCCCAGGTTTGGATTCTCTCATTTTAAAGGATGAGGTTGAATGAATGAAATCTCAATCTTTAGTGACATAAAGATGTGTAGGTCACTATGTTTTGAGAGATATTCCACATAATTCCTTTCAGATAAGGAAGTCAAATCAAGAAATCATGCCATAAATGGATTTGAAGAGTGTCTTTAAGACTAAATCTTGAATAGGAGAGGTGGAATGGCTTAAGAGAGCTAAAATAGGCAAAAAGGGCACCCAAAAAAGGAAGAGGCGCGCAAGTCCTGGCAGGCCCGCTGGTTTTGCGTGGGCGCCCAAGTATTGGTAGGCACGCAGGTATACCTGCGCGACATGATGATACTTGCGCAGTGTTCAACCAGTAGTGTAATAGCTGAGCGACTCTTCATTAAGGCCTTTATAATACTTTTGAGGTTCTTCCAGAAAAGGGACGCGCAAGTTCTATCGAAGGAGTAAGGCGGCGTGCAAGTGTGGTCATTTCCCTTATGGTCTGGCCACTCAGGCGCGCAAGTGTTGATGAATTTCAACACTTAGGCCTTCCTCCCCCTCTTTAGATCTTCCGTTATAGGTAAGAAATTACCTTAGAAGTGTTCCAGAAGCTTTGAGAAGAGACTTGGGCACCGGGAGCTTAAATCTGAGTTTCTGGAAAAAATTCCTCCTCGAATGGGGGGACCACAGGGTCTATTTATAGGCATAAGAAGACCCCGAGTGGTTATCTTTTAGGTCGTACAAGTCACTTGTGCAACCATAGTGTGTCGCGCAAGTCCACTTGCGTGACTATGAGGGAACTTGCACGACCTATGGGAAAAGTTCTCCTTGTTCATCCCTTTGTCAATTTTTGATGTATTCTTCAAAGGTTGAATCACTTTAATCTTAGATATTCCCCTTTTCCAATCTTTAGATTCTGTTAAGAAAGGAGCGTCAACAAAATCCCCCCTCAGAGTTGGATCCGGAGAGAAATAGAGGATTTTACTCTGAGGAAATTGAATACATCCAAAGGAAAGATGGCGTGAAAGTGTTCAGTGTGAAACACTTGGCGTGTAGGTTTGAGATGCGCAGGGCTGGAGTGCACTGGGTGTAGGCACGCAGATATGCCCCCTGGCCTATAAATAAATAGTCTGTGGCCGTGCATAGCATCTGATCCCGAATTCTCGAGCTCTCTCCACGCAAGTCATCTTCGCCGCGCAAGTCTCTTCTTTCCATTGTTTCCTCACTGCCGCGCTACTGTCAAGGTAATAGGACTTGCGCGGTGACACATGCACGACAAAAACTTGTGCGGCACATGTAACACCTGCGCGACACCTCCATACTTGCCCACCTTAATGCTTTAGCCATTTTTTCGAATTTCTTCACAATGTTTATGGAAAATTAATCCATTTCAGAATTAATTTATTCAACTCTTGTGCAGAATCAATGGCTCTTAGACCCGGAATAGTTGATGAACTGGATAGCAAGTGGATAGATGATATGATGAACATCATTGGACAAGATTATTATACTATCAAAGATAGAAATCTTCCGAATTTGGCTAAGTATCTAAAGAAATATCATCTCGACTTTTCTCAAAGCACTTATCTACCTTTGTATGGATATGGTCATCTATAAGAAGTCACCATTCTAGAAGCAAAGAACTATCTTCCATTTTCAGGGTTTTAGAATTACACCAACTTTGCTTCAGCAAGTATCTCAGGTGGAGGAGTATTTCTAAATGCTGGAACAGTGGAGAAGGCCTACATGATGCATCATAGCCCTTGCACACTAGATCTGAAAAAACATACACCTGAGCTTCAACCACATTTTCATCCTTCGATCTTTTGAAATGCTCAGATGGATCAATCCAAAGGCTGGAAGAAAAGTTGGGACTTCCGTCCTGGGGGATGTGTGAAGCCAACTTGGATGTGGGCATACTGGGTGCGACAAACCTATGCAGAGTTTGTCAAGGATCTGAAGAGAGATGCAATATACGAAGCTGTCTGGGTTGGGCAAACATATGTTTACCGACATGATAACTTCGTGCCGGAGATATTCAGCCACTAGAGCCCAGCAACTAATTCTTTCCACCTGACTCATGGATAATTAGGTATCAGTTTGTGGGATATTCACAAGATCTCAGGGGCTCGAATTTTGGGCGATATGTATGATGAATTCATTCCTCCCAAGGTGACTTGTAATGATTTAGAGAAGACTCCTGCTTTAGCTTGGGAATTATTTAAGATCTTCCATAGGCTCAAGAGTTCCGAGACCTCATTAACTCATTTTAGAAAGGATATTCATCAGGAGGAATGGATGAATGTATTTCTTATTGAGAAGAAAGAGAGGGATACAAAGGAGAAGGAGCCGAAAGAAAAAGGATCCAAGAAAAAGAAATCCAAGGATACGAGGCCCAAACATCCTACCACTTGTCCAAAACCTGAGAAGAGGGGAGCTCCTGGAACATTCTGGCCAACTCTAGAAGCAGAAGAGTTTGAGAAGTGGGGATATGAAGTGAATCAAAGAATTCCAAAGAAGACTCGTCTGGAGGGCTTCTTGGCAATGTGGCTCAGTGTTTATCTCTTGCCAGTCAGGGATTTGAAGGGAGGCGTTAGGCCAGGGACCTTCTTCATTGCGGCAAAGTTGGTGGAGGAAAAAATGGTTGGGTTGGCTACCCCCATTTTAGCAAATATTCATAGGAGTTTACTTCATGTCTTCATGGGTAAATCTCCTTTAAGAATAGTGGGACCATTCCAAGTTTTGTGGGGATGGATCGCCACTCACTTCAGGACTTACAATGTACAGAATGGATTATAAATTCCTGGAATCTCTTTCAGGCCGTCAGTGTAAGCATTCTCTGGAATTGCTCCATTAGATGTTAATTCTTATGACATGAAAGTGAGGCTGAGCATGTTTAAGGAATTCAACTTATTTCCCTATGGAAGTCCACCAACTGGGCGGTTTGTTGATGATGGGACAACCCATTTGGATTTGAGGGCATACATCCTAGCTTGCAGGGATGGTGTGCTAGTTGCCAGGATTGACGGAGAGATCATATGTGAGGCCTATGCTCCATATAGATTTGCACATCAATTCAAATGTCTGCAACAGATTGTTGTATCTCCTCCGATACATGTCAGGTTAGAGCAACATCTGATGGTTGCTCAACAAATATGGCTACTGACATCAAGGGAGAAGACTGGGGTAGTATTTGATCTACCAGTTGAAAAAGCGGCACATAATTTGACTACATTTTATGCCGAACACTGGATAGCATCATACCCCAAAGGGATATTGAATCACCTAGTTTATCAAGTGGGGAAAAGGAAGAGGATTGTAGAGAAAGAAACCCTTCTTCATGAAGGTGATGCTTCCCCACCTGAAATTGATTCGACAGACTACTCTTCATAACTGATTCACCAGATTATCATGATGGGGATGATGAGGCACAACCAGCGGCAAAGCGGTTTCGTGCCCGATATAATCCTCTGGCCAGAATTAAAAGACCCACTCCATCAACTCCTGGTGAGTTACTTCATTGTAGTAATTTAATCACTACTACTTTATAAAGTAATAAGTCTAACTTTCTTATTCTCTATCTATAGTTGCAGGAGCTGGAAGAAATTAAAGTCAAAAATTGTAGGACCTTCCTCACAGCCTTCATATCTAAGACCAGAGGTTGTCCAGCTATGGAAGAGCTTATACTATGGTACTGAGACTGCCTGGCTGGATTTGTGTGAGGGATTACAACTTCTTGGAATAGGAAATCTTATGGCTTCTAAAAATCTTCAATACGAGGATAACCCCAATGAAGTGCGCGATTACATCAGAGAGCTGGAAATGATCATATATGCCACTGATGATTCTGTTCTTATCACCAGGTGGGTGAAGGAAATGATCGATCGTGGCACCACTGAGGGGGCTGGTGGTTCTGGAGATGAGGAGCGGCAAGAGTATGTGACTCTTGAAGATGTAAGTTTTCTTTCCTTATTTGCTTTGCAACTTGATTTCAGTTGAAGCTTTGTTACTTAAGGAAGTTATTTTCTTCATCTTGCAGCTTGTAAAGAAAGGAACTGGGGTTCCTTCACCTTAGTATAGCCCTGGTGGTACTGCCATCGGGGCTGCTGCTGATTCTCCTTGCGAACCAGGCGATATATCTCCAGGCCAGCAGGCCATGAATGAGGCGTTGGACATAGCCTTCCATTCTCCAATCCAAGTGCCAATAAGGGAGACTACTGATACTCCCAAAAAACCAAAGAAGCAAAAGGCAACGAAGGAGGAAGTCCACAGCTAAATGCTTCATTAGCAGCGGTAAGTCCTTTGAATAATCATGAGTTTATACCCATGACTACATGGTTACTCATATTTCTGAGGATTGCATGGGCTTCTTCAATTTCCCCCCTGAGGGAAAGGACTGATCCTCCTTCAAAGATCATAGAGGGTGCTGTAGAACAATCACAGATCCAAGCTGACTTGGATGCTTCTGGAGAAGAGCTAGCATCCATTCCCAGTATCCCTCTTACTACTGAGTTAAGAAGAGAAGAACCTGTTTCTGGTAAGTAAACAATGCTTCATAAAAATGTTGAACGAAACACCCACTGACTTCCATTCTATGATACTTCAGGTTAAACTCCTTCATTAGAGCTTCTAGCGACTGTTGCAACTGATGCTGTGATTATATCTAAAGATGATGTCCAGGGTCAGGGGTTGCAGGACGTAAGTCATCAAGAAGATGCAATAAATTCTCCCACTGGTGAGACTAACCAGGATTCTGAAATATCATTGGAAGAAATGATGAATCAAGGAATGAATTTTGAAGAATTTTATGATCATGCTAAGTTGTCATGTGATTTAGAAGACCTTGGGAGTGAGTGTTATCCTTTTCCCAATTTTTTTTTTTAAATTTACACTTTTAATCATGACTAAAAATAATATGCAGTTTCATCTGTAGAAGCTACTGAACTGCCAATGCCTGAAGAGGGTGTGGACATTGATGTCAACCCTACCATTTCGGAAACATTATCTCAAGTAGACCTAAACCTAGTAAACCCACCTGACACCCATCTTGAAGATCCTGTTGAGACCGGGAAAGATGGGGAGAATTCTTCTCAGGTTGCTGACCCACCGTCGGGTAAGGGATAACAATATTTGTGATTGTACTTTATTTGCAAGACAATCAATTCTTTTGTTATCATTTGAAGCTAACCAAATCTTTCAATTAATCATGTAGGGACATCAACTGCAATGGCTAGATCCAGAGGTGAGGCCTCATCCTCTGCCCCAATGGGAATTTAAAGTGAAGAAGCACAAATTAGGGGGGAAAGAGCAGAACAGGGCACTTTCTTAAGTGTATTAATCCCAGATTGCATGCCCCCCTTTGATGATGATGTTGAATCAGATCCAGATATGCTTAAAGCGTTCAACTTTTCACGACTTAAGGCATAGAACAACATATGGAACATCATATCTGGGATTCCTTTAGAAGATCTATCATCAAAAATCCCTCGATTGTCATCCCATCTTGTCATACTAGGACTTGGAGGTTTTGGATATGAAAAGATCCATACCGCAGTGAAACAGATAATTTTTAGGAGGGAGCAGGCGCAAAAAAGTCACGAATATTTGATCAGAGTGAAACTGTAAGTTAACATTGGTGAATTTGAGGCTGCGGTATCCCAAGCTGAAGCTGATTATGCTGCCAAGATGAAGGAGCTGAAGTATAAAATCAATGAAAAAGTCGTCCAGCAGGTGCAGCTCCAACAACAGTTAGATGATGTTACTGGGGAACTTGATGAGCTTAATAAATCATTGGATGAAACTCATATGAATGGTATGAAAGCCATCACAGATGCCAAGAAGGCACTTCATCAAGCTGAAAAGAGTGAAGCTGGTCGAGTGCACGAGCTTCAAGTAACAGCTGATAAATCTCAGGATGTTGTACATCAAATGAAGACTTATGTTGACAGTCTTTTATAATCTTCTGAAAAAGAGAAAAGGCTCCAATCTGTGGATGTCTCTCTAATTCTTGTGCATCAATGAATATTACTTTCATCTTCAATCATTTGTACCTGCATTCTTTTACTACCCGCTTTAAATTTACTTAAGACAATGGGCCTAGTAATCATAGTTTGATTTTTACTAGGATTATTATAAATAACCCTACAATATTTGAATCATTTAATTGCTCAATATTACCTAAATCATACAAAATGTATATTTAGTGAGCTGGAACTTGAATTTTATTCAGAGTTCCTTTGTCTTTTGTGGGCAGTTTAAAGTCATGCACGCCGGAAATAAAGGGGCTAATGTTTAAGGTCAAAATAGCTTTGACCAAAATGGATTAAAATTAACTCAATTCCTTGACAATTTATCTGAAAACATATTACCATACTCAAGTATGAGAGAAAATATGTAAACTATGGGTTAAGAATATTTGAATATGAGGAATGATATGAAAAAGAGCTAAAAGGCATCAGAAGAAGTAGTTTTCAAGAATGAAGTTACTATCATTTAACAAACCCATTAGGGGGTTGAATTATGTAGGGCCACCTAAGGGAATTGGTTTCATAGTAAAATAAATAGCATCTTTCGGCTGACAAGTCTGTTATGTGGACTGTTTATGCAAGTCCGCCTATGGACACGTGCTGCATAGTCAGACAAAAGAACTCTCAGAAATTTACTTTCCTAGTGCTAAAAGCCAGTGAAAGTTTATGGAGATTCAAATTTTCTAAAGTATAGAGTTTGTTGTATGGAAAGAGGTACTTGAATATGGAGAAGATATTTCCGAACAAGACTGTTGAAGAATTGAATAGATATCATTCCTACGAAGGTCTGACCCAAACGTAGGGAAAGAGAATATGGAGAGTATAAACCATAGACTTGAATACTTTTAGATCATGAAAAAGGACATGGGACAAATATGTTAAGGATGGCTATTTTTTGTGGATCCCTACATACTATCATTTAAGACAAATAAGGACAAAAGAGGCATTCTTCCCAAGAATGAAGTTACCATTATCCGAAAAACCCATTAGGGGGTTGAATTATACAGGGCCACCTAAGAGTATTGGCTGCATAGTCAGATAAATAGTATCTTTCGGCTGACAAGTCTGTTATGTGGACTGTTTATGCAATGCCGCCTATGGGCACGTGCTGCATAGTCAGGAAAAAGAATTCTCAGAATTTTGACATTTTTTTGACTAAAAGTCATGAAAAGGGTTATGAAGATCTAAAAATATTTAAGGTTAGGATTATGAAACATAAAGATGGGTATTGTCCAATGTATACAGAGATACATAGAACAATGATAACCATAATCATGTTGTGTTTGGGTCCTGAATTGAAATTTTGGACTTCACTACGTATCTCATAAGAATGATAATCAAGCCATACGTAGTTCTTGAAATGTAGTTTAACGTCGTGCAGGATGAAAGTATGAGAGATCTTAGTTTAGGGTCATAGAGCTCAGACCATAATAATGAATACATAGTGTGTGTTTTCATGGGGACTTTTCAGCCAAGGGAATGAAAGTGAAATTTGGGGTTAAGCCCAAAAGACTTGGGGCTGGATTCGAGGGATACTCGAACGTTCCTACGTATCCCATAAGGATGGGAATCAAGCCCACGTAGTTCTATAAATACCCTTTGTACAAATTTGGTTCGTACATGTGAAGGGTGAAAGGGGAATTTAGTACAATGATGGTTTAACCCAAAATAAAAGGTTTAGGCATTTCCATGTATGCACGTAGTCCTTTGAAATGAATATGATTGAAAAAAATCAATGTAAATAATGGTTCCCTCTCAAGTGAGGATATCAAAATAATATTGTAGATTATTGTCATAGTGGACAAAAGTGTTGTATAGTTTAACGTCGTATAACAAGGATGAAAGTGAATCAAATGTAAAGATATTGATTCTAAGGGCGGTTTCACGAATCAACATCGTATGAGATGAAGGTGAACCGATGTGAAGAGATTGTTTTTGGGATTGAACCTTGGGAGGTTGCCTACGTACCCAGCCTGGAAGGCAAGGATCAAAAACTGCGTAGTTAAATTAAAGAATGAATTAATGATCAAGTTGTTCTTGGGGACAACGACCTAAAAATTGATGTTGGGACTTACACATGGTTAGTAGCCCAGAGAAAGTGTTAAGGTTGATGTTTTCTCTAAGATCACGTGAGTCATACTCGGTGTGAGAAACAAGAGGTAGCAACAACCTTAACGATGCACAGTTTAATGTCATGTAGCAAGGAAAAAGTACAATTTAGCGTCATGTAAGAAGTATCAAGGACTTTCTATACAGTTTAGCGTCATGTAGTTAGGACGATGGGGACAATACAATTTAACGTCATGTTGGACGAAAAATAGTTTAAGGTCATATGTATGGACCGTTGCTATATATTTTAACGTCATATAGCAAGGATGATGAAGGGGACATAGTTTAACGTCTTGTTGGATGGAAGGGGGACTGTGCAGTTTAATGTCATTTAGTGAGGACAAATTAGGGACTTTTTTCCACAATTTAGCATCATGTTGGACGAAAGTGCGAATAGTTTAAGGTCATAAAGGACCTTTGATGATTATGTAGTTTAACGTCTTTCCAGACGTAAGGGAATTTTATACAGTTTAACGTCATGTAATTAAGAAGTCACAGTTTAACGTCTTGCTGGATGTAAGGGACTTGAAAATAGTTTAGGGTCATATGCATGGAGCATTGATGATGCAGTTTAAAGTCATACTGGACCATTTAGGGAACTTTTTCACAGTTTAACGTCATTTGGGATGAGAGTACAAATAGTTTAAGGTCATATGTATGGACCATTGATGATGCATTTTAAGGTCATACAGGACCTTGGTGTAGTTTAAGGTCATACAGGACCTTGGTGTAGTTTAAGGTCATACAGGACCTTGGTGTAGTTTAAGGTCATACAGGACCATGGTGTAGTTTAAGGTCATACAGGACCATTTAGCTTATTTTGTGTTCATACAAAATACTTCCTCAAAAATCTCACATTAGTTGGAGTAGTAATGAGTTCTCCATCCATTGAGATTAAAGAATAAGCTCCATTAGAGTAGACCTTATGTATTGAGTAAGGTCCTTCCCATTTTGGCTTCAGCTTGGGAGGTTTCTTTCTTAGTATCATTGGAGTTCTGAGAACTAATACCAATTCTCCTTGAGTGAATGAACGAAGACGAACTTTTTTTGTTAAAAGCTCATGCTATTCGATTCTGATAGACTTCCAAGTGGTGCAAAGTGCACAATCTTTTCTCATCTAACCTTTCCAATTCATTCAATCACTTTTGAGATTGCTCATCCGTAGATGACTGATCGCAAATGGATACTCTGAGCGAGGGTAATTGAAATTCAATTGGAAAGACTACTTCTGTTCCATATATTAATGAATATGGAGTTGATCGTGTTGCAGTGTAGGTGGTAGTCCGATAAGCCCATAAAGCATGAAAGAGTTTATCAGGCCATGACTTCTTATCTTTATCCACCATCTTTTGCAGTATATTTGAAAGAGTCTTGTTGAAGGATTCTATTTTTCCATTGGTCGCTGCATGATACCAAGATGAATGGTTGTATTTGATGTTGTATTCTTGATACAATTTCTTCACCTCGGATGAACAGAAGTTGGTTCCATTGTCTGTTAATATGGTATGAGGGACACCAAATCTGGTAATGATGTTAGACTTAATGAAGCTAACAATGCATTAAGAACTGAATTCTTTGAGAGGTATTTCCTCTGCCCATTTGGAAAAGAATTCAGTAGCAGTAAGAATGTAATTAAATTGCTTGACCGTAGCCAAAGGGTAAGGTCCCACCACATCCATTCCCCATGTGGAAAATGGCCACGAGTATTTACCTGTATGAAGCAACTCTGGAGGTTGATGAATGAAGTTGGCATGTATTTGGCATGAATGACACTTCTTTTTTAAATCAACACAATCTTGTATCATTGAAGGCCAAAAGTATCCAAGCCTTCGAATTTGATCAGACAATCTATGTCCAGACTGGTGGGCACCACAGACTTCTGCATGCACTTCATTCATGACAACCATTGTCTCTTCACCATCAATGCATATGAAGAGAACTCCATCAAAACCATGTTTGTAGAGAATTTTCTCTAGGTGATATGGGCTATCATAAAGAGTAAAATTGACCACACGTCGCTGGATTTGTTCTTTCTCAACTCTATCAGGTGGAAGTGTTCCATTTTGAAGGTATTCCCTGATAGGTGACATCCATCATGTAGTATGACCATAAGGTTCAGGAATGAGACTAATTTCATTAATTTCCTCTATTCTGATTTGAACATAAGGTGAAATTGCATGATGGTGGGAAATACTGATGGTTGTCTCGTCCCAATTTGGATTTTCTAGAGCTGTGGCTATATTAGCCAGCACATCAACTTGAGCATTTTGTGATCTTGGGACATAAGAAAATGTCGGTTCTAAAGGGAATTCTGCCATTAACTCTCTGACGTAATAATACAAAGGGATTAGTTCTTCTTTTCTGATGGCATAATCCCCATTGACTTGTTTGATTACCAGGTTTGAATCACCTTTCACCTTTAAGTGATTCACTTGTGCTTGAAGCGCTAACTCCAAGCCTGTGATAAGAGCTTGGTATTCGGCTTCATTATTGGTACCACCTTCCCACAATAAGAAGGAATAAGTTAACACTTCCTTTTCTGGAGAAATGAGCAAAATTCTTAAGCCAACTTTGTTGAATTTAGGATTTTCTATTTTCTTCCCTATTGGACTTCTGGAAGCACCATCAAAATACATTTACCATTCTTGAGGACTTTCTTGAATAGAGAATACTTCCTTATCAGGGAGTTTAATATCTGAGGATGTGTCTTCCACTGAAGGGTGTTTAGCCGGGAAATCAGCTAGATCTTGGCCCTTTATCGCCTTTTAAGACACATAATGAATGTCAAATTGCTGCAAAATAACTGGCCACCTTGCTAGACGTCCTGTAAGCATTGGACGACTAAGGATGAATTTGAGCGGGTTATTACGAGATACCAATTGGACCTCGTGATGTTGCAGGTAATGTATCAACTTCTGAACTGCAAAGATTAATGCCAGGAAGCACTTCTCAATACTTGAATACTGGGTTTCTACTTCAATCATAGTTCAACTAAGATACCAGAGGCTATTTTCATTCCCAGCATCATTCTTCTGAGCAAGAAAGACACCCAATGATCACTCTAGAGCTGTCACGTAGAGGATAAGTGGTCTTCCTTTAATAGGTGGCATGATTACCGGTGGTCTCAAGAGGTATTTCTTGAGAATATCGAATGCTTCTTGACATTCTTCAGTCCACTGGTAAGTGACTCCCTTTTTCATTAATTTGGTAAAGGGTAAAATTTTGCCTGCCAAATTGGCGATGAAACACCGAATATAGGCTAAGTGTCCTTGAAGTCCTCTTAATTCTTTCAAATTCTGAGGAGGTGACATACCAAGGATTTACTTGGTCTTCTCAGGATCGACTTCAATACCATGATGGCGTACAATAAAGCCAAGAAATTTTCCTGAGGTTACCCCAAAAGCACATCTTAAAGGGTTCATCTTCAAATTATGTTGTCGAAGCTTGTGGAATATGACTTCCAAATCAGCCAAGTGATTAGAACGTTGTTTGGATTTAACCACCAAATAGTCTACATAGCATTCAACAAACTTCCATAAGAAGAGTCTGAAGATACGATGCATGGCGCGTTGATATGTTGCACCTGCATTCTTTAAGAAAAAGGGCATCACCCGGTAACAAAATACACCCTGAGGGTCTATGAAGGATGGGGATTCCTCATCTTCTGTGTCCATTCGGATATGATTATATCCAGAATATCCATCCATGAATGAAAGTGCTTCATAGCCAGCTGTTGCATCAATTAAAAGTTCTATAATCGGAACTGGGAAATCATCTTTAGGACAATGCCGATTAAGATCTCTGAAATCGATGCAAACTCTAATTTGTCCATTATTCTTCTTTACAGGGACAATATTAGCCAACCACTTCGGATACTGAAATTCTCTTATGAAGTTAGCTTTGATAAGCTTATCCACTTCAACTTCAATTTTAGAAGCATAAGTTGGGTGTGTTCTTCTCGCGGCTTGCTTAAAACCTCGATGTTTTTCTGGTAAACCCAAATGATGAGTAGAAACATCAAGATCAAGCCCGGGAATTTCTGTATAGTTCCAAGCAAAAATATCTCTATTTTACTTTAGAAAAGAAATATACATCTCTTGCTCTTCAAGGGTCATGGCCGCACTGATTAAAGTAGGGCGTGGATCTTCCTTTGCACCTAGATTTATTTCTCTGAGTTCATCCACAGTGGTAGAGATACCCTCTTCAAATACTGGAGGTGCATCTCTGAGATCTTCCTTTTCTTCTTCATCATGTGTTATTTCTTCCCTTTCTACTTGCATAGTAGATGACAAAGCAGAATTTTCATGATCAGAAGAGATGTTAAAATTTGCACATTTTGAAGAGGAAGCTTCCATTTCCGACCCTATTGATGATAAAGGATCTTCTTTGGGTAATAAAGAGGAGATAATGGATTGAGAATTGACATCATTGTTCACCTCCAATGTTGCTATAACTTTTTCTGGCCTGATTGGCAAAGATAGACCTGTTGGATTTCAGCAGATGAAATGAAGACGTCACCATTTGTGCTTTCATCACTGCTTGGTGGGTTACCAATTTCTCCCATGTTTTCTGGCTCGATTGCCATAATCGACATTATGGATCTTTATATAAGAGTATTTTGATTTGGGCCTATCTTGTCAATTTGACTGATAGGCAACACATAATCTGTACTCACATGTGTAAATGGATTTACTAGAATCTTCTCCAAAACATATGGAGCATTAACTTTGGTAATGTCTTTTGTTGTGGATTTCTCCCTTCCCTTCATGTGATAAAATTCCACCTCAATGTGTTGTGACTCACATGTCTTGAATGGGGCCTTATCACCATACAATGTTCCAACTTGACCATCGAAACAGTATTTGAGACATTGATGGTATGATAAAGGGATATCCGCATGTTGATGTAGCCAGGGTCTTCCAAGAAAGACGTTGAAAGCTGAATCTTGATCAACAATCATGAAATCTGAATTGGATACAAGATCTTCAAACTGAGTTCTAAGTGTAACTTCGCCCAGTGGTTCTTGTTCATTTTTATCATATCCTTGTAACATCATGGTAGAAGGAGATAAATCAGATTCTGTGAGGCCCAATCGACGAAGTGTATGAATGGGCATGAGTTTGACTCCTGAACCATTGTCAATGAAAGCTCTTCGGACGTCTACACCATTGACTTTCCATATAAGTAAAAAGGTCTTATGTGCCCATGAACAACATCATATTCATCTTTATCAGTAAAAGATATCATTGCATGGTATTCTGCAGGATTATTCTCTATGTGATAGACTTCAGCTGTAGCAATTTCAGTTTTAAACTCCAGAGGACTTGACAAAGCCTCGATGAGTGCTTCCTGAAGATCTTTTGACAGATTCAAAGCATCCATAATTGATAACTTGGCTGGTACTTGGGCCAAGTGTTTCAATATATCATACTTTTGATCTAGAGGTCTGCGTTTCCCAATAGGAATATGTGGTTTAGCAGGTACCTTGGAAGCAGATTCTTTGGAAGTTGATGCATCTTGTATTGGGATAGGAGTTGGCAACATCCTTTATTTTAGAATATTAGACCGATTAGATCCAATTACTTGCTGAGAGGAAGAAGATGTAACCTTCAATCAGTCTTCCAAAATAACTGTGCCAGGACTGAATTAGCTATTGGCAGAAGAACTTGCTTGTTCTTGATGAGCTCGTTGAAGGGCTCTACCATGAGTTTCTACTGCATACATAGTTCTAGTAGGGGTAGAATTGGAATAATGGCTTCTGAAAGATACACGCCTTCCCTTGTATCCTGAACCTCTGGAACTTCCTCTGATTCCCTTGTTTGATATAGGGAATTCAGGCTCATCAAAATTGAAACAGCGACTGGCATATGGATCTGTTAATTGAATCATATTAACAGAAATGTAGATTAAATCTTCGTCTAATGAAGACTTTGCCTGATTAGCCAGTTTAGGCTATGTCGTTTGGTGGGGTGGTGCCCGTGGCTTTGAAGTAAATGGCATGAAGTCTGCCAGAGTCAAAGAAAATTTAGGCTTGGACACATACTCATCTTCTTTTGATTCTTTTTCTTTCTTCTTTGAATTATTCCATTTCTTTGAGGATTTTACCTCTGATGAAGAGGGGTTTTCCGCAACATTCATGGAAGAAGACACAATTGATTTTTTTAAATTGTGTTTGCAAAATAGCATGAGTTCGATTGATTGTCTTTCTGACCATCCAATCATCATACTTCTGTGCATTTTTGCTTTTGACTTCTTTCCATTCGCCTTCCTCCTCTAGAACTGTAGTAGTAACACATGCTACCTAAGCTGAAGAACCTTTCAATTTGACTTGTCCTGAGTTGAACATCTTTTGCAAGAGGTCTTTGAAGACAAAACACTCCTGGATGGGATGCCCCAACATTTGATGAAAGGGATAATAATTGTGATGGTCATCATCTCCTTCATTTTTTGGCATCTAGGGCACTGGTAATTGAACCAAATTGTTTTCTAGAGCCGAAATTAAGTAACTAGGAACTTGATCATTTCAGAAAGAGTATGTTTTACTCTTCAAATCCTCAAATTGTTTTCGTCTTTGATCTCTTTGATCATTTGAAAGAAATGGCCTTTGTTGTTGGCGCTCATGAGGTGGAGCCCTTCGAGAAGATAAAAGTTTTGAAGTAGAAACAGGTACAGGCACTTGTTTAAGAATAACTGTAGCAGCTTCTACTTTACCCATTCTCCTTCCTAGAGCTGATGGAATTACATGAGATTTAGCCTCAGCCTGTATAAGGGAATCTTCAATCTGCTGAGCGATTGAAGTAAGGTCTCAAAACCCTCTTGTGTATTTCATAGGGATCAACGACATGCGTAATTCGTCACACAGATTTGCCACACATATTGGAAATAGTTCCTCTTGAGGGAGTGCTAAGCTCAGGGAATATGTTAATCCCTTCCAGTGAGCAATGAAATCAGAGACTCTTTCATTCTCCCTTTTCTTACAGTTTGTAAGATCGAAAACTATCGTCTTTGGCAAAGTTGAGCTGAACTGAAGAAGGAATTTTTGGCGAAGATCCTCCCATCCAGTGATTGACCAGGATTTCAAGCTTGTATACCAGACAAATGATGGTCCTTGCAAGGTTCGCACGAAGAATCTGAGTTTCACTGCTTCTTGCTGCTCGGGAGTTCCCATCATAGGATCACAACAAGACACGTAATGTGTCAAATGTTGTTCGGGGTCGCCTAATCCATTGAAAGTAGGGAATACAGGGTTTCCAAAACTGGATGGAGCAGAAATTGAATCTACCCATTCAGGGTAAACTTTCTTTTCTGGTTTAACTTGCGCACGTTTCCCTTCCATAGTTTCTAACCGAGCTGTTAATGACTCAATAGTAGTTATTAACTTTTGAGAAACATCTGGTTGAACTTGGTCTTGGGTAGGTGCAATAGGTGCAATGATTGGATCTTGGAAAGATTTGGTGGTTGGTGCTACAACTGATGGTAGCACTGCTAAATGTTGTTGTGCTTGACCCGTAAGATTAGACCTTTGAGGGTGTTCTGATAGAGGAAGATATTCCTGATCCATCTCAGTAGCTGCAACAAATTCCTTTGGCTGACTGACTCTAGAATGCTTAAGAAGAAGACTACACTGAAGTAGTTCTGCATTCAACCTTCTTAATTCCTTTATTTCTTCCTCCTATTGTGAAAACCTTTTCTCTAATGAGAGCGATTGGCCTTCTCCAGAGGAAGGATATATAACCTGATTCTTTCCCCTCCCTTTGTTGGATCCTTTTTGGAGAGGGGGAAGTGGGTTACTCAAAGGATTACCTAGGTTCTGAGTAATCCTTTGATTTCGTGTATGCACGCCTTCTTCATTTGTATCGGTGCATACATCTTCTTGAGTAGGACCCTCTTCATCTAAGTCCCCTGAGTGAGCCTCATCTGGTGGATCAGAAACAACGTCATTGATGACATTGATTGATGCATAACGCATCGCATTCCTTCTATCAACATTTCTGTGATATTGTCTTCTTCCATGTATTTGATGAGACATTGCCTTTTATTGATTCAATCCCTTAGGAACTTCTAGACAAGACATAACTTGGAGTAAATATCCTGATAATTTGGCTCTTCATTCCTCTTGAGGCTTCTTCCCCAATCGAGAAAAGACTGACATTCTCTGAGGAGGGGATTGATGATTTGAAAAAGTCCCCAGTCCCATGGACTGGGGCTGTTCCTGCTGTTCCAGCTCAACTCCTCGAATCCTATTTATTGATTCTGAGGATTGGTTTAAAAGAGTCCCTAGTCTGGAATGTTGGGGTGGCTCTTGACATGCTATGTCTGAGACTTTCTTAAAAGCTCTCTTGATCTTGAAAACCTTAGTTCGGAAATTAGCTGGATGCATTAACCTGTATCCACTTTTATCACCTGGTTCAAAAGACCGTTGGATGATTTCCGAAACTTCTGTCACTTGATGATGTGCTTTCTCTATACAAGAGGCTTGTTCAATATTCTCGCCTACTTGATGTAGGATCAATTCAACAAATTGTTCTATGTATGCTTGATTTTGAGAGGAACTAGTTGAATCCTGTTCTTGAGTAAACTTTTGATTACAAACAAAGTCCATTGATTGTGGTCGGCCAAGGGTAATAACATTGCATGAGACCATTTTCGGCGAGCTTTGCTGACTGGAGAGCACTGTGAAATGTAGTGCTCCATGAACACCCCATCCTCTGATATGAACACCAGATGGGGCATTGGCAATTAACTGATTTAATTTTCTTAGTGTGCCAAGGCATTAACGTTGAAGGGCTCTCTGCTGCTTTTTAGTCTTCAGATACTGTGAGACTGATAGAGATGCCAAATCAATCTGACGTTGTAGCCCTTCTATTATCTTAAGATGATTTTCATATTCATAATATGATAATACCTTCTTCTTCAATTGACAATGAGTTTTCCATATGTTGAGATGTAACGCCCTGACCCCAGTTACCCAGAGTCGGTGCATTATTACATAACATTGGCATGATCACAAGAAAGATCAAATCTCGAAAGACCGATTGGTTTAGTAGTCTTGGAAACACTAGATATATTCATAAGTCTTACATTACATCATAAAATGAAAAACAACAACATATTGTCTCCATAATCCACACTCATATCCCCACATAATATCCCTGCAGGTCATTCATAATTTACTTCTTCACTTCCTGGGAAAAATAAAACATAGAAAAGGGGTGAGCTCAAATGCCCAGTAAGGATAACAATATAGCGGAAACATTCATAAATAAGAATAAACATTTAAGGAAATGTATAACTAAAACAAAAGCCTTTTAAACTTGAACTTTTAACATAGTATGGCATAAATAAAATGAAATAATTCCATTTACTTATTCACATGGATATTCTACTAATCGAATAATCACATGCAAAAATCAATAACCACTTTCATAATGTTGGAATGCATAATGCCAGACTATCATAACCACATAGTCAAGGCCTCGTGCCAAGACTACAAATAAGATTTTGTCAAGGCCTTGTGCCAAGACACTAGTTTGTCTCATGAGACCTACCGATGCATCGAGGAGCTATAGCGGGCTCCACCCGTCACACATTAAGTCCAATGCATTCCCATATGAAAAGGTTTAAACATAACATAAACATTCGTATTAAAACTAGCATAAGAAATGTCAATACTTTCACCATAAACTATGAATGGTATAAAAATAGAACATCCACAGTCAAACATATCACAAAACCTTCAATACAATATAGAATTTTTGTATCATAATAAATCAACTTCAAATAATCTTAAAATCCATCAAAGGATGTTGACATAGATGAAATCAAAATTCTTTTTAAATAAATATCTCCTTTTATTTTGAAATAATTTAAGATCCATATAAAATAAAACATTTTCTTTGAAAATATTATTATAAGCTTGTAAGGGAAGCTTTGAAGATTTTATAACGGCGGAAAATAGCTGCACCCGCCGTATAAGTTAAAAAAAACATTCTTACCATAATTCTGTCGAAAAGGTTAAAAAGGACCTTGTTTTGAAAACGACGGAAAGATTCCTTTATAAACCTCTTATAAAAAGTCAAACAAGGGTGTAAATGACTTTAACCCATATTCTTGTAAATAATAAATATGTTTTGAAATACATTTCGAAGAAACATGGATGTGGATGATAAAGAAATCCCAGTAGATTATTACGTATAAACAACCTCGGATAATGAAGAGATTGTGAAATAACCCTTACCTTGTAATTTTCCTTGGTTGGGGTAGGTTAACCTCCTGTATAATGGTAAAATAATTGTTTTTAAATTATACAATAATCATATATATTAATATGATATCATATATGATCTTTTAACATTGATTTGTTAATAATATCTTAGAATTATCGTCGTTTCGGGTGTTAACTTACTCATTTTCTTTTATATGTTTTGTTACATAAGCCATTTTTGTTGTATCTTATTCATATCCAGAATGATATCAAGTCCTTAAAAATCATTTTTAAATCATCAAATGATAATTATACTTGAATGGATACGATGGAGAATGAATCGCATCGCGTTCGTGGAGACGGTAGTCCGTACGTACGCACGAGCGACAATATCATTATTTTGATATTAAAATAATATTTAAATGGATGGTATATCATATATACAGAATCATTAACATGTTATATTTATTATTTACATGATTTACACATCATTATTATACCCATCCAAATAATAATATATTGAATAACAATTACACCACGACGTGGAGACGGTAAGCAGTACGTACGCACGTATGGTGACATGTTATTCAAAGGGTGGATAGAATACTGAATATGGTTGTACCATATTTATAATAACATCACAGTATATGTGAGATACTGGATTTATTATTTTAGAATGGTAAGAACAAAGAAAGAAGAAGTGGAAGAAGAATGGAACTTGAAAAGGGGTGGTGAAAACATTACCTCTTCTTCGGGTTCTTCCTTTTGATTTGATCAAAAGGGCTCCTTAGGTTGGCTTTCTGATCAAAATAAGGCCTCTAGGTGGTATTGAGGGATGTTGGGAGAGTATTTGGGCAGAGTTTGGCCGAACCAAAAGGCTTTGAAGGTGTGAAGAAATGAGAAGGAGGAGTGCCCTTTTATAAGAGGGGTGAGGGGCACCTTTGGAAAAGCTAGAAATATTAATTTATAATAAATTCATATTCGGTTTCTAATGGCTCCAAAGTTGATTATTCAAATGCTAAGGTGGGGATAGGTCTAAAACCACTCAACCAATAGAATTTAGACAGGTTTGGGTACTTATATTAACCTTATCTTTAAGTATTAACTCTAAGTTAATTAGCTTCACTTTTACAATGTCTCTTTGTATTTTTATATAATATGGTTAATAAACTTACTATATACATCCAAGCGACCCCCAAGTGGTCCATTAATGATGAACCTATCATTATATAAGTCTCTTTTCCGAACCTTAGATTTTTAGGAATTTAATATCAATTAATAATATAATATTTGTTTTAAGAACTCTTTTATGTCAATTTTGACACTATTCAATAGTTGATTTTTGTGAAACTCATAACAGATTGATTACTTCGAAAAAAGTCAATTAAATCAATCCTAATATATCATATTATCCTAGAAAATTAGTTTAATTCATTAAAAGTTTCATATTATATTTATTTGGGTATTTATAATATCAATTATTTTAATTTTTCAATATTATAGTAATTACTGCATCATCATTGTGTCATAAATAAAATAAATTATTTAATGTCTAAAAATTATAAATAAAATATCATTATTTAGGAAATATTTTTATCTTTCTAATGAATATTTATAATCTAAAATCCAACATATATAACCCTATGTAACAATTGTTTTTCTAAAAGATATATGCTTGTGTCATTTTTGTATTCATTTTAACTTAATTAAAATAAAGTGTCATTATCACTTACAAGTGGCTCCATGGGGTCCCAAAATCGACCAAAAGATGCACATGGTCGACCATGTATCAACCAATAGGGTTACGGCACGTTTTAGGGTAATTTACTATTATTATAATATTATTTTTTAACCCTTATTTACCGGATTTACCCTTAACCATGGTAAATAAAATATTTACCGCAGTAATTATTCAAAATGTCTAAAAATAAAAGTTACCTATTTACATAATTTGAACATCCTGATTCCAAATATGGAATCCATTTTCCTAAATTCAAAACACAGAAGTGGCAGAAATTAATTTAAAATTAATTCCCGCTGTCAAAACAAAAAGCGTGTTTTTAAGAGATAATAACTATCAAAAGATTGACACTTGTTTATGTTCGGTTTAATTGTAAAATTATGTCCAATGAACAAAATTATATTAAATGGTAAAAATATATTCTAAATATACTTTAAAACTACTAAAATTCATAATTTATCACTATTAATTATTTTGATTAAAAAAGTTGTTTTTAATTAAAATTTAGTAATTTTCACTATTCATCAAAATATGAAAGTTATCCGAAAAGTACCAAAATTTCACCTTAGGCTAAATTAGATATTCCAAATCCAAAAATGAAGTCCATTTTGAAATATAAAATATATATAATTTTAAAAAGTAGGTATTACTATTCATAACGGCTAGTTTGATTGGTTGTTAGAACTCGGTGTTGCGTACAACACATGCTATCGCATTATTCAAAGAGAAGCGTACCGTAGAAGCTTGGGGTGTTACATTCTCCCCTCCTTCAAATAATTTCGTCCTCAAAATTTCTAGAATACTATCGCATGAAAAGACTCGGGTGGTTCTTCATCATAAGTTCCTTGGGTTCCCACGTTGCCTCTTCCATCTTATGGTTTCTCCACAAAACTTTTACCAGACGCGTCGTCCAGTTTCTCAGTACTTGTTCTCTCGTATCAAGAATCCTGACGGGCTCTTCACAATAGGAAAGATCGGGTTCCAGTTCTAATTCTTCATAGGTGAGTACATGCGTTGGATCAGGCATGTATTTCCTCAACAGAGATACGTGGAACACATCGTGAACTTTGGAGAGACTTGGCGGCATTGCCAATTGGTAAGCTACAGCCCCAATTCGTTCTAGAATTTCGAAAGGTCCGATGTACCTGGGACTCAATTTACCTTTCTTACCAAAATGTATGACTCCCTTCCATGGAGATACCTTCAGGAAAACATGATCACCGACTTGAAATTCCAAATCCTTCCTTCGATTATCGGCATAGCTCTTCTGCCTACTTTGAGCTGCTTTGATGTGATTTTGGATTACTTTCACCTTTTCCACCGTTTCCTCCACAAGTTCTGGGCCTACAAGTTTTCTTTCACCGACTTCATCCCAACAGGTTGGTGTACGACATCTCTTTCCATATAACGCTTCATATGGTGCCATCTGAATACTCGAATGGAAGCTATTGTTATAGGAAAATTCTACCAGTGGTAAATATTGATCCCACATACCCTGAAAATCAAGTGAGCAAGATCTCAACATGTGTTATAAGGTCTGAATAGTCCGTTCTGATTGTCCATCTGTCTGAGGGTGGTAAGCAGTGCTCAAATGAAGTTCAGTATCCAGGGATTTCTGAAGACTTTTCCAAAATCTTGATGTAAAACGGGGATCACGATCAGAAACAATCGATAGGGGTACTCCATGAAGTCTCAAAACTTCATTAATATATAGTCTTGCTAGACGTTCCAGAGGGAGATCTTCTCTTATAGCAATAAAATGTGCTGACTTGGTAAGACGATCAACAATAACCCATATTGCATCATTCCTTCTAGGAGTCTTTGGTAGCCCCATGACAAAGTCCATCGTAATATTGTCCCATTTCCACTCCGGTATGGGAAGAGGTTGCATGACTCCTCCAGGCTGTTGCCTTCCAGCTTTCACTTGTTGACAAACCATACATCTTGACACAAAATCAGCAATCTCCCTCTTCATGTTGTCCCACCAAAAATGTTCCTTCAAATCTCTATACATTTTGGTGCTCCCAGGGTGTATAGAGAAATTGGAACTATGAGCATCATCCAGCAATTCCCTTTTTAGATCAGGTAAATCGGGAACACAAAGTCTCTTCCCGAATTTCAAAATCCCATCTTCATACACAAAGTCTCTCAATCTCCCATCATTCACAGCTTTAATATTCTTTTAAAATTATTCATCATCGGTTTCAGAACTCTTAATCCTTTCTAGTAAAGATGGTTTGGCAACCATTTGAAAAAGCATTGATTTTTCACCTTCCCTGGTTATACCCATGTCCATCTTTACTAGATCCATGAAAATTGGATCCCTTTCAATTCTCATATTGTTCAAAACTCCATGGTCTTTTCTACTCAAAGCATCTGCCACCTTGTTTTCTTTCCCCGGGTGGTAGTGTATCGTACAATCATAATCCTTGAGTAATTCAAGCCATCTCCTTTGCCTCATGTTGAGTTATTTTTGTGAGAAAATATACTTCAAACTCTTGTGATCAGTATAAATCTCACATTTTTCACCATAGAGGTAGTGCCTCCATATCTTCAAAGCAAAGATCACAGCTGCTAACTCGAGATCATGAGTAGGATAGTTTTGTTCATGAATTTTCAACTGTCGTGATGCATAGGCAATAACTCTATCATTCTGCATAAGGACACAACCAAGTCCTTTCTTCGATGCATCACTATAAATAACGAACCCATCATTCCCCGATGGTAGAGTCAACATAGGAGAATTGAATAATCTTTTCTTCAGTTCTTCAAAACATTATTCACACACTTTTGTCCAAACAAATTTAACCCCTTTGCGTGTGAGCTTCGTTAATGGGTTATCCAATCGGGCAAAATTCTGGACGAAACGTCGATAATAACCTGCCAAACCAATAAAACTACGTACCTCAGTTATACTCGTAGGTGCTGGCCATTCTTGGATTCCCTTGGTCTTAGAAGGATCAACAGAGATTCCATCTTTAGAGACAATATGGCCAAGAAAAAAAATCTCCTGAAGCCAGAATTCACACTTGTTAAACTTCCCATATAATTCATGCCTCCTCAGAGTCTTCAAGATAATGCGCAAGTGATTTTCATGATCTTCATAGGTTTTGGAGTATACCAAGATATCATCAATAAATACCACCAAAAATTCATCGAGATACTCCTTGAAAACTCTATTCATCAGATCCATGAATACAGAGGGTGCATTAGTCAATCCAAACGGCATTACGGTAAACTCGTAATGCCCGTACCTGGTTCGAAATGCTATCTTCGGAATGTCTTCCTTCTTCACACACAACTGATGGTATCCAGATCGAAGGTCAATATTTGAAAATTATTGAGCTCCATGCAGTTGGTCAAATAAATCATCAATGCAAGGTAGGGGATACTTGTTCTTTATCGTTATAGCATTGATCTCCCTGTAGTCGATACATAACCTCATAGATCCATCTTTCTTTTTAACAAAAAGAACAGGGGCTCCCCATGGAGAAACACTAGGGCGAATAAATCCTTTATTACTCAATTCCTCTAGTTGTTTCTTTAGTTCGACTAACTCTACAGTAGCCATTCTGTAAGGGGTCTTTGATATAGGCCTTGATCCAGGAATCAAATCAATGGAAAATTCAACTTCTCGTTCTGGAGGATGTCCAGGTAAATCTTCCGGAAATACATCTACAAATTCTTTCACAACAGGTACATCCTTTATTTGAACATTCCTTTCCTCGCCGATAGTTATTTTATTCTCTTCCTCCCCAATAATTGAATTAAGTTGAGCTACTGGGGGTGGATCTAAATAAGAATTAGGTGGTGACGATTCTTCTCTAAAGATAAGGTGTTCCTTATCATTATCATCAAGAATCGTAACCTCTTTCTTTTTACAATAAATCTTCGCATCATAGTCCGAAAGCCAGTCCATACCGAGGATTATATCAAACTCAATCATAGGTATGACGATGAGATCAGCAGATAAAGAAAATTTATGTGCTCTAATGGGGACTGATTCACAAAACTTTGTTGCAATGATACTTCCCTTAGGAGTTTTAACTGACAACTCCCTTATTAAATCAAATTGGAAATATCTAATTTTCTTAGCAAACTGGGAAGATATGAAACAATGCGATGATCCAGAATCAAATAATGCATTTGCTAAACTTGAGGAAACCATTAAATTACCTGCCACCACGTCTTTCGGAGCATCTACCTCTGCAGTAGTGATAGCATAAGAATGGCCTTGATCCCTTGGCCTTTTCTGAGGTATGTTCTCCTGACGCTTAGGACATGCATTTTCATAATGTCCCATATCCCTACAATTGTAGCACTGAACGTTTGTAGCTTCCTTCTTCCCCTTGCAATCACGAGCTTGGTGGCCTTTTTCACCACACTTGTAACAGACTCCCATTCCCTTCAAGCAAGTACCATGATGTTTCTTCCCGCATTTACCACAAGATGGATATTCAACCTTTCCCTTCTTCCCCTTATTTCCATTCCCAGATTGATCAGCAGGTCTCTTCTTCTCTTTCTTTGCTTTAAAGTCATAAGACTTAGAGAATTCCTTTTCGGTCTTGATAGCACATGAGACAATGTCTTCGTACGATGAAAAGGATTGTGAGACTAATGCTCGACGAAGAAATGGTTTTAACCCATCAAAGAAACGATCAATCTTACTTCTTGTGTTGCGAATATAATCTCCAGCATACCTCGCTAACCTTGTAAAGTTAGCCTCATACTTTGTGACATTCTCATCCTCCTTTTGTCTCAGACTTAGAAATTGCCTTTCCATATCCGCTCGATGGTCACGAGGAAAGTATTTTTCTAAAAACAGATCTTTGAACTCCCTCCATTCCATATTTGATACTTCATCATCTTCCTTCATGTTTTGAATCAATGACCACCATTGATCAGCATCTCCAGTGAGGCGGTAAACTGCCATGATAACTTTTTCCCTTTCACTGCTCCCCAAAGCCTGAAATATTTTCTCTAGGGAATTTATCCATTGCTCAGCTACTAAGGGATTTGTACTCCCATTGAACGTTGGTGGTTGTTGCCTCATGAATCGATCTAACATTGATCCTCCATGCTGTGGATCAGGGTGCTCCATACGGGTAAGGTTATTATTCATAACCTGAGTAAGTTGTCCCAGTATGGTGATTAGCTGATCGGCACCAGTTGCATCACCAGCCCCACTATAATTATCTTGAGTAGGAGGGAAATCCCTACATGGAGTGCGTGCAGTGATATGGTTTCCATTTCTTCAACTAGGCGCCATTTCTAAACAATGGCATAAACTAGATCAGTTTATGAATCAAAATACATAATCACATACTTATAAAACACTTAACATAAATTGAACTATTTATGGATATAATCCATAATCATAAAAATGTTTTCTTTGCGGAATTATATACTCATAAACCCTTCATAATGATTTGTAAAGAAAATGAGAGTTATCCTAAGCATATCCCCCGGGAGTGTCGTAACCAAGAGTGCAGCAAGGCCCGTTGTCGTGCACCAGTTCCCGTTCGAGTCTATATCAAAGCGGTGTTTTCGGGTTTTACCCCTAGGTACATCTATGCCAGAGCCGCCTCTACCTGCTCGTATCCAGACAGGGATGTATTGCTCGGAAAACTCACAAAATCTCTACAATACCAAAATTCTAGGAAGTTCTTCTATACTAATCCTCAAAGTTCATCTTAGGTCTACGTGCTCTAATCAGAGTTTATCTAAATCTAGTTTCCAAGGTTTGTACTAAACTTCCTCTGATACCAACTGTAACGCCCCGACCCCAGTTACCCAGAGTCGGTGCATTATTACATAACATTGTCATGATCACAAGAAAGATCAAATCTCGAAAGACCGATTGGTTTAGTAGTCTTGGAAACACTAGATATATTCATAAGTCTTACATTACATCATAAAATGAAAAACAACAACATATTGTCTCCATAATCCACACTCATATCCCCACATAATATCCCTGCAGGTCATTCATAATTTACTTCTTCACTTCCTGGGAAAAATAAAACATAGAAAAGGGGTGAGCTCAAATGCCCAGTAAGGATAACAATATAGCAGAAACTTTCATAAATAAGAATAAACATTTAAGGCAATGTATAACTAAAACAAAAGCCTTTTAAACTTGAACTTTTAACATAGTATGGCATAAATAAAATGAAATAATTCCATTTACTTATTCACATGGATATTCTACTAATCGAATAATCACATGCAAAAATCAATAACCACTTTCATAATGTTGGAATGCATAATGCCAGACTATCATAACCACATAGTCAAGGCCTCGTGCCAAGACTACAAATAAGATTTTGTCAAGGCCTTGTGCCAAGACACTAGTTAGTCTCATGAGACCTACCGATGCATCGAGGAGCTATAGCGGGCTCCACCCGTCACATATTAAGTTCAATGCATTCCCATATGAAAAGGTTTAAACATAACATAAACATTCGTATTAAAACTAGCATACGAAATGTCAATACTTTCACCATAAACTATGAATGGTATAAAAATAGCACATCCACAGTCAAACATATCACAAAACCTTCAATACAATATAGAAGTTTTGTATCATAATAAATCAACTTCAAATAATCTTAAAATCCATCAAAGGATGTTGACATAGATGAAATCAAAATTCTTTTTAAAGAAATATCTCCTTTTATTTTTAAATTATTTAAGATCCATATAAAATAAAACATTTTCTTTGAAAATATTCTTATAAGCTTGTAAGGGAAGCTTTGAAGATTTTATAACGGTGGAAAATAGCCGCACCCGCCGTATAAGTTAAAAAAACATTCTTACCATAATTCTGTCGAAAAGGTTAAAAAGGACCTTGTTTTGAAAACGACGGAAAGATTCCATTATAAACCTCTTATAAAAAGTCAAAAAAGGGTATAAATGACTTTAAACCATATTCTTGTAAATAATAAATATGTTTTGAAATACATTTCGAAGAAACATGGATGTGGATGATAAAGAAATCCCAGTAGATTATTACGTATAAACAACCTCGGATAATGAAGAGATTGTGAAATAACCCTTACTTTGTAATTTTCCTTGGTTGGGGTAGGTTAACCTCCTGTATAATGGTAAAATAATTGTTATTAAATTATACAAGAATCATATATATTAATATGATATCATATATGATCTTTTAACATTGATTTGTTAATAATATCTTAGAATTATCGTCGTTTCGGGTGTTAACTTACTCATTTTCTTTTATATGTTTTGTTACATAAGCCATTTTTGTTGTATCTTATTCATATCCAGAATGATATCAAGTCCTTAAACATCATTTTTAAATCATCAAATGATAATTATACTTGAATGGATACGATGGAGAATGAATCTCATCGCGTTCGTGGAGACGGTAGTCCGTACGTACGCACGAGCGACAATATCATTCTTTTGATATTAAAATAATATATAAATGGATGGTATATCATATATACAGAATCATTAACATGTTATATTTATTATTTACATGAGTTACACATCATTATTATACCCATCCAAATAATAATATATTGAATAACAATTACACCACGACGTGGAGACGGTAAGCCGTACGTACGCACGTATGGTGACATGTTATTCAAAGGGTGGATAGAATACTGAATATGGTTGTACCATATTTATAATAAAGTCACAGTATATGTGAGATACTGGAGTTATTATTTTAGAATGGTAAGAACAAAGAAAGAAGAAGTGGAAGAAGAATGGAACTTGAAAAGGGGTGGTGAAAACATTACCTCTTCTTCGGGTTCTTCCTTTTGATTTGATCAAAAGGGCTCCTTAGGTTGGCTTTCTGATCAAACTAAGGCCTCTAGGTTGTAGTGAGGGATGTTGGGAGAGTATTTGGGCAGAGTTTGGCCGAACCAAAAGGCTTTGAAGGTGTGAATAAATGAGAAGGAGGAGTGCCCTTTTATAAGAGGGGTGAGGGGCACCTTTGGAAAAGCTAGAAATATTAATTTATAATAAATTCATATTCGGTTTCTAATGGCTCCAAAGTTGATTATTCAAATTTTAAGGTGGGGATAGGTCGAAAACCACTAAACCAATAGAATTTAGACAGGTTTGGGTACTTATATTAACCTTATCTTTAAGTATTAACTCTAAGTTAATTAGTTTCACTTTTACAATGTCTCTTTGTATTTTTATATAATATGGTTAATAAACTTACTATATACATCCTAGAAACCCCCAAGTGGTCCATTAATGATGAACCTATCATGATATAAGTCTCTTGTCCGAACCTTAGATTTTTAGGAATTTAATATCAATTAATAATATAATATTTTTTTTAAGAACTCTTTTATGTCAATTTTGACACTATTCAATAGTTGAATTTTGTGAAACTCATAATAGATTGATTACTTCTAACAAAGTCAATTAAATCAATCCTAATATATCATATTATCCTAGAAAATTAGTTTAATTAATTAAAAGTTTCATATTATATTTATTTGGGTATTTATAATATCAATTATTTTAATTTTTCACTATTATAGTAATTACTGCATCATCATTGTGTCATAAATAAAATAACTTATTTAATGTCTAAAAATTATAAATAAAATATCATTATGTAGGAAATCGTTTTATCTTTCTAATGAATATTTATAATCTAAAATCCAACATATATAACCCTATGTAACAATTGTTTTTCTAAAAGATATATGCTTGTGTCATTTTTGTATTCATTTTAACGTAATTAAAATAAAGTGTCATTATCACTTACAAGTGGATCCATGGGGTCCCAAAATCGACCCAAAGATGCCCATGGTCTACCATGTATCAACCACTAGGGTTAAGACACGTTTTAAGGTAATTTAGTATTATTATAATATTATTTTTTAACCCTTATTTACCGGATTTACCCTTAACCATGGTAAATAAAATATTTACCGCAGTAATTATTCAAAATGTCTAAAAATAAAAGTTACCTATTTACATAATTTGAACATCCTGATTCCAAATATGGAATCCATTTTCCTAAATTCAAAACACAGAAGTGGCAGAAATTAATTTAAAATTAATTCCCGCTGTCAAAACAAAAAGCGTGTTTTTAAGAGATAATAACTATCAAAAGATTGACACTTGTTTATGTTCGGTTTAATTGTAAAATTATGTCCAATGACCAACATTATATTAAATGGTAAAAATATATTCTAAATATACTTTAAAAATACTAAAATTCATAATTTATCAATATTAATTATTTTGATTAAAAAAGTTGTTTTTAATTAAAATTTAGTAATTTTCACTATTCATCAAAATATGAAAGTTATCCGAAAAGTACCAAAATTTCACCTTAGGCTAAATTAGATATTCCGAATCCAAAAAATGAATTACATTTTGAAATATAAAATATATATAATTTTAAAAAGTAGGTATTACTATTCATAACGGCTAGTTTGATTGGTTGTTAGAACTCGGTGTTGCGTACAACACACGCTATCGCATTATTCAAAGAGAAGCGTACCGTAGAAGCTTGGGGTGTTACATGAGACGAATATCATGGATTCCATCTTCCGTCAACATCTTTGGAATTTCATACTGGGAGTCAGCCAAAGGCCAAAACATGACTGGTACCTCACCTTTTTCCAGTTGTTTTCTCATGTTCATCATTTCCTCTTCATCATTAAATGAAAATTATTCTACCTGTTTTGACCAGAGTTGGTGTTTCCTTGTTGCTTCATCAGATTCAACAAGATTGGTAGAGAAATCATTGATCAAACTAGAAGATGCATGACTTAGGGGTGGTTCGGAGAATGACCTACACCCTGGGCTATCTTCTGATTGAAAAAGTATTTCACCTGCTAGCGATAAATCATCAGACATGACTGGTTTCGCATTTGAAAGTGCCTCAAGATAAGAGAGATTTTTCGGCACTACATTGTCCACTGGAGTATTTTCCAGGCAATGTGCATCACTACTATGGAGAGGGCTTTCGTAGCGAAATTCATCATCATGGGGAGGACCACCATGGTGGGTTACAGCAAAAGATGAGATCTCTTACTCCTTGGTCTTCTGACCACACAGAGGGTTCCTGTGGCTCTCATATAAAGATAAAACTTCAAGATCGACCGAATTGTCACGAAGCAAGCCTTCATGAGGAAGTTTCTGTTGAAGACCTTCGGAATTAATGTTCCCGTTTTTGGGAACTGAGGGAGTAGAATCTTTAATTCCAACAGATAAATGTATGAGGGCTTCAAGAACTCCAGCATCGAGCAAGGCCTTGTTACAGATTGACCCTTGATCTCCTGACTGTGCTGGGCGGATCTTTTTCTTAGATTCCTTCTTACTCGCTTTGGAAACCACTTGTTGACAAAAGTGGATACTCTGAGCAGGTGTATGTGCCTGATCAGGAAAGATGGTCTGGTTAGGCTGATGATCTCCACTCAAATTAGGTGTATGTGCCTAACTTGGTTGTCCGTATGATATGGGGGAGTATGCCCCACAACCCTATTAGACTGGAATAGATGTGTGTGTCTGTTCCGGAGTGAATTGTTGATGTGTCACTCCACTAATAGGGATATATTTATGTGTCTTTCCCTGAGATGATGCTGAAGCTGTTATAATATCTTGGCAAGCATCCAGAATATGAGCAGGAATTTGCTTCTATTCTTTCACCATTGATAAAATATGCTTGGTGACTTTAGATGCTAGAACGAGGATATATGTCCATTACAGGCTTGGAGTAGGTGTATGTGCCTGCTCCTGTCTTCCTTTTCCTATCAGTGAATCCTGACAGTACTCAAGTGTGGGGGAAGAGAGTTGAGTCTGCCTCCTGTTTGTCGCCTGAGCTTTCCGACTGACTTCTCCGTGTGCTACCAAGCGAGACTGTTGGTAGGCTTGATTAATACTAGCAAGTGTATGTGCCTGCTGATTGCACTTCTCCAAATTTGGTTGAAGAGCTCCATCATATGTAGTCAGATGAGCCTGCTGACTAACTAATGATGTATAAACAGGTGTATGTTCCTGCCTATAGTACTCCGCCGGAATTTCCTGGCGGGATTGGCGTGATGCTGCCAGACAAGTTTGCTGGACAGTGGAATTAAAACAGGCAGGTGTGTGTGCCTGCTCGTTTCTTGCCACCAAGTTAGGTTGGTGGTCTTCTCCAGAAATGGCAGAGATGAGAACCTGCTCACTGTTGACCGGATTTCGCCTCTGGTGGTTCGTCTTTCCTGCTCGGGTTCGAGGAACCTGAGCCGAACGCCTGGAGTCGGTACCCTCATCATGTTCAGGGTGCACTGCCGCGCGAGTCTGGCGGCGATTGTTGGTGGGAGCCCTCAGGAAAGACTCATGTCTTCTTGAATTAAGGCCCTGAGGAACCTGCTCATTCACCTGCCCAGAATAAGGGAGCAAATGGTGATTGTGTTCCGGGGATAATGAACCAAAACGGTTGGAGATGGTAGTCAGCACCGCCTACTTCTTGATCACTGGTCGTCATTGTCCGGATGACCGGTGTGAGTTTTTCACTTGGAGGGCTTGTCGGGAAGCCTCCAAAGTTTGGATGGTACCGAGTTGACGGTACTCCTTAACTAGGGCATTTGATACCCAGCGTTGAAGATGCTGAGTAGGTGATGTCATCCTCAGAGCAGATGACGATCTAGCAGGAGTAGCAGCATTATTATTCACAGCAGTAGTATTCACAGGTGTGAATTTGAGAGCAACCAATATGGAAATACATAAGATCTTCGAAAAGAGTGCCTATTTGATATAACAGACGTAATCAAGATAAATTCATCTAATACATCTTTTGGATGCGCACATATGTCAATGATTTTTGTTTTGTTGGCCCTGTCGTTGAGTTTTAAACATGGGCCTAACAAATAGGTAAAACATCATTTTAACTTTGGTTAAGGATTCACGTCGGGTTCACCATTTTTTGTTGCCCTCAGAATTCGGGGATGACCTCCTTGATGGGAGATTCAAACATTCCAATTGGTTCCTAACGGGTTTGTTTGTAGAACCAGAAACATCCAATGATTCCATATCCATTTGGACCTACTTTCCAAAGGTAGGCGCTCATTAGTTTGTGGACTGATGAGTCTTAGGAATTTTCATTGGTCGAGAGGATGGGAGGTCGGACTCATCACACCTTTTTGAGGGGAATTATTGTCTACTCCAGGACTCTCTTTATAGATTTAAGTTATGTTCGTGAATCCTTATTAAATTACCAAGTATAAAATGAGATTTCCTTTAGTTTTGACAATCAATAATTAAATATGTAAGAAATTTAGAGAATATTTTATATGTATTCAAGGTTTTTCATCAATAGAGAATCATCTGTATCTATTTAGAGATTCTTGGTCAATGGTATCCTTCGAAACATTTATATAAAAGTCTCTTGGTCATTATGATGACTAGGCTGGTTTTAAAGCCACTCAGTGGGGCACTTGAAGTTTTTTGTCATTCAGAAGGACATGGATTATTTCAGAGTTGGGATTGAACCCGTAGATGGGCTACCTACATATCCTTTGTTTTGGAAAAGGAATCATAACCCAAGTAGTTCTAGTAAGGGAGCATGATGTTTATGATTGATGGCTCAAAGAAGGATGTCATAATTACTTTTACCCTCTAAGCTAACGTGAGTCATGCTCGGTGTGAGAAACAAGAGGTATTGGTAAGAAAATAGACAATTGGGCCATAAAAGATGCAATCATAAGAAATGATATGGGGCTTATGTATATATGACTGCCCAGATAAATGAATATTAGGATTTAATTCAGGGAGGAAATTCAGGATCAGGGTCCATAAAGGTATATGTGCTTCATGGAGATTTGAATACTCTAACTTGGGACTTACTCCTAAAAAGGAAGCCCTAATTAGGAGAAGATTGATAATTGGGTTTTACTCCTGAGAAGGAATCCCAGATCAAAGGTAAATTAGGACTGGTTAAGAGAAATTAAGGGACTTGGGACTTATTCCTGAAAAGGAAGCACAAGTTTATGACTGGCACTTATTCCTGAAGAGGAAGCCTAAGTTTATGACTGAGACTTATTCCTGAAGAGGAAGCCTAGGTTAAGGGAATTATGACTGGGACTTATTCCTTAAAAGGAGGCCCATGTTAGGGGACTTGGGGCTTACTTCTGAAAAGGAAGCCCAAATTTATGACTAGGGCTTATTCCTGAAAAGGAAGCCCAGTTTTGGATTCTCTCATTTTAAAGGATGAGGTTGAATGAATGAAATCTCAATCTTTAGTGACATAAAGATGTGTAAGTCACTATGTTTTGAGAGATATTCCACATAATTCCTTTAAGATAAGGAAGTCAAATCAAGAAATCATGCCATAAATGGATTTGAAGAGTGTCTTGATGACTAAATCTTGAATAGGAGAGGTGGAATGGCTTAAGAGGGGTAAAATGGGCAAGAAGGGCACCCAAAAAAGGCAGAGGCGTGCAAGTCCTGGTAGGCGCACAGGTGCTGCGTGGGCGCGCAAGTATTGGTAGGCGCGTAGGTATACCTGTGCGACATGATGATACTTGCGCGGTGTTCAACCAGTAGTGTAATACTTGAGCGACTCTTCATTAAGTCCATTAGAATCCTTTTGCGGTTCTTCCAGAAAAGGGACGCGCAAGTTCTTTCGAATGAGTAAGGCGGTGCACAAGCGTGGCCATTTCCCTTAAGGGATGGCCACTCAGGCGTGAAAGTGTTGATGAGTTTCAACACTTAGGCCTTCCTCCCCCACTCTAGATATTATGTTCTAGGTAAGAAATTACCTTAGAAGTGTTCCGGAAGATTTGAGAAGAGACTTGGGCGTCGGGAGCTTAAATCCAAGTTTCTGGAAAAAATTCCTCCTCGAATGGGGGGCCCACAGGGTCTATTTATAGGCAGAAGAATACCCTGAGCGGTTATCTTTTAGGTTGCGCAAGTCACTTGCGCGACCATAGTGCATCGCGCAAGTGGACTTGCGCAACTATGAGGGAACTTGTGCGACCTATGGGAAAAGTTCTCCTTGTTCATCCCTTTGTCGATTTTTGATGTTTTCTTCAAAGGTTGAATCACTTTAATCTCAGATATTCCCCTTTTCCAATCTTTAGATTCTATGACGAAAGGAGCGTCAACAATGTTCCTCCTTCACCTACTATAAAATCAAACATTGAGAGTCACATTCATTGATATATATTATTATTCTCAATTACCAAAACCTCAACTTGATATAATAGTGCATTTTTTTTAATTCTTAGATACACCACCAAACTTGAATAATAAAATATCACCATCAATATATTAATTAAAAGAGTTTTAATAACTATTCAATCATTATAGTAAAGAGTTAAATAAAATTTAAACCTCTTCCCATTAGCTGTTTCCCCAAAATAAAAGGTTTGATGCATTCACTTACACTAAAGGTTATATAACTATGAATCTATCACTATATATATTAATAGAGAAGTGACATTTATGACAGAATGGTTTATTCCACTCTCTTATTCATTTATCTCCATATAAAAAATGAACTAACATTCCATTTAACTATATATTCTCTTCATGTTACTCATTATATTGTGTTTGAGTATTTTTTCTCAAATCATCATCTAAAAAATTAAATTTTATATGAAATTTATAAATCAATGGTTTAAAGATACTGTACCCACCTACGCTATCTCAAATTTATATTAGGTTATGAGAAGATATACTTTAAACTCATATGAGTAGAATATAAGATGAAATTTTCATAAAAGAGATAATATATCCTATTTATGAAAGCATAAGTCTCACAAAGCAATTCCAAATCATGTATAGAATAGTTATTTTTATTCAGTTTTAGCTATCTCAATTAATATTCCACAACATGACCTCCTCATATAAGAATGAACCCCTAACCTTCTTTAAACAAATCATGATATACACTATATTCATGACCATTCTTGTTTAGGATAAGAACTAGTACTAAAGTAATTATTATCTTAATATATTCAAAGGATTTATATCATTTTTATCCCTTTTGAATTCAACTCCTTTTCGAGTCCAATCATGAATGGGAAAGTCTAATTTTTATAATTATTTGATAAACCTTTGGTAATATAAAGTAATTAAAATAAAACTAAGGATCTCAAAGATATTATTAGGCCTTTACAAAGTCATTACAACAATCTTTTTTTTAAAAGAAATTATTCAATTATTATAAAAAACATTTCCTTGAAATTCCATCTCTTAAATTTAAAATGAAAATCAAATAAATCTACATATAACTTCCTCACACACAAAATTATAAAAAAAAATCCTATATTTTTCATTCTCAGATATTGAACTTGAAAAAATAAATATTTAATATAAAAATACTTCTAGGAAGTTTTACAAATACTTTTGGAAGATTCAATTCATTATGGATATAAAAACTACAGGTGTATTAGTCACATTACAAGGCATAACCAAATAATCCTAATTTACTAAACAACATAAAAGATATCTCCAGTATGACTTCCTATCATAACCTTCTTTTAAAATATTCATAGAAAATATAAATCTTATAAAAACACCTAGAAACCTTCATTTGAATAAACAAATCATCAATATGACATATGTAATATTTATTTTTATTGTGATGTGATTAAATTTATTATATTCAATACTGATTTTCAAAAAACCGTCAGCCATTTTAGAAAATAGAATTAGTTATGTGAATGGGAAAAACAAAGATAAATGAATCCATTCTATTTAAATTACTTTGAGTTAGTCTTTAACTCCCAAAACTCAGCTAATTCCATGTGGTATGAAGTATAAAATTTTGGTAAATGATTAATGGGAAATTCATCATCTCTTTTTTGTGGTAACCCATAATAAATTCTTCAAAAAAACATCAAGATACTTATAGATCATAATTGAAATATTTGTATAGATACGAATCAACACTATTTTAAGAACTAAGCCAAATAACTAACAAGATATTTACCCAATGTTTGAAATGATTAGTTCACTTCTACTATAATTAAAAACCCCTCTATTTGGAATCAATGAACAACATCTTTAGGTGAAATGAAAGTAACACTTCAAATATAGAAATCAATTTAAACATTTTATTAGATAAAAAAGTACATACCAATGATAAAGTTATATTTCATCATATCAAGGACTATAAAATCCAATGATACTTACACATCACCTATTAAAATGGTTTAATATAGTCACTAGAACCATTAGTCATTAATTCACCCAATGAGGTATCAATTTTCATAATATAGGGCATCATCTCAATATATAATCACATGATCCCTAATACTCATAAAGATATAAATGAAGGATATGCTCCTATATCAAATAAAATTCAAATAAATATAGAATGAATTTGGAAAATATATCAGATTATAGATAGTTCTACCTCAATATAATATTCCTCTATCCCTTTCTAAATAATAAATATTTAGAACTATTACTTCAAAATAATTATCTCTTCCCTTTAGTTCCAAACCAAGATTTAGTTGTGTTATGGAAAAACATATGATATCCCAATTCAAATTTTGATGATCCTCTACATTCTAATTTAGATAAAAATATAAAAAAATAATTTCAGTGGCACATATTTCGATATTTATGAAAATGGTAAGGAATAATTGAGGAATAAGTTTTCATGTTACCCTTATAACCAAAATGATAAAAAATAGATAACTTACATTAAGAGAAATCCCCATGAGGAAATACTCAATAATTCCTTTAATAAGTCATTCTACTTCCTATTATGTCCAATAAAGAAACTTTCCTTTACCAAGTTATAGAAATAAATTTATATTACTATGAACTTAATCCTTGTTAATATATTCCATATAACCTAAATTTAACACCTATGTTCAAGTAAGTAATTTCTACTATATGATTCTTGATCTAATTTATAGTATGAGACGTATTTCAAAGTAGTTCAACTTAATATTATCATTGTTTATCATTTATGATGAATAATGCACGAGTTTAATGAACTTAGATTAATATTCCATAACCATTAAATTAATTTTATAATATTATAAAAATTATTTATCTTTTGATAACATTAACTCCATTGTATAATATTATACATTTATGAGTTTTAAGAAACCCTTATAGTCAATTTACTTATAGATTTTAGATTCAGTTATCATCTCCCATGATCTCCAAGATAGCCCATATAGAAAATAAAATATAAAGTCCACAATAAAAGTATCTTCCATATATAAGAATTATAATATAAATTCAATTTTCTATAACCATTTTTATACAATTCTAGTAAAACTTTACCTATAAATGATAGTGGATTATTACTTTAAAATAATTAATTCATAGTCAATTCATATAAACAAATATATTTTAGCTTCTTTATGCATTGATTAAATAATTGTAAAATCATGATTATGATCTTGGGATCTATATTAGTAATTCCTTTAGTGACAATCCTTTCCTAACCAAAATTATTCTTTGTGGAATTTTGTATTCAATTCCTAATGAATATACTTAAAAAATTTACCCACACATATATTTCATGCTATATATGGGTGGATATCTAGCTTACTTGGATATTTAAAAACAATAAAAACCTCAAAATATGTTCTATTTTCCATAAAATTTTAATTTTTTTTTGAAAATCTATAATAATTGAATCATTAGAAAAATAATATTCCAAATAATTTGGAAAACCATTTTCACATTCTAGAGCTATATAATATCTATAATTATACATGAAAAATTTATAGTCTAAACTCAACATTGTTAAAAATCATGGCACAACATGAAACATAGTTCCTAGAAACTTATATTCTATCCATATGTATTAGTAAGTCAAAGTTCAATATAAAATATTAGATACATAATTTCATAGGTATATCCTAAGCATTAAATATCCTTTCCTCTACACTTACCAAACATTATATGATTTAACCATGCTCTTGCTACTTCTTATAATGATTCATTTTGGGTACCAAAGATGACCCAACCATAACATACATATATATTACATCATTTTACAGGAATAATCATCACATATCACAATAAATCACACCCTAGAACCTAGAGTTTTAGTGTCTCTATAAATTAGATACATAGAAAACTTATTTTATAAATATTCTTCAATATCTCATATAATAATTGTTAGAATGATAGTATTCTAGACATATTATACACAATAATCTTTTTAATTACATGGGTAATGGAAACATTAGAAATGGTGATATCAGATTCTTAACAATAAGTGATATCAATCGAACAAAATAAGTTATTATTATAAGAATATATTGGTATCATAACATAATCAAGGTACATGAAGATAATATAAATAAATCATAACCAATAAAACATGGATCATAAATCATGCATCATTTTATAATTATTTTTATATATCCTATGAAATATTAAATAATAATGTTGGATCATGTGCCAATTATAATAAGTCATGGGAAAAAACCTAGGAATGTGGAATCACATAGAAACATGGTATAATAATGTGGCTCATGTATAAGCATAAGAAACCATTTCTTATATCATGTATTATAACCAAGACCATCATCAAACAGTGGATAGAGTCCCATAGTGGATAGAGTTTACTACCAATTCCCAAAAATAAAGTGTATTATCTTTATTCTCTAGTCATACACATGTTATCTCTTAAGATTTAAAGCTTTACCCAATTCATTAGAGTGATATATAATTTTAGTTCTGCCTATCACATAATGACAACCATACATACAAGTGTTGTGTGAACATACAAGAATTCATAAATCCATCATTTCATAATTAACTAATGATCATAAAATAAGTTTCCTTAATAATTTCATAAGTCATAAACATAATCCATCTAGAGAAAGAAGGTGGATGGTGTCATTATAACAAATCCCCAATGTAATATAAGAAAAATTAAGGGGAATTTTCATAGATGAAAAACAGTTTAGAAGAATTTTAGAAATTAATTTATTAAATAATAAGTAATATACTTTAAATTTTAATTAATTTTATAAAACCATTTATAAATAAACTATTTTAAAAGAGAAAGAGAAAGTTAATAAAATTAATTTAAAGAATCATAAAAACATGGAAAGAATGATTCATAAAAAAACCAAAGAAAATGGCTGGAGAAATAAACCATGACTAAATAATTTTAAAAAAATTATTTCCAACTTTTATAAATAAAATTAAATTCAATATTAAATGACCTTAATAAACCATAGATTTAGGGAAAATGACATCTATGAAATCATTTCAAAACATGTACATGGAGGAGAAAGATTCCCAACCAAAATAATATATGGAGTTGAATCTATAATACCTTAATATTTTATTATATTACTAAAATTTATATATTATATATTCCATTTAATTTTTTATCAACCATAAAATATTTTTTTAGGCATGGTATAAGAATAAATCTATTTCTATTCTTAAATACTATATTTTTTTAAAAATAGTATCGTCGTGTATTGCACACTTATTTTAAAATAAATTTTAGAAAATTTAAGAAATTTTATTTGAAAAAATGAAATTAAATTTCAAAATAAAAATTTTAAAATCAACTTTGATTTAATTTTTGAGAAATTCTAAACAGATTAATTTTTGATGAATAGTGAAAATTACGAATTTTTATTAAACATTTCCATTTTGTTTAAAGAATTCAAAAAGTTACATATTATTTTAAAAAGTTATAAAAATAAAATTATTTAAATTATATTATTATTAATACAATTTAATTCATTTTAATCAATTTAATTTTAAACTTTGAAATAAAAACATCTTATACTTATGTAAATGTTTTCTTTGGAAACCCACTTTTTCATCACGTCTCTGGGTTTAATTTTAAAATAAATTCTATAAATTATATTAATTGAATTTAGTAAAATGGATTAAATATTTTAAATAATAATTATTAATATTTGGTGATATTTATAAATTAATTTTTGGTCATAATTAATAGTAAAAATAATAAAAAATAATTACCACAGTTATGGTTAAAATGAGTTTCATGGGGTTAAACTAGAAAGATAAGTGTTAAAATGACAATAAAACTTTTATAAATCCCATTTTATGGTCATATTTTTACCTTATATTATTTAAGGTTTCATAATAATCCATTTTGGATCCTTTTTTCAAAAAAATAAAATAAAATTATTTTAAAACTTTGAAAAATTACAAGTGTGACCCTCACTTCAATTATAAAAGGGAACCCCCACTCATCTACTCTTCACACTTAAAAAAACTTTTGTTTCAGAGAATAACTAACCAAATTACTTAGTTAAATATATACCCATGTCATAGAGTTTCTTTTTTTAATATAAAACCATTCTCTTAAGGCTTTAGGTATAAACCTAGATAGGTTCTCTAAAGGAGAGGTAAAATTGTTAACCAGGCGTTTCCATATTATTTCTTCTTACACCTCCTCAAAATATTCTAAAAATATGATGAAATAAAAAAAAAGTATATTAAATATAATTATATTTTATTATTTTAATTTAATTACATATATTTAAATCCTATTCTATAAAATGGAAAAACAAAACCATCGATCATGTGTACGGCGGACTGCCGCCTCACGAACCGATGTAATTTTTTTCCATCACTGCTTATCATAGATGGATTTAATGATGGATTTAAAGTATATATATGATATTAATTACACAATTATACATATTTAATTATAATATTACATCTACCTTATTACCTTCCAATCTGTTTAAAAATGATAATGTAACTCATGCGTATGTGTAGAGTATCACCTCTATAAAGCGATGTGATACATCTTTCATTTTATTTTGACATGAATGGTAATAAGGATAAATTTTAAAAATTTATATGATATATATTATTTAGATATAATTTTAAAGGTGAATTATTCTATACATTTATTTTATATCATTTTTCAAAAAAATGGAAACAACATTCATGTGTACGGACAACCTACCGTGTCTATGAACAATTTAAGTAATTTTCCTATATATAACTTCTATGGATATATATAAATATGTATTTAATGAATATATACGGTATTTATATCATTTTTAATTTTTTTATATGATGTAACAATAATAAATGTGCGAGTTCCAAAACTATCAAACCAAAATAAAGATGAAAAATGAATCAGTTTTCACTTAGAACAGTGATTTTAATAAAGAATTGTTAACAAATAGGTAATAAAATGTCATAAGTAAAAAATAAATGGCATAATTTATATGAGTAGGGTTATGTAATATATTTATAATAAACCTATATTTATTATATATGGGGTATGAATATGTATGCAAGAAGTGAAGGCTTGAGATAAGGGAATTTTGACACACTTTTATTTATGTGGGACTCATGGTATATTAACAACTTTTTTCTTTTTGTTGTGTATAATCTTCCCATGAATTAATTTTATGAATACTATAATGAAAATTACATGATATACATATTAATAAAAATTTATTTCCTTTATGGGGATTAAGATTCAAAAGTTACCTAAGTGGTAAGGGTTTTATGATATAATCTCATTTTTATTAGGATTATCTATGATTATGCTACTGATGAAGAAATATTATTATATATCTTTCAATAAACACATAAATTTTCTTATTTGATTATTATTTATTAAAATTACATGTTTACCTTTCATTTTAATCCCCTCATGTGCTCAAGAGTCAAAAAAAATGTTTTTAAGCAAAAAACCGACTTTAATTCTCTCTTCAGTAGAAAATAATTTCTCATCTGTGTCCATGTTTTATAGAAATATTTTCAAGAATATTTTTAAAATTATTGAGAGATTTTTTAAATTAATTTTTACCCATGTTTTACTTTATATAATTTTTTTAAAAGGGATATTCTTATTTTTTTTGAAATGAGGTACTTTTTGACTTTTTTTACAAAAGTGTGAAAAGAATATTTTATTTAAATTTATATGGAATATATATAATTTCTTGATGTAATGAATAATTAATTATTTTAATATTAATATAAAGTATTACAAGTTAATTTTAAATGAAAATATTTTCTTTAATATTTGTTAAAATTTTATAATTTGATGATGTGACTTAAAAAAGGATGGTATATTTTCCTCAATAATGTTTTAATGATATTTTTATGTAATTTATATTCCTAAAAAACAATAAACATGGATGTGTATTATGATTTAATAGGGATATGATAAAATTATACCATCCTTATCTTTTCTTTGGATGGTTTATTACTAAGATGATAAAATTTTATGAAACCTATTTCTTTCCCATGAGTTATTCTATGATGAAATGTTTATGAAACCCATTTCCTTTTCATGGGTTATGATATGTTTAATGATTTTGTTTTAAAAATATATATTATTTTAATTATGTGATGAGTTTTAATGTAATTATATATTACTCTATTGTATTTATTAAAGATGAATGTTATATGATCTTAAAGGGTACACATGAGGTTATCCCAAGCCTAAAAAGAGAGAGTATATGAGCAGTTATCCCAAGCCTAAAAAAAGAGGGTATACTGGAGGTTATCAACATCCCAAATAATGGCACACAAGAGGTTCTCCAAATCCCAAAGTAGGTACATGGGGTTTTATCCCAAGTTTAATATGTTATGAATTTCTTTTTGGATATCCTTGACATAATAATTGTTATACTTATATGTATACCAAAAATCTATGTGTTATTACAATGTTATAATATCATGGATTATGTTATTTGAATCCTTTATGATTAAAGTATTATTAAATTCCAAGACTTATTCCATGAATTATGTTTATGATATATGATATGCAGGGTATGGTTTTTAAATTTTATTATCATGCTCCCATACCCATATGCTCATGTTATGATGATATCTCCCTTGTTTACCATTAATGAGAATATGAGATCACCCTTTCATATGTTTCTTTTCCCTAGGTGATAAAGAAAGTTATTATGTGTGATATGTCTAAGAAGGGTTATAGTTGTGAAGAAATTAGTTAAAGATTATGTAGTTAAACTATAAACCAATTTCCCACATATCCAATTTTCTATAGATACCAGGCCTCTTAGATTCTATTGTGGATTTCTATGTTATATAGTCAATATTCCTCAAATAATATGTAATATAGATGTATGAAAAGTAAAGGTCTCTAATATTGGTATGATTTCAAGTTTTAGTTAATCTTTTGAAACTTATATGAGAAAACATTAGTGACAAACCTAGGGTTAAGTAAAAGTATAAGAAAGTATCCTATAATGTTAGTGAAGGATATAAAGAGTGATTTCCATGAAATTATATCCATGTCTAGATACTACAAGTGTATGTGGATCTAGAGACGTTTTACCTAGTAGTAGTAACTCTAAAAAAGGGAACATTGTTCTTTGAATTGATAGATAATCAAGGCACGAAAATGGGCCTTATTACACACTGAGTTTGATACTCCCATTATATATGTTTTTGAAATTTACAAAATCTTTATGAACCATCATGAAGGATTATATTTGAGTATGACCATTAAATACCTAGGTTAAATCTAAGGTTTCATAGATTGAAAAGAATGTTTAATGATTTATACATACTATAAATTATTTTTCATGATTATGTAGTTCCCCAATATGATTATTATTTCAAACACTATAATTTTTGGCTTTAGTCAATAATTTGAACTTGAAGGAATCATGTTAATGATTAATATGATAGTCAATGAAATGGTTGTCATCCAGATCAATAAAATTTTATGGGTGAAATAATATAAAATCACATTTCTATACTTGCATAACTTTTTGATTCTATGAATCATGATGAACATAAAAATGATTAAATAAGGTAAAAATGTTCTATTGAGTCCTTCATGATGAAATTTCCACCTTCTTTTAGTGGTTCTACTAATCTACTAGTTTTTAAGCAGTGAATAAGTACCATTAAAAATATATTTTCAATTATCTAGTGTTTGGATCATGAAGGAGTCATTTTGGTTTTCTATTGTTTGTAAGGAAAACCAAATCAATGGTAAAATCTTATTAAGAATATAGGAAAATAGGGAAAAACTGAGTCCATAGAGTGAGATGATTTTAAAATATTATTTTCCAATAAGTAATTTCATTATATTCTTCATATGAAATTGGAGAAATAATTAGTTACGCTAATTTTGAAGGATGATGAATCTGTTTGTACCTATGAGCTAGATTTGACAAGAATTTCACAATATACTAGTGGCATTATCATCCAACCTAAAAATAAGGATATTAATTCCTTAATAGATAAAAAAATTCTTTAAATTACATTATCCACAATGGACTTCAGTATTTATGAATAAATAATTCAATGTGATATCAAGGTAGAAATGAATATTATCATTACCCATTAATATCATGGTTTTTATAATAAAATAAATATGGAATTAAAAGGAAATTTTAAAAATTATAGAGAGAGGAAGATGAGATTTCATTCATGCTCAAAGTGTGGAAGGAAACATGGAGTAAATTAACTCAATGGGACTAGTGAATGTTTTAAGTGTGGAAAGGAAGGTCATTAAACAGGTTAATGTAGAAGTTATGGGAAGAAGTTATCTAATTATGCCTATAGAGAGAAATATACATAGAATGTAATTCCCAAAATCAAATGTTTAAAACGAAATTAGTATGAGAATTATTCTAACCATAGCTCAAATATGAAGGTTAATGATGATGATCGACATCAGCAACCTCTTAAGTTGATGTAAAAATGGAAATATCATGTGATCACTATTTTTGATGGGGGGTAAAATAATGATGTGGTGAAAGGTACACTCACAATCCACTCTAGAAATGTTACTGTATTATTTGAAAATGGATCTACCCACTCTTTTATATCTGAAGAATTTTGTAAGGGTATAAATTTAAAATTATAATAATTAGATGTTTATTTAGAAGTGAAAAACCCTAATTTCAGGATGATCATATCTCAAGTATATTATTCTTATATAGTTTAAGTTTGTGTGAATTTTCTTCATACAAATCTTTTTATCCTCCATCTGGTTGAATTTTATGTTATCTTATGCATGGATTGGATTTCTCTATATAAATCCAAAAAATCAATTAATAAAGAAGGGAAATAATGTTTGATATTCAAAAACAACATATAACTACCTATCAGTGTGATAATAAATATAAACTTATGATGGAAATCACATCCATTGTATGGGTTTTGATTTTTATTCCAAAGGGGTATTTATCTCAGATGGTTGGGGAGAAAATCAACATTGATGGCATTCCTATTATGCATGATTTAGCTGATGTCTTTCCAAAAGAGTTTCTTAGTCTTCCACCAAATCATGAAGTTGATTTTTCAAGATAACTCATTCATGGTGCTACACCCATTTCAAGGACTCCATAAAGAATGTCCCTAGTTGAATTGCAGGAGTTGAAGAAGAAACTCTAGGAGAATATTGATAAGGGAATCATTTTTTCAAGTGTGTCACATTGGGGTGAACCTATTCTTTTTTCTTAGAAGAAATATTGATCAATGAGACTCTGTATTGATTATCAGATACTTAAAAAGATCAAAATAAAGAACATTTATCATTTACTCTATATTTATGACTTGTTTGATCAAATGCATGGAGATTAATAATTTTCCAAGATCGACCTTCATTTCAAAAATAATCAGTTGGGGGTCAAGAAGAATTATACACCCATGATGTTATTTTGTATAATGTATGGACATTATGAATATATAATGATGTCATTTGGTCTTACTAATACCCCTACTATCATCATGGATTTAATTAATAGAGTCTTTTGTGATTACCTTGATTATTTTTTGGTATTATTTATAAATGATATTCATATATATTCAAAGAGAAAGGAAGAGCAAGAGTATCACTTTAGAATTTTATTAAAGACCTTGAGGAAGGATAAGTTATATGTAAAATTTACAAAGTGTGAATTTTGTCTAAAAAAGGTTTCATTTTTAGGTCATATATTCTTAATAGAGGGTATATCGGTATATCCATCAAATATGAAGGCTATTAAATGTTGGACCAGACTAACCACAATGAATGATATTCGAATTTTTTTTGGTTTGACTGGATATTATCTATGTTTTGTGGAAAATTTTGCATAACTATACAATCCACTCACCATGTTAACTCAGAAGGGATCCAAGTTACTTTGGAAAAATGAATGTGAAGAAAATTTCTAAGAACTGAATAGAATTTTTGTAACACCCCGAGATTTTATAGTACGTTATCTCTTTAAAGTAATTCAATAGCTTACGCTACACTCAACACCAAGTTCAAGCACATCATGACCTATCAAACTAGCCATTTAAAAAGAGGTTATTAATAATATTAACCACATTTTGAATTTTATATATATCCTATATAATTTTAACATTCATCTTTTTTGTTTTTTAGATAGAATATACAGACAAATTAAATTTTTTAGATAAAAGAAGTGTCTTTCAAAAAATGCAATTTTACCGCCTTTTAAAGGTGAATCCTTTTTAAATCCAATATTTGACACTTATATATATATATATATATATTTAATTTGACAAAATAAAAATATTATTTAGAAACAGGACATAAAAATTAAGTTTGTTTATATTTTTGGTACTTTTCTAATAACTTTCATATTTTTATGAATAGTGAAAAATTCTAAATATTAATTTAAAACAACTTTTTAAAAAGAAATAATTTATAGTGATAAATTATATATTTAAGTGGTTTTGAAGTATCATTAGATTATATTTTTATCATTTAATATAATTTACTTTATTGGATGTCATTTTACATTTAAATTGGATATAAACACATATCAATCTTTTGATAGTTTTTACTTCTAAAAAACTCGCTTTCTAGTTTTGACAATGGGAATTAATTTTAGATTAATTAATGAAACTTCAATGTTTTGAATTTGGTAAAATAAACATCATTTTTTAATTTGGAATATCAAAATTATCTTTGGGTGAATTTTTGGTATTTTTTGAAAACATTCAATTTTGTTGAATAGTTAAAAATATTGCGTTATTGTTTAAAACCAACTTTTTATTTAAATAATAATTTTTAAATTTAAATTTATTTTGAAGTAAAAATAGATACATAATTACTATATTAATATAGTTTAATTCATTGGAGTCATTTTATAATAATATTATATATATATAATTTTATTGAATTTTTTAACATCTTTTACCCACCTTCTAGGCACATTTGCAAATTTGCATAAAACGTAACTTTACAACTTCTATGAATTGAATTTCAAAAATCTGAGAGACATAGTTGGAATCAGTAAGTAAAATGTGGTTCAATAGGATGAAAATAATTTTTGGTGAATAGTAACTTTTAAATTTTATTTACCACGGTTAAAAATAAACAGGGTAATTAAAGGTAAAAATGATATTATAATTTCCATAACACATGTCCTAATTGTATTGGATATGTGTTTTTAAAAAAAATAGATCTTAGGGCAAAAATAAGATCCTTTTGATCCAGTTGGATTAGATTAGGACATTTATTATATTTTATTTAAATAAGAGTTGAAAGTGTTAAATTCAATGTTTTATAACTAAAAATTTTTTAATATAGGGATACACATAAGATAAATTCGGCTAAAAATATTCATTATAAAGATAAAAATATTTCCTACATAATGATATTTTATTTATAATTTTTAGACATAAAATAATTAAATTTATTAATGACATAATGATAATGCAGTAATTACCTTATTAATGAATGATTAAAATAATTGATATTATAAATATTAAAAAAAATGTAAATTGAGACTTTTGATGAATTCCAGGAATTTTATAGGTTATTATGATATTTTATTATTGATTCAATATTTTCTTTGAATAAATTGGATTGTTATGTCTTTTAAAAAAACAAAATACCAAATAGTGTCAAAATTGACATAAATGAATTTTTAAAACAAATACTATTTTATTAATAGATATAATATTCCTAAAAATATAAGGATTATCCAAAGAACTTTTATAATTATATATATATCATTAATGAACCACTTGTGGTTCCCTTGGCATTTTACCGTAAGTATATTAACCATATAATATAAAAATACATGGAGATATGGTAAATGTTAAACTATTTAACCAAGAGTTAAATTTAAAAGATAAGGTTAATAGGGTGACATAAACTTGTCTAAAACCTATTGGTTGAGTATATTTCGACCCATACCCACCTTAGCCTCAAAACAAATATATTTGGAGCCATTATAAAGAGAAAATTATTTTATAATAAAATAATATTTCAAGCTTTTCCTAAAGTGACCTTCACCTCTCTTATAAAAGGGTACTTACCCGTCTCTTAATTTCACTCTTCCAAAACCATTTGGCTCAGCCAAAACCTACTCAAATATCTTTCCAACTACCCTAAATTCAATCTAGAGGCCTTACATTAATCATAAATCCAACCTAAGGATCCCTTTTGATCAAATCAAAAGGAAGCACCCGAATAAGAGGTAATAATTTCATCACCTCTTTCAAAGTTCTTTTCTTCTTCCACTTCCCCTTTATTTTTTTTACATACAAAAATAATAACTCCAGAAACTTATACATACTATTATGTAATTATAAATATTTTATAACCATATTCATTATTCTAGCTATCCTATGAATGTCAAAATCGCCGTACGTGCGTACGTATGGCTTACCGTCTCCACGTCATGGTGTAGTTTGTTATTCAACACTTCCTTATTTGGATGGGTATAATAATGTGTATAATTGATTTAAATAATAAACATAACATGATAATGATTCTATATTAGTAATATAGAATCCAATTATATATGATTTTACCATTAATAGAATTATATTGTCACTCGTGCGTACGTACAGATTACTGTCTCCATGAACGCGATGAGATTCATTCCCCATCGTAACTATTCAAGAATAATTTTTATTTTATGATTAAAAATAATTTTTAAGAACTTAATATCATTCTGAAATTAAATCATATACATCATATCCATAACAAACATGACTTACGTAACAAAACATATAAAGGAAAAAAATCATTTAACACCCGAAACAATGATACTACTGAAGTATTATTAACAAAGCAATGTTAGAAGATCATATATGATATCATATTTATGTATGTAGTTCTTGTATAATTTAATAAAAATTATATAACTATTATACAAAAGGTTAATTTACCCTAAAATGAGGAAATTTACAAGGTAATGGTTAATTTTACAATCTCTTTACTTAACCGAGGTTGTTTATACGTAAGTATCTATTGGGACTTATTTATCATTCACATCTGTGTTTCTTAAAAATGCATTTCAAAACATTTTTACTATCTCCTAAAATATATGTTAAATTAATTTATACCTTTTTTTTTGATTTTTTATAATTTTTTTTGAAAGGAATCTTTCTGTCGTCTTCCAAACAAGCTACTTTATGACCTTTTTGAAAAATTAAGGTATGAATATTTTTTTAACTTTTACGGCGGGTGTGGATATTTTCCACCGTTATAACACCTTCAAAGCTTACCATACAAGATTATAAGAATATTTTAAAAATAAATATTTTCTTTTATAATTATGTTACTTTTAAATGATTTCAAAATAGAAAGAGATATTTCTCTCAAATAGTTTTGAGTTCATTTATGTCAACATTCTTTGATGGATTTTACACTTTTTTAAAGTTGATTTATTATGATACAATCTTCCATATTGTATTGAAGGTTATGTGATATATTTGACTATGGATGTGTTATTTTTATACCATTCATGGTTTACTGTTAAAGTATTAACATTTTGTATGCTAGTTTTAATAAGAATGTTTATATTTTGTTTCAAAATTTTCAGATGAGGAATACATTGGACTTAGTAAGTGATGGGTGGAGCCCACTATAGCTCCTAGATGCATCAGTAGGTCTCTAGAGACAAACTAGTGTCTTGGAACAATGCCTTGAAAAAATATTATTTGTAGTATGGCCAAGAGTACTTGATTATGTGGTTATGATGTCCGACATTATGCATTCCATCATTATGAAATCAGCTATTGATATTACAAGTGATTATTCGACTTTTTGAATATCCATGTGAATAAGTAAATGGAATTATTTGATTTATCTTTTCCATGTTATGCTGAAGTTTAATTTTAAAAGTCTTGTGTTTTAGTCTTATACATTGCCTTCAATTTTTATGATTATTTATAAAGGTTTCTGTTATATTTTTTTACTTACTGAGCATCAGAGCTCACCCCTTTCTTATGTTTTATTTTTCCCAGGATGTGAAGAAGTATATTATGATTGACCTATAGAGATAGGCTATGGGATATGAGTGTTTTCAAAGGAGAAACAATTTTGTTTTATTTATTTCATAATGTAATGTAAAACTTATGTATATATCTAGTACTTATAAGGCTACTAAAATTATTAGTATTTCAGGACTTGATCCCTTGTGATCATGACAATGTTATGTAATAATGCACCAACTCTGGGAAACTAGGGTCGGGGCATTATTGTTGGTATCAGAGAAAGTTTAGTAACAAATTTGGAAATAGACTTAGATAAACTCCGATTAGGAAACATTACCCTAAGATAAACATTGAGGATTAATATATAAGAATATCCACAAGTTTTGGTAATGTAGATATTATGTTGTTTTTCCAAGAAATACAACATTTTCTGGATACGAGCAGGTAGATACAGCTCTGGAATAGATGTATTTAGGGGTAAAACCCGAAAACACCACTTTGAGCTAGACTTGAATGGGAATTGGTGCACGACAATGGGTCTTGCTGCACTCTTGGTTATGACACTCCTGGAGGATATGATTATGATAATTCACATTTTATTTATAAACCATTATAAAAAATTTATGAGTAAATATGCTAGCAGAGAAACTTTTTTTATGATTATGAGACTATATTTGTGAAAATATTCCATTAATGATGATAATTTTTATTGTTTTTGGATTATAAAATATGATATGATCTAACTTATTGTATGTCGTCATTTAGAAATGGCACCCAGTAGAAGGAATGAGAATTCCAACAATACGCATGATCCAAATATTCAAAAGGATCATATCCTTTATGGTCTTAAGACAACATTTAGAAGGGAAATAGTCACCCAAATTTTCTCATCATATGATGAAATAATATCATGAGTTAATAAGATAACTAAAAAACTTTCTGAGTCCTATGGCTTTGAAGGGAAACAAGAGAAGAAGAGGATTGCATAGAAAAAGATGGATAATAGGAAGAAGGGAAAGAAATATTTCCCCACATGTGATAACTATGGAAAGAGTCACCTTGGTAAATTCCTGAATGGAATGAGAGTTTATTATAAGTGTGGACAAAAAGGACACCAAGTTTGTGATTTTAAGGGTAAGAAAAAGGTTTCAAAGGTATAATGCTTCATCAGTAAGGAGTTGGGTCACTACGTGAATCAATGTCCTAATCATCGAAGTATACCCCAAATGATACTATTGGATAATAATAAAGTTATGATACTACCATAGATGAAGAGTAATGATTAGTGTTCTTATATCTTTATTAAATAATTATGTCATTTGAGTGTTGTATCAATGATGTACTGGTTATATAAATTATGGAAATAAATAAGGATTGTACTACAACCCTATTTAATTGAGTATTTGAGATTATATGGTACTAAGAAAAGTGACTCTATAGTAAGTTAAACTTTTTGGGGAATACATAGGTGAAGGAAAGATAAACATTAATATGGTACTAATACTAAGGTAGTGATTTGGGAATAAGAGATGGTTGATTTGGATAAATTATATTGGATATTCTTGACTACCTTTGAACTGATTAATGGTTTGTTTATTCCATCATTATTGGAGTATTCAAATTTTTTGGATATATGAAATATATCTAGTATTCTATAAGAATTAAGTGAGCTTGAATGTAATCAATAAGTTTTTATGGTAATTCAGGTTGTTACCATGTTTTAAAAGAATACATGTAACGTCTCTGTTCTGGAAGCCACCCTGAGGTGCCCCATACCCGGTTGGTTACATGGCCTCAAGCACATTTCCCCGAATTCTAAAGGCTTCCGACTAGCAGCAAGGGTCTTGGGTGTGATAGTGCTAAAACTATGCCCTCATTGGAAGAGTACACAATAGAAGACAAACAAATAAACAAAAGCGGAAGCAGTAAATAATCTATACACAAGTGAACAACGGAAGACTGAAATAATAAATAGCAGGAGCACATACATATAAAAGGATTCATGATACATATTCTACGAAAACATCCAAACAAGTCACAATTCAATATACAATCAGTACTAAACCAAGTCCAAAAGAAACATATCACATCTCCACAGCATCACAAGACTAAGCTTGGTCCTGCGCTCTCTATCTCCACAACAAGTCAAGTACCTGAAGTAGAAGGGCGCTTGCCCTTATCTATACCTGCAGCCTTATAATCTGTATGGGCCCAAAATCATGGACCAAACAGGGTGTGAGACTAATTCCCAGTAGGCAACCACCATGAGATCTGTGCCTAATATCCAGTTAATACATGGCAGGTAAAAGTACATAAAACAAATAACAGGAAGATACTGAATAGTAAGAAATCCACAGTCTCAAGAATCTAATATGCAAATAGGTAAAACAGCTACTCAAGAAAGAAAAAACAAACAGGTAACCCTCTGCGTAGTTCTCACAGCCTAACCCCTCTGGTTCAACCAACAAGCACTAGCAACCCTATGATAGGCACACACAGTCTCAACCCTATGGTTCAGCTAAAGAATAGAATCTCTTGGGAAGCACTCACCGTCAATTCCCCCTATAGTCTCGTATCATACTAAAGGTGCTCTGGGGACAAAATCAATGTCTCATTCCCCATGTGTCCTACATTGAGGAACAATAGAAACTCTGAGGAATCACTCAAAGTCAATTCCCCCTGTGGTATCACATTGTAATTTATAAGACACTCTGGAGAAGCCCTTACATCCATTCTACCTGTGGTCTACTATACTAGGTTTTCATAGCCCTATATAAATAAAATAAGTATAGTGTGTGTAACGGCCAAGGTAAACCTCAAGAACTACTTGGATAGCATTCTATGGTGTATCAACACTTTAGAACTACAATCATACCATCCTACAATACTAGGCATGGAATGTAAATAGAAGCTTAATAGGAAAACAGGACCCAAAGGTTAAAACAGGTAAAAATTCATGGGAAAAACATCCAAAGCACAAAAATTTACCCTAATCACAATAAACATCCTCTAATCTAGCATATAATAAAAGCAGGCAAACAACAGGGATAAATAAGTAAACATATAATACCCTGTTCAAGGGTATTGGTGGAATTTGCAGAAAATATTCAATGACATTCAATGGAAAGGCACAAACCACCTACCTCGGGGTTAGGAGATTAATATACTTGAACCACAAGGCTTGAATCTCTGTATAATGCTTTAGATCTACAAAAATACACAAAACGTTCAACCCACGATAAAATGTAAAAGAGGAGGAATTGGAAAATGATGCTCTAGAAGAAGAGAGAGCTTACCGCTGTGATTCAAATGCAATTGACCGTAGTCGATTTGGTGGACAGACGAAAGATTGGGGCCTCGTCGAGGATCTACAGATGCTCGATGCTCTCGGATGAACAAAACCTAGAAGTAGTGATTTCTGTCCGTCAGACATGACCCCGGTGCGTTTAATAAAAAAAAGAAAGTACACGGCGTGTACTTTTGGAGTACACAGCATGTACTCTCCTTTTGTTACTCCACTTTAAGCGGCCTCTGAACACCCCCACAGATCCGTGTGCATGGCCGCTACATGACCAACACCCGAATGCCTGCGAAAAATAAGTACATGACATGTACTCATAAAGTACACGGTATGTACTTTGAAAATTTCCATAATTTCCTCTTTTTCCTAAAAACAACCATAAAAGAAAAAAAAATACCTGAGAAGAAGATCCGAGTTCTTAAAAACATTCCCCCTTAAAGAAATTCATCCTCGAATTTCCCTAGCATAGCGTAGAAGAAGGAACTATGAACAGCTCCGACCACTCTGCTCGTACATCGGTCTCCCTCTCCCAAGTCTCGTCTTGTACGCGCCCATGCTTCCATAGCAGTCATACCAAAGGAACAGACCGACCATGGAGAACCTTTGTACTGCGATCAACAATCTGGATAGGATGCTTCTCAAAAGATTCATCCACCTCCAACTCGACTTACTCGGGTTGGAAAGCATGAGACGGGTCTGAAAAGTAACATCGGAGCTGAGAAATGTGGAAGACGTCATGCATAGCTCGGTACCTCTGAGGTAACTGCAACCGGTAGGAAACCAGTACAACTCTCTCCAACACCTCAAATGGCCCAACGTACCTCGAAAAAAGATTACCCTGTATCTTGATCCTTCTATGCTTCAACCTCGATGTGACACATAGGAAAAACTGATCCCCAACCTCAAACTCCAGAGGTCGTCTCCTCTGATCAGCATATGACTTCTGTCGAGACTGTGCAGTAGAAATCCTGTTCCGAATTAACTCTATCTTCTTTGTGGTCTCCGGAACAAGACCAGGTCCCAACAAAGCTGCCTCTCCTGCCTCCAGCCAACATAATGGTGATCTGCATAGCCTACCGTACAAAGCCTCATATGGTGCCATATGAATAGTTGCCTAAAAAATATTGTTGTAGGCGAACTCCACCAGGGGAATATAATTCTCGCAAAGACCTCCAAAGTCCAGAATGCATGCTCGAAGAATGTCCTCAAGAACCTGAATCATACACTCAGACTGGCCATTAGTCTGGGGTGGTATGTTGTACTCAAAAGTACATGTTTACCCAAAGCCTTCTGAATCCCCTGCCAGACCCGAGAAGTAAAATGCGCATCCCTGTCTGAAACAATGGAGTGTGGAACTCCATGCAGACTTATAATCTCACAGATATACAACCGCCCCAGCTCATCAACACTGAAGGTCTCCTTGGTCAGTAAGAAGTGAGAAACCTTCGTGATCCTGTAGATGACAACACAAACTACATCATTCCCCGGAGGCGATCTCAGTAAACCGGTCACGAAGTCCATCACTACATCATTCCATTTCCACTCGAAAATGGGTAACTGTTGTAAAATAACTACTGGTCGCTGATGCTCTGCCTTCAACTACTGAAAAGTAGAACATCTCATGATGAAACCAGTAATATACCTCTTCATACCTGGCCACCAATACTGGAAGTTTAGATCACGATACATCTTGGTGACACCAGAATGAACTTCCCAAACCGGGGAATGAAAATACCGAATCAACTCCTCGCGTATGTCTGTTGGCACCCATATGTGCCTCTGGAAACGCAAGACCTCATCCTCACCTATGGTCCACCTAGAAATAGGGTCCTCTCCTGACACACTTTCCCGTAGGACTAGGCCTTCAGAATCTGATAGCTGCCTCATTCATACTCGATCAAGAAGGGTAGAGGTAACAAGTACATAAGATAGAAAAGTCTACCCCTATCTATCGTGCACTTCCAAATGCATCTCGAAGAACAGAGTCATAAGATTACACTCACTATTGGCCTCTCGAACTGCCTGTATCTGAGTCCTCATGCTCAACACATTAGCTACAGTGTTGGCTTTCCAAGGCGTGTAGGAAAGCTTGAAATCAAAAGACTGTAGGTACTCAATCCACCTCCGCTATCTCATATTCAAATCATGCTTAGTGAAAATTTACTTTAGACTTTTCTGGTCGGTGAAAACCAAAAAATTATCTCCCAGAAGGTAATGTCTCAAACAACATAAGGCATGAAAAACAGCTGCCAACTCCAGATCGTGCGTCGGGTAGTTCTTCTCATGTGGCCTCAACTGCCGAGGCCCGTACGCAACAACTCCATCTCCCTACATAAGCACATCTCCCAGCCCGATACCTAAAGCATCATAGTAAATAGTATAGATCTTTCCCATCTCTAGCATGACTAGTATTGGTGCTGAAGTCAACCTCCCTTTTAGCTCTTGAAAGGCTGACTCACAAGAATCTAACCATAAAAACTTTGCACCCTTCTTGGTCAAACCTGTCAGTGGTGCTGCTAAGCGTGAAAAATCCTGTATGAACTGCCTGTAGTATCCAGACATCCCTAGAAAACTCTGCACCTCAAAGACGTTCTTCGTCTGCTCCTAGGAAACTACTGCTCTCACTTTCTCTAGGTCTACTGATACTCCTGTCTCTGAAATAACATGACCCAAGAAGTGAATTTGGTCCATCCAAAAGTGTCAATTTAAGAGCTTAACATATAACTTATTTTTCCTCAGTATACTCAAAACGATCTCAAGATGTGTGGTATGGTCATGTAGAGTGTGAGAGTACACCAAAATATCCTCCACGAAGATAACCATGAAGGAATCCAAGTAAGGATGGAACACTCGATTCATCAGCACCATGAAAACAACCAGTGCATTCGTGAGACTAAACGAAATAACTGTATACTTGTATAGACCATACCTGCTCCTAAAAGTTGTAAGAGGTATATCTGATGTTTTAACTCGCAACTAATGATAACCAGACCTCAATTTAATTTTCAAAAACACTCGGGCTCCTCAAAGCTGATCAAAGTGATCCTCGATCCTTGGAAATGGATATTGGTTCTTAACTGTCAACTGGTTTAGCTTCTGATAATCTACACAAAGCCTAAGGGTATCGTCTTCCTTCTTCGCAAATAGGACAGGCGAACCCCAAGGAGAAGTAATGGGTCAAATGAAACCCTTTGCTTGCAACTCCTCCAACTGCCATTTGAGCTCATGTAACTCAGGTGTAGCCATCCCACAAGGAGAAATGGACACTGGTGCTGCTCCTGGAACAATCTCAATAAGGAATTCTACCTCACGCTCCGAAGGTAACCCAGAAGATTCCTCTGTAAAGACATCCTTGAAATGATCCACCACTGGAAGAAAGTCTAACTACGAAGTCCCTTGGTCATTCGGATATAGATTGTAAATCTGGGCTATAACTCCTCCTAGCCCATGATGCTCAGGACCTGCTCTACTCTCCTGGGCATCCCACTTGCCTCTATGAAGAAAAGATTCACCCTCTGGTGATATGAAGCTCACCCTGTGATTATAATAGTCAATGAATGCTTGGAAGGGAACTAACCAGTCCATCTCAAGGATGAAATCAAAACATGTCATCTCTAGGACATAGAGGTCCCATAAAAAGTGACACCCTGCAACCTCTAGAGGGAACTCCCTGCACTGATGTACACTAGCCATCCTATCCACCAACGGTGTGTCTAGAATCAATATATAGGTAGAGGAAAATATAAAGAGCTCAAGGATCTCCAAAAAACATCAGAGATAAAGCTATGGTAAGCACCTATATCAAAAAGAACAGAAGATAAAACTGAGGCTACTAAGATTTTACCTCAAACTATAGAGGGTCCGAGATCCTACTCCTAGTGGGTCTGATCCACTAAAAAAGTCTAACATGTACCATGGACCTATGACCCTGCCTGACCGCTCTGAGCTGATCTGCCCTACTGTCGCTGATAGACTGGCGACTGACCACCATGGCCTTGACCACCACCTCGACCTGTCACCAACTGCTGGTGAGAAAACCTGACAAAAACACTAAAGGTGACCTATCTTGTCGCAAGATCATCACTCCACTGGGTCTCTATGGAACTATGTCCTTTTATGTACATCCCTTTCACACTAGTAGTATACCACCGGGCTACCTGAAGATGTGTCTCACCTCCTCGGATCACCGCGTGAAGACTCCCTGTGGCGCTTCCTGTTGTCACCTGGTGAGGCACTAACTCTGGAAGCGGAACCACCCTGGCCCTCAGATCCAGAATCTCTAAGATTGCGCTCTACAATCAGTGCCTAGTTGATGATGGAAGTGAAGGAAGTTAATCTGAAGATATTCACCTACGAGCGGATCCCCCATCTGAGACCATCCTCAAACTTCCTTTCCAAGAACAACCCATCTTTTCCCTGGAGGGGTTTTAAATGCTGAAGCTCAGTGAAACCAGAGGAATAATCCATAATTAAAAGAGTAACCTACTCAAGACTCATGAACTCCCGAGCTCGATCAGCCCTCAAGGTCTCCGGATTGAAGTATTCATAAAAGACACGCTGGAACTTCTCCCAAGCCATAACCTGTTGATGACCCACCTATTAGATCACATCCCACCATCTCTTGGAGGAATCCCATAGAATATAGGTAGAGATCTTGACTCTACTATCTAGAGGCATCTCCAGATGCTCAAATATAGTCACCATGAATTATATCCATGACACTGTAGCCTGAGGTCCTCCTTCCCCTGAAAAGGTGGGAGGATGCTGCTACTGGAAAACCCACGTCAAGTCTTCCATAGAAGAGGTAGAAGGCAGTTCTCCCTGGAAGGTCTGCATCATCCTCAGAATTCCTTCCTTAAACTGTGCATTATAACTTGAAACTGGTATCACTACTGGTGCCAAGACTGGTACAACAGGAGGATCTGTAGGAAGTTCCTGATCATCCATGTCCGGTGCCTGATCACCACCTGGCAACTGGTGTACAACTGGAGGATGTCTCAGTGGCATGACTCTGCAAGACCAAACACACACCTTAGATCAGAAATTTCAAGGACTAGAAAAAATTAGTGTAATAGGGGAACTAGAGGAAAAAACCATTAATGTTTTACAAAACATGACTACACGGCATGTACACTACCTACACGGCATGTTCCCTGAAGTCATTCAATTGGGCATGTACCTTTTCCTAAACTGTTTGTGTAACACCCCAAACACTTGGCGTGTTCTCAAAACACAAGGCATGTACTTGAATCCTCTTCCCCTGCCCAGGTCCTTCTACACGGCTCAACCACACGGCTCTCCTAAGACAAAACTACATGGCCTGTTCAAGGTAGACACAGTGTGTACGAGACAAGATTCACCTGGCCCGGGTTGTTAGTGACATGACCTGTGAACCTGGGTTACACTACACAGCGTGTTCCAAACAAACATGGTGTCTACTAAGAAAAGATAACACTGACCCGTGTTGTTCGTGACACGGTCGGGTACCCAGGTTATGCTGCACGACGTGTGAGATTAGGACACAACATTTAAAAAATAAGTTTCATCCATCCGTGTCGTTAGTCAAACAGGTAGACACACGGTCACTACAACACGGTGTGTACTTACTATACACAACGTGATTTTACAAGATTTTTTACAACCCCATGTCTCTACCAACACAGTCAGTGACACGGTTTTAAAACTACATGGCATGTATTCATAAAGTAAATGTCATGTATTCTAGGTTTTTCCAGACAGTAGCCTCAGAAATCACACTGGAGCCCAAAAAAACACAGAAACAAACATTGAAGGTGCCAAATTCCAATCCGTGAGGCCCCATACTCCCTACGAATCAAATTTTGTCATATTATACAAGTTATAACAAGGAAAAAAAGCAATGATCCACCAAATTCCAGTCCATGAAGGCCCATAACACCTCAAGAACAAAATTTTGCAATTCATCCAAACAAAGCACTACTCAAACAAAGACTTATCAATCAGCAGGTATTCTATCAAGCATCTATCACAACAGCATGCATAGTCTACACAACGTCTATCACAACAGCATGAAATCGCTAATGCATCCTAGATGGAATGGTAATAATGCATGAAATGTGATTTCTAACAAGTGCCTATATGATGCATGAGATGACATACCCTTATCTCATCGGGTTGCGATAGAAATATAATCGCAATAACAACAATGACAACAGAACAAAACATGTGAATCACCCAATGTTGAAATCAAATCAACTGTAAAATTGAAAACTAGTAAAATTACATTAAATGAGGTAGTATGGATTTTCCACATACATGGGTCAGCTACTCCTAGGAATATCTTATTACCAAGTACCTATTCCATCCTATCCCTGATTATAGGCTCCAAATAGTAATTCAAGAGAAAAGAAATCCATTTGATACCACTTTGTAACATCCCGGTTCCGGAATCCACCCAGAGGCACCCCGTACCCGGTTGGTTACATGGCCTCAAGTGCATTTCCCCAAATGCCAGAGGCTGCTGAATAGCAGAGAGGACCTTGGGTTTGATAGTGGAGAAACTATGCCCTCATTGGCAGAGTACACAGTGGAAGAGAAATAAATAAACAAAAGCGGAATTAGTAAACAATCCATACACAAGTGAACAACAAAAGACTGAAATAATAAACAGCTGGATCACATACATATAAAATGATGCAAGATACATATATCTAAGAAAACATCCAAACAATTCACAATGTTGTATACAATCAGTACTAAACCAAGTCCAAAAGAAACAGATCACATCTCCTCAGCATCGCAAGCCTAAGCTTGGTCCCGCACTCTTCAGTACCACAACAAGTCAAGTAACTGAAGTAGAAGGGTGCTTTCCCTTAGCTATACCTGCAGGAATTTAATCTGTTTGGGACCAAAATCATGCCCCAAACAGGGTGTGAGACTAAATACCAGTAGGCAACCACCACGAGATCTGTGCCTAACAGTCAGTGAATATATGGCAGGTAAAAGTACAGAAAACAAATAACCGGAAGATACTAAACAGTAATAAATCCACAGTCTCAAGCATCTAATATGCAAACAGGTAAAACAACTACTCAAGCATGAAATAACAAACAGGCAACCCTTTGGGTAGTTATCACATCTTAACCCCTATGGTTCAACCAACAAGCACTAGCAACCCTATGGGAGGCACACACAGTCTCACACCTCTAGTTCAGCTAAAGAATATACTCTCTAGGGAAGAAATCACTGTCAATTCCCCCCTATAGTCTTGTTTCATACTAAAGGAACTCTGGGGAAGCACTCAACATCTCATTCCTCCTGTGGCCCACCTCTAAGAACTACATACACTCTGAGGAAGAACTCAATGTCAATTCCCCCTATGGTCTCGCATCGTAATTTATAATACACTCTAGAGAAGCCCTTATGTCTATTCTCCCTGTGGTCTACTACACTAGGTTCTCACGGCCCTGTGTAAATCAAATAATTATAGCACCCATAACAGCCAAGGTAAACCTCAAGAACTACTTGGCTATCATTCTATGGTGTTTCAGCACATTAGAACTACAGTCATACCATCCAACAATACTAGGCATGGAAAGTAAACAGAATCCTAACAGGAAAACATGACCCAAAGATCAAAACAGGTACACATGCATGGGAAAAACATCCAAAGAACAACAATTTACCCTAATCACAATAAAAATCCTCTACTCTAGCATATAAGAAAAGCAGGAAAACAATAGGGCTAAAAAGGTAAACATGCAATACCCCGTTCAAGGATATTGGTGGAATTTTCACAAAATATTCAATGACTTTCAATAGAAAGGCACATACCACCTACCTCAGGGATATGAGATCAATATACGGAAAGGCACAAACCACCTACCTCATGGTTATGAGATCACTATACTTGAACCACAAGGCTTGAATCTCCTTATAATGTTGTAGATCTACAAAAATTCATAAAATGTTCAACCCACAATAACATGGAAAAGAGGAGGAATTGGAAAACGATGCTCTAGAAGAAGAGAGAGCTTACCACTGCAATTCCAACACAATCGACGGCGGTCGATTCATAGGATAGATGGCGGATCGAGGGCTTGTTGAAGATCTATAGATGTTCAGTGCTCTCAGATGAATGAAACCTAGAAGTTGTGGTTTTTGTTCGTCAGACTCGACCCTGGTGCATTTAATGAAAAAAAAGAAATTTCACAGCGTGTACTTTTGGAGTACATGGTGTGTACTCGCCTTTTTAATACTCTGCTTTAAGTGGCTTCCGAACACCCCCACAAGGTCATGTGCATGGCCGCTACATGGCCATCACCTGACTGTCTGTGGAAAATAAGTACACGACATGTACTTTGAAAATTTCCCGAATTTCCTCTTTTTCCCAAAAACAACCAGAAAAGAAAAAACATACATGAGAAGAAGATCTAGGTTCTTACAATACATGATGAAGTTAATCAAATATTATTATGTGAAAAAAGAGATCTTCTTAGTAAGAACCCCGATTTTGGGACTCTGAGACTTTGAAAAATTTCTTGATGTCATTCCAGAGAAGGGCGTTTAGACGGCTTGCAATTATGAGGCCCAGTGTGCCCGAAATTAATTATATAAAAACTTGAAGTGTTTTTACATTACGCAAGTGCGGTTAACTAAATAAAATGTGATATCTCTTAAATGGTTGATCGGATAAAAAATACGAGACCACAGTTGGGTCCGTAATGCGGTGTTTACCCTAAGCGCGACATAAAATGAGTCGGTGCGGGACGTTCAGACCCCTCGCTTGTTGGTGGTGTGTTAAATAGATAATTAAATTATCAAATTATTCATTTAATAGCTCAAACATGAATAACTACTAAATGGTATCTCGGATTGGAAATCAAAGTGCACATTTGTGTCTGGAGCGTGTCGTTTACCCTAGGCAGGCTGTAAAAGTTGCACGCGCGAGCCTGCTGTGAGGGATGTCACCCAGGGGAAAAATTGTCATTTTAAAATGATGACTTAGTGATTTTTATCACTGGCGTTGTTTTCAAATAACTTTTGAACGAGGACTCAGAATGTAAATCAGAGACTTCTATTGAGTTCAAAACGGGGCGTTTTGCCTAGGCTCGATATAAAATGAGAGGGCGCGGTGATTTCGGAATCCACACCCGTTGAGAGAGTTTCAGTGAATTTTTATAAATTCGCTGAAGTGTTGGGAGGGGAAAACCTATTTCCTCTCTCTCCTCTTGCTCTCTCATCCGTTCTTTGGCGTTCTTCTCCGGATTGAGGAGCAATGTTCGCCGAAACCTCGACAGATCGAAGGTGGAGCGCAATGAAGGCATCACCAACGACGAACGGATCCAACGAGGTAGGATTTATTCTACTTTTTAAGTTCTAATTCAATATTTTAAATTAAATATCCTTCGTTGTTCATTTGTTTCATCTTTTTAAATTATCAACATCGATTTCTACATGAACACGACCATCGATCTATGTTTGGAACCCCGTTCTTGGTTTTGTTCTTCACGAACACCCGCAATAACTTTTAGATGTGTCAACCCACTGTCGAATCGTCGATCAAAGGTGGGCGCTGCAAAGGTCTTGTCACAGGGATCGCAAAAACGTCCTTGGATCTGGAATCGAGTGTTCGATCGAGTCGCGGTGTTCCACCGAAGGGATCACCGGATCACCACCGGAAGGAGAGGCCGACAGTTGCGAGCGGCGGCCGCGGTGTGTTGCGCGGCAGAGCGTCGTCAGAGGTGTAGCTTTGGACGAGATAGTGATGGAGAGCTGGGAGGAGACAAAGTTGTGGGATTCGATGGGTGCGGCCGAGCATGGAAATGGCGCTCGACGGAGTGAGCCGCGGGGTGTCCAGCTGGAGGCAGCGGCGGTGCCAGGCGGGGGCTTCAGCGGAGCACGGCGGCACGAGCAGGGGACCACGGTGGTGCGCCTCGCAGGATGGCGGAGAGGCGGGATGGGGCCTCAGTGGTGCCAACGACGAGTAGGGGAGGCCGCGATGCAGGTGGCCAGTTGTGGTCAGTAGAGGAGGACCCCGAGGTCGCACCTCAGGGTGTGTGGTGTGGACAAGGACCCGCATACCGTGGGTCCTATTGGGCGATGAAGACCAGCTGAGAGGTCGGTCTGTGTAGGAAATAAAACCGGACCCGAGGCGGGTCTGGTGCAGCTAGAGCGGGTCATGTCCAGTGGGACATGGTGGTTCGGACTGGGCCGGCTGGGGTGAACCTGCCGGGGTGAACTGGCCCGGTTGACCCCCTTCTGTTCGGGGTTCCATATCTTCTAAACGGCACATCCGTTTGACGTGTCGTCCGCAGCTTCAGGACTGTGTCGGTGAGACGAAATTTTTGAACTGTGATTCGGGGTTTTTGAGTTCTGTGCCTGAGGGTGGGTGACTTGAGATGCCTTAGTTTAATAATATTAAATTATTATTAAAGTTGGGACGGATGTGACTCGCAAGACGGACATTCGTTTGACGTGCCGTTAGAGGCACGGTGGCCCGGGAACTGAGACGGTCCTTCCAAGGTTGGTTTGGAGCCTTTGCGGGTAGGTTTCGTAGTTCAGTGGCATGAAATGAAAAATCTGAATAATTAATTGATTATTTATTTATTTAATTAATTATTGCGTCAGACCTAACTCCTAGTTGGGATGTCCGATTGACGCGCCGTCAGCGGCAGTTTGACCCCAGTCCTCGTGCGGGATTTTTGAGGTGCCTTCCAAAGCGTTCAGTTTAGAGACAAGGTGCAGGACCCACAGGTCCTAGTTCGCACGTTTTATGGTGAAATGCCACCTTTTCACCCGATATCCATTTGGGGTGTTTGAGTACTCGTTTCTAAGTCTTTTTCCGAGGGGATTGCAACAGTGCAATCCACCCGCTTATGTTCGGGCCCGAGGCAGGGGCCCCACGAGGCGGCTTTCGGATGCATGTTGTGTTTTTATGACTTATGCTACATAAGTTCATTTAGGGAAAATGAATATCCTATCTCGCATGGTTATCTGCAAGGAACGTAATGGTACAATCTACGTGACATGCTTCGGGATCGAGGTGTGGGTCCCACGGGGCCCCGTTGGCTTATAACATGGAGAGTTGTAGCTTCTGCATTCGGAGTCCATTTTAGGCGCCATCAGCGGCGTTGTGACCCTAGCATCGAGTTAATGTTGACCAGGGTGGTTTAAGGTGTTGAAGCCAAAGTTGAGGCATGGGCCCCACGAGCCGTCTCTTAAGCTATGTGCAGCGTGCTGTGACTTTTTCTTCAGGCGTCCGTTTGGGGTTTATGAATAGTCGATTCAAAGTGTTTTTTCGAGAGAATCACAGTGGCGTGGTTCTCCCGACCTATTTTGAGACTGAGGTGTGGGCCCCATGAGACTCCTTATGGGTATAAAGCGGTGTTCAATAACTCTTCCACCAGGAGCCCATTTCCAGTGAGTAAGTAGTCTATCTCGCGTGTTTTTCCATGTGGATTACAACAGTGTAATTTGTTTGGGAGAGCGGAGCCTCTTTAGAGATCATATCCTCCTTCTGAAATCTGTCGTGACGTGTTTCCCTTGGTAGAGCTCCATGTATTGGTGTGACCCACACTATAGGGGCACTGAACCTCTACTAGATGAATTGTTCTGGATTTGGGTGGTTACGCGATACCCACTCCGTGTTCTGTTGGCCAGTGTTGTACCATCCAGTAGGGATGGCTAGAGCAGTTCTGGGTTTACCCTCCAGTGGGGCTGAGTAGTGGGTTTCTCATTGAATTCTTCAGGTTTACCCTCTAGTGGGGCTGGATAGTGGGTTTCTCATTGACCTTTTAGGGTTTACCCTCCAGCATAGATTGGGTTGTGGGTTACCCAACGACCTCTTAGGGTTTACCCTCCAGCAGAGACTGGGCAGTGGGTTACCTGACGACCTCTTAGGGTTTACCCTTTAGCAGAGACTGGGTAGTGGGTTACCCGATGACCTCTTAGGGTTTACCCTCTAGGAGAGACTGGGCAGTGGGTTACCCGATGACCTCTTAGTGTTTACCCTCCAGCAGATACTGGGCAGTGGGTTACCCAACGACCTCTTAGGGTTTACCCTCTAGCATAGAATGGATAGTGGGTTACCTGATGACCTCTTAGGGTTTACCCTCCAGCAGAGACTGGGCAGTGGGTTACCCGATGAACACTTAGGGTTTACCCTCTAGCGGGGCTGGGCAGTGGGTTACCTAATGACTTCTTTCAGACTCAATCGTTTCTACAAGGCTAGTCTATGGATTTTATCCGTGACTACCAAAGCAGGACCCTTGGTTGTATGGGTTAGTGATATGAAAACTTTGACTTTGAGAAGACCTCTCGACTATGTGATAGTGAAGAGGTTTGGTTTGACTTTCCCCATAACTCTCAAGTATTATGGGTGATTTCCCCACCAAGATGCGTCCTTGTGACATGAGCTAAAACCGTGTGAGCAAGTCAGTGCTGCCCAAAGTGGATAGTGTCAGGGTGTAGTGATTTGAGCCCCTTGGCTTGTAGTTCGGGGAAGACATGCAGGATGCTGGGCATCGATGCTGTTTACTTCAGGGACTGTTGGCGACTCACTCTCTTTGGTTGAGCTATGAGATGGAGATCCCCTTACGTTCTTGTTCGGGTTTATTTTTTGAGCATATGGATATATATATACCTTGTTCCAGTACCCACTCCTTGGGTTTAGTTACTCTCCTTCTAGGAGAGGCAAATACGCGTGGGGTATGCCACGTGCTTTCCGTGTCTAGCTTCTCATGGTTGGATGAGTCTACTATCCTACTATAGGTAGAGAAGACTTGACAAGAAGTTTCATCTTCTCACCATTTCTAACTCCTTGTGTTTGGATGAATCTACTTCCTTTCTCTTATTGGGTTGTGCTATACTCTTTACTGCACTCTTTGTTGTACTCCTTTAATATTCCTTATTTTATCTACTACTCACCCTTCGGTACCTCATTTGTTGCTCTCTCGAGCCATTGGGTTATCCTACTGAGTATTTTAATACTCACCCTTACTTGGGATTTTCACGCACTTGGTGTGCCCTTGCAGACAACAGACAGGTTGCTCGTGACTACAGAGGATCTTAGGAGTTCGAGAGCTTGGACCACTTGCGGTGGTCGTAGTCGGGTTCCAGGTGTGGGACTTTCCCAGCTGTTTTAATTTTGTTTACCTGTTGTCGGGTTGTGGAACTTTTTAGTTGGACATGTGTTTTGCCCTTTTCTTTTCAGTTTACCTTCAGCACTCTCTTTGTACTGTTTAGAGGTCGATGCCCCTTGTTGGTTTGTTTATAGCAGTTGGTACTTTACTTTTCCTTTTACTCTACTCTTCTACACAGAGTGGGCTGTGTGTGTGTGTACAGGTACTTAGGAAAAGGCCTCCCGGAGTTGTTTAGCCTTCGGCACTTGTCGCCAGCCTCTGGCCTATGGAGGCGGGCTTGGGGTAGTTGCGGCTCAAGCCTGGGTAGGGTCGGGTCATGACAAAGTGGTATAAAAGGTGGTTCGTTCCTTGGGATGTTGTTCGGATGTCCCTAAAAAGAAATTGGTTGGGATCTAGGGCAACCGTGTCAACGTGTCTCGAGAGCGACTCTCTGGACATGGAGTCCAGTGATGGTGCGGCGGCCGACATATCCATTCACCAGGACCCTGATAACCCGCTTGTTGACTCGGCATGCTGAGGCACCAGTTGCAGGGAAAATTGGTTTATGAATCACATAAGATTGAGTGTTTGAATGTCCTTCTTGAGTTAGATCCCCATTGTTGTGACTGTTATATATACATATATGCTCATCTGACTGCGACACTCCTTGATAACATTCAGGATGTCTCCGCGAAGATAGCCAGCCAGGATACTAGCTTTGGTTCGTAATGAAGACCATGTGAGATACGAGGCCTCAGTCTGGAACCCATCATGTGAGCCCCTTTCTCCGAGTGGTTCGGTAGTAGCACCCCCGCCTGGTGAGAAGAAGACAGCTCTAGCAGAGCAGGTTGAGCTTGAGCGCGCTCCGCAAGTTCCAGTGTTAGAGATCTCTGAGGTTTAGTGGTGAGCCATACCCTCAGGAAGAAGAGGTTTGGATCAAGATAGTGGTTTGCCTCTTCAGGCTTGCATAGACACCAGCAGATCAGATGGTGGCTTTGGCCGCTAGCCTTTTCCATAGAGCAGCTGGGCTTTGGTGGAGTCTGGTGACTCAGTTACTCGATGAGTCGTCACTTTTGTGGGATGACTTTCAGCTGCTGTTTCATGAGGATTTTTACCCCTCCTGCTTACGCTCCATTCGAATCCAAGAGCTCCTATAGTATCAACATGGAGGGATGATGGTGACTGAGTATGCGACTAGTTTCACAGACCGTGCATGTTTTGTTTTCTCGGACCTAGTCCACGACGGAAACTTCTGAGCGCGAAAGTTCAAGAAGGGTCTCCACAGAGAGATTTGTGCTGTTATAGTACCCTTGGGAATTTCCACTTATTCCGGGGTGCTAGAGTGGGTGCTGGTGACAGAGAGTTTCTTGTCACATTCTACAGTTGGTGGTGGCAGCAGGCTTGATAGAGTCGAGACGTCTGCCGCAGCTAGCGGGCGTCGGCTGACAGAACCTCGACGCAGGCAGCCTTACCACCGCTGGTTTCGGAGATGTGGACGTACACCACAGTGGCATCAGAGGGCACCAGGGTAGCCCAAAGAGCGCCAGTTCTATTCTTGCAATGGGCGAGGTCACCTGGTGTGAGACTGCCCGACCAGGCATGCTGAGAATATTGGGCAGGCAATGGGTGCACCACCACGACAGAAGCAGTGTCGTGATAGGAGTAGTCCCCAGAGAGGTGGTTCTAGTGGAGGAGTGGGAGGAGCTAGAAGTGGGGGATGACCTTACAAGGTCTTCCCACCACCACCAGGCAGTCCACGTCAGGCTCTGGGAGCTGACAGTTGGGACCGCAGATAGTCGCACACTATGGATGTTTACGATCTTGCAGAGCATGAAGTGATAAGAGGTACACTTTATGACTCTTCTACTTTTTGTAGAAGAATTATTAGACTCTATGTGTGAAATGAATTTTTTTCTCCCTGCTCATTGCTTGAGTTGTTACCAGAGTGATGCGGGGTATCGGTGTAACCCTGTGTTAGTGGAATAGAAGGCGTGGAACCTTTCTCTTTAGTCGATAGTGGCAACTCCTTTGCCTTTCAAGCGTGTAAGAGAGTCTTGGTCGTGGGACATCGACTATGAAACCTTGCATGACTAGATATCCTTGGGTGTTTTTCCATACAGATATTCAGAAGGAGGGAATCATCAGGCCTAGTTCCGGGTGTGAATGGTGATTCCGGTCGCGGCGTGCAACGTAGAGGTGCGATCGGGGAGGTGAGCTACCCCCGAGGCCCTTCGGGCCGTTTGAGGCCGTGTGAAGGGATGGCGAGGTTCTCTACCACCTTTCACTAAACCACAAAGTCTAGAGTGGGTGCACGACTCCCACATGTCTCACCTGGGAAGAAGTGTGCATGGACCTATGCATGTCACTGGCAAGGGTAGACCTCATGTGAATGGATAAATCCCTTGGTCCATGTGCGTGATGCAGAGCTGTGCGAGAGTTTTCCTGGGAATGGCAGAGCTAGGTGTGGGATTAGTACCCTGTGTTGTTCCCTGGTTTTGCTTTTCAGGGATGAAATTCTTGAAGGAGGGAATGATGTAAGAATCTAGGTTTTGGGACTCTGAGACTTTGAAAAATTTCTTGATGTCATTCTAGAGCAGGGCATTTAGACGACGTGAAATTCTAAGGCCCAGTGTTCCTAGAATTAATTATATAAAAACATTAAGTTTTTTTATATTATGCACGCATGGTTAACAAAAGAAAATGTTTTATCTCTTAAACGGTGGATCAGATCGGAAATCCAAGACCACAGTTGGGTCTGGAACGCGGTTTTTATCCTAGGTGCGACATAAAATGAGTCAGCACGGGATGTTAGGACCCCTCGCTCATTGGCAGTGTGTTAAATTGATAATTAAATTATCAAATTATCCAGTTAATAGCTCAAAACTTAATGAATCCTAAACGGTAGATCTGATCGGAAATCTGAGGGTACGGTTGCGTCCGGAGCATGCCGTTTACCCTAGGCGGGGTGTAAATGTTGTGGGCGCGGGCCTACTATGAGGGATATCACCCAGGAACAAAATCATCATTTTAAAATAACAACTTAGTGATTTTTATCACTGGCATTCTTTTCTAATAAATTTTGAACGAAGCCTTGAAATGGAAATCCGAGACTTCCGTTGAGTTCAAAATGGGGCGTTTTGCCTAGGTGTGATGTAAAATGAGAGGGCGCAGTGATTTCAGAATCTGCGCCCGTTGAGGGAGTTTCAGCAAATTTTTACAAATTTTCTTAAGTGTTGGAAGGGGAAAACCCATTTCCTCTCTCCTATCTCTCTCTCTCTCATCTGTTTTTCAGCATTCTTTGCTGTTCTTCACCGGATCGAGGAGCGATCTTCGCCGAAACCTCGGCGGATCGAAGGTGAAGCGCAACGAAGGCATCCCCAACGACGAACGGATCTGATGAGGTAGGATTTATTCTAATTTTAAGTTCCAATTAATGTTTTTAAATTAAATATCCTGCATTGTCCATTTGTTTCATCTTTTTAAATTATCGACATCGATGGTTGCACGAACACGACCATCGATCTATGTTTGGAACCCCATTCTTGGTTCTGTTCTTTGCGAACACCCGCTATAATTTTCAGATGTTTCAAACAACTATCGAATCATTGTTCAAAGGTGGGTGCTATGAAGGTCTTGTAACAGGGATCGCAAAAACGTCCTCGGATATGGAATCGGGTGTCCGATCGAGTTGTGGTGTTCCGCCGAAGGGATCACCGGATCACCACTGGCAGGGGCGGCCAGCGGCTGCACGCGGTGGCTGCGGTGTGTCGCGTGGTGGAGCATTGTTGGAGGTGAAACTTCAGACGAGACGGCGGTGGCGAGCCAAAGATGCTGGCTCCGGTGGGTGCGGCCGAGCAGGGAAGTGGCGCTCGGTGGAACGAGCCGCGGGGTGTCCAGCCGGAGGCAGTGGCAGAGCCAGGCGGAGGCTTCAGCGGAGCACGGCGGCGCAAGAAGGGGACCACGGCAGTGCACCTCGTAGGATGGCAAAGAGGTGGCACGGGGCCTCAACGGAGCCAACGGTGAGCAGGGGAGGCCGCGACACAGGCGGCCGGTCACTGTCAGCGGAGGAGGACCCTGAGGTCGCGCCTCAGGGTGTGCGGTGTAGACAAGGACTGACATACCATGAGTCTTGTTGGTCGACGAAGACTGGCCGAGAGGCTGGTCTTTTGAGGAATGAAAACCAGACCTGAGGCGGGTCTGATGTGGCTGGAGCGGGCCATGGCGGTTCCGACCGGGCCGGCCGGGGTGAACCGGCCCTGTTGGCCCCCTTGCGTTTGGGGGGCCATATCTTCTAAAATGCGCGTCCGTTTGAGGCACCGTCTGTGGATGCAGGACCGTGTCGGCGAGACAGAATTTTTGAAGTGTGATTCGGGGTTTTTGAGTTCTGCGCCAAAGGGCGGGTGACCCGATATGTCTTAGTTTAATAATATTAAATTATTATTAAAGTTTTGATGGATGTGGCTCGCAAGCCGGACGTCCGTTTGACGTGCCGTCAGAGGCGTGATGGCTCCAAAACTGAGACGATCCTTCCAAGGTTGGTTTAAAGTCTTTGTGGGTTGGTTTCGTTTCTTGGTGGCACGAAATGCTAAGTGTGAATAATTAATTGATTAATTAATTAATTAATTGTTGCGTCAGACATAACTCCCAGTTGGGATATCCGATTGACGCGTCGTCAGTGGCAACGTGACCCAAGTTCTCTTGCGGAATGTTTGAGGTGATTTCCAAAGTGTTTGGGTTGGAGACAAGGTGCGGTCCCCATAGGGCCTAGTTCGCACATTTTACAGTGAAATGCCAATTTTTCACCTGATATCCATTTGGGGTGTTTGATTATTTTTTTCTGAGTGTTTTTCCGAGGGGATTGCAATGGTGCAATCTGCCCGCCTAAGTTCGGGCCTGAGGCATGGGCCCCACGAGGCAGCTTTCGGACACATGCTGCGTTTTTATGACTTATGCTACATAAGTTCGTTCAGGTTAAATGAATATCCTATCCCGCGTGGTTATCTGCAAGGAACACAATGGTACGATCTACGTGACATGCTTCGGGATCGAGGTGCGGGTCCCACGGGGCCTCGTTGGCTTATAACGGGGGGAGTTTCAGCTTCTACGTCCAGATTCCATTTTAGGCACCATCAGTGGAGTTGTGAACCTAGCATCGAGGCGAAGTTAACCAGGTTGGTTTCAGGCATTGATGTCAGAGTTGAGGTGTGGGCCCCACATGTCGTCTCTTAAGCTGTGTGCAGCGTGCTGTGCCTTTTTCTTTAGGCATCCGTTTGGGGCGTATGAATAGTCGATTCAGCGTGTTTTTATGAGAGCATCGCAGTGGTGCGGTTCGCCCGACCTATTTTGTGACCGAGGTGCGGGCCCTACGAGACTCAGTATGGGCATAAAGTAGTTTTGAATAACTCTTCCACTAGGTGCCCGTTTCCCGCCAGTAAGTAGTCTATATTGTGTGTTTTTCACAAGGATTACAATGGTGTAATCTGTTTGGGAGATCAGAGCCTCTTTCGAGATCATATACTCCTTTTGTGATCTGATGTGACATGTTTCCCTAGGCAGAGCTCCAGGTATCGGCGTGACCCACACTACATGGGCGCTGAACCTCTACTAGATGAATTGTTCTAGAGTTGGGTGGTTGTGTGATACCTACTTCGTGTTCTTTTTCCCAGTGTTGTACCATCCCGTAGGGATGGCCAGAGCAGTTCCGTGTTTACCCTACAGTTGGGCTGAGCAGTTGGATTCCCATTGACTTCTTCGGGTTTACCCTCCAGCGGGGCTGGGCAGTGGGTTACTCATTGACCTCTTAGGGTTTACCCTCCAGCAGAGACTGGGCAGTGGGTTACCTGATGACCTCTTAGGGTTTACCCTCCAGCATAGACTGGGCAGTGGGTTACCCAATGACCTCTTAGGGTTTACCCTCCAGTAGAGACTGGGTAGTGGGTTACCCAACGACCTCTTAGGTTTTACCCTCTAGGATAGATTGGGTTGTGGGTTACCCGACGACTTCTTAGGGTTTACCCTCCAACAGAGCCTGGGCAGTGGGTTACCCGACAACCTCTTAGCGTTTACCCTCCAGCAGAGACTAGGAAGTGGGTTACCTGATGAACTCTTATGGTTTACCCTCCAGTAGAGACTGTGCAGTGGGTTACCCGACAACCTCTTAGGGTTTACCCTCCAGCGGGGTTGGGCAGTGGGTTACCCGACGACTTCTTTCAGACTCAGTCCTTTCTACTAGGCTAGTCTGTGGCTTTTCTCCATGACTACCGGAGCAGGACCCTTGGTAATACAGGTCAGTGATGTGACAACTTTTACTTTGAGAAGACCTCTCGACTGTGTGATAGTGAAAAGGTGTGGTTTGACTTTCCCCATAACTCTCAAGTATGAGGGGCAATTTCCCGACCAAGACGCGTCCTTGTGACGCGACCTAAAACTGTGTAGGAGAGTCAGTTCCACCCAAAGCAGATAGTATCAGGGTGTGGTGATTTGAACCCCTTGGATTACAGTTTGGAGCAGAAGTTCAGGATACTGGGCATCGATGGTGTTTACTTTTGGGACTGTTGGCAACTCACTCTCTTAGGCTGATCTATGAGATGGAGATCCCCTTAAGATCTTGTTCGGGTTTCTTGTTTGATCATATGGATATGTATATACCTTGTTCCAGTACCCACTCCTTGGGTTTGGTTACTCTCCTTCCAGGAGAGCTGAAGATGCATGAGGTATGCCACATGCTTTCTGTGTCTAGCTTCTCGTGGTTGGATGAGTCTACTCTCCTACTATAGGTAGAGAAGACTCGATGAGAAGTTTTATCTTCTCACTGTTTCTAGGTCCTTGTGTTTGGATGAGTCTAATTCCTTTATCTTGTTGGGTTGAGCTGTACTCTTTACTGCACTCTTTTTTCTACTCATTTACTATTCCCTGTTCGATCTACTGCTTACCCTTCAGTACCTAATTTGTTGCTCCCTCGAGCCATTGGGGTATCGTACTGAGTATTTTTATACTCACCCCTGCTTGGGCTTTGCCCAAATTTGGTGTGACCTTGAAGACAACGGATAGGTTGCTTGTGACTACAGAGGAGGTTAGGAGTTTGGGAACTTGGACCACGTGCGTTGGTCGTAGTCGGGTTCCAGGTGTGGGACTTTCCCAGCTATTTTAATTTTGTTTACTTATTGCCAGGTTGTGGAACTTTCTGGTTGGGCACTTAATTTGCCCTTTTCTTTTCATTTTACCTTTAACACTCTCTTTGTACTGTTTAGAGGTCAATGAACCTTGTGGTTTGTTTATAGCAGTTGGTACTTTACTTTTCCTTTTACTCTTCACTTCTACATTGAGTGGGTTGTGTGTCTGTGTACAGGTACTTAGGCAAAGGCCTCCTGGAGCTTTTTAGCCTTCGGCACTTGTCGCCAGCCCCTGGCCTACGGAGGCGGGCTTGGGGTAGTTGTGGCTTGAGCCCGGGTAGGGTCAGATCGTGACATTCATTATGTTATATTGACCTTCCTTATAAATTTTTTAACTTTGAGTTTAGACACAAGTATTTTGGATAAGTCTACAGATTGGAATAGATTATGTAGGACATTGGATACTATGGTTTAAGGTTAAAACATTTCTTACGATTATTTTTGGATTTTTTGTATAAAGGAAAACCCGAAAGTTGAGCGAAAACTCGTCATGTCCAGATAGGTCGTGAGACTTGAACCCAGAACCGAAGGGCGACTAGGGTGCCTAACCTACCACTAGCCTATGTGATGTCCTGGTTTGTATAATTTAGTTTTTTTTAAAATTGTATGAGAGATGAATTATAAATTCATTTTTTTTGAAACCCTATACGATTAGGTTTAATAGAATATTTTTTAATTCTATTATCTTTTAGAGATAAATACAAGTTTGTGGTAGAAATTAGTTAATAGATGGAACTCTACATGTCAAGTATTCTTTTTTTTCTTATTCTGTGAAGAAATTAATTGTTTAAACATTAGGGAAATGATCTCAAAACCAAAAAATTTTGTTATCCTAATACATTAGGTTTTGATAAACTGATGATATTTTTATGGATTTGATGCCCTCAATTTTCAAATTATTATTCACTTGTTTGTAATTTATGACCTCAATCACTCCCTATAAATATTTATTTTTTTCCTCCAATTATGTGTCTATAATTTCCACCAATGTTTTCTTATTCGAAACCCTAATTTGGTGGCGACTTTTTCCTTTCCCTTTTCCTCTTATTAAGACTAAATTTTAGTAACCCTATTTCCTATGTGTGTTATCCACATAGGTATTTTCTATTCTCAAACTTTTATTTTCAAAGAACAATTTCAAATTGCGAGGAAACAATTTATTAAAGGGGGGGGGAGAATGTAACACCCCAGGATTTCATAGTACATTATCTCTTTAAATAAATTCAATAGCTTGGGCTACATATAGCACCGAGTTCAAGCGCATCACGACCTAACAAACTAGCCATTTAAAAAGAGGTTACGAATAGTATTAACCACATTTTTAATTTTATATATATCCTATATAATTTTAACATTAATCTTTTGGGTTTGTTAGAGAGAATATATGGACAAATTAATTTTTTCAGATAAAAGCAGTGTCTCAAAAAATAAAATTTTACCACCTTTTAAAGGCGAACCCTTTTTAAATATAATATTTGACACTATTATATATATAAAATTTGAAAAAAAATAAAATTATTCTTTAGAAAAGGGATATAAAAATTTATTTTGGTTAAATTTTTGGTATTTTTTTGATAACTTTCATATTTTGATGAATAGTGAAAAATACTAAATTTTAATTAAAAAAACCTTTTTAATCGAAATAATTTATAGTGTTAAATTTTAAATTTTAGTGGTTTTAAAGTATAATTAGATTATATTTTTATCATTTAATATAATTTAATTCATTGAAAGTAATTTTACATTTAAATTGGACATAAACACATATCAATATTTTGATAGTTTTTACTTCTCAAAAACCCACATTCTGGTTTTCACAATGGGAATTAATTTTTGATTAATTAATGAAACTTATAGGTTTTTAATTTGTTAAAATAAAAATATTTTTGAATTTTTAAAATCAAAATTAGTATTGGGTGAATTTTTGGTATTTTTCTGAAAACATTCAATTTTGATGAATAGTGAGAAACACTTCGTTATTGTTTAAAACCGAATTTTTATTTAAATAATTATTTTTAAATTTAAATTTTTTTTAATTTCAAAATAGATATATAATACCTATATTAATACAATTTAATTCATTGTAATAATTTTATTATAATATTATATATAAAAAATTTTATTGAATTTTTAACGTCTTTTACCCACCTTCTAGCCACATTTACAAATTTACATAAAACGTAATTTTACCACTTCTATAAATTGAATTTAAAAAATCTGAGAGACACGGCTGACATCATTAAGTAAAATTTGGTTCAATAAGATGAAAATAATTTTTGGTGAATAGTAACTTTTAAATTTTATTTAGTACAGTTAAAAGTAAATAGGGTAATTAAAGGTAAAAATGATATTATAATTACCCTAACACATGTCCTAATTCTATTGGATAATTGTTTTTCGACAAAAATCAACCTTAGTAAAAAATAAAATCCTTTTGATCCATTTAGATTAGATTAGGACATTTATTATATTTTATTTAAAGAATAGTTAAAAGTGTTAAATTCAATGTTTAATAACTAAACAATTTTTAATATAGGGTTGTACATAAGATAAATTTAGCTACAAATTTTCATTATAAGGATAAATAGTTTTCCTACATAATTATATTTTATTTATAATTTCTAGGCATAAAATAATTGAATTTATTTATGACATAATGATAATGCAATAATTACCTTATTAATAAAAGATTAAAATAATTGAAATTATAAATTTTAAAATAAATGTAAATTGATAATTGTTATGAATTACACGAATTTTATAGGTGAATATTACATTTTAGTATTTATTCAAAATATATTTTTCAAATAAAACAGATTTTTATGACTTTTAAAAAAACCTAATACCAGATAGTGTCAAAATTGACATAAATGAGTTTTTCAAACAAATAATATTTTATTGAATGATATAATATTCCTAAAAATATAAGGTTTGACCAAAGGAATTATGTAGTTATATATATATCATTAATGAAAAAAATGGAGTTTCTATTTTCATTTTACAGTAAGTTTATTAACTATATTATAGAAACATACAAGGAGACATAGTATATATTAAACTATTTAACCAAGAGTTAAATCTAAAAGATAAGGTTAATATGGTGACCTAAACTTGTCTAAAACCTATTGGTTGAGATGATTTCAACCCCTCCCCACCTTATCCTTGAAATAAATCCATTTGGATCCATTAGAAACTGAAAATGGTTTTATAATAAAATAATATTTCAAGCTTTTCCTAAAGTGACCCTCACCTCTCTTATAGAAGGGTACTTCCCCTTCTCTTAATTTCACACCTCAAAAGTCATTTGGATCATTTAAACCCAGCTCAAATATCTTCCCAACTACACTCAATTCAACCTAAAGTCATTACTTTGATCATAAATCCAACCTATGGATCCCTTTTGATCAAATCAAAAGAAAGAACCCGAAGAAGAGGTAATAATTTAATCACTTATTTCAAAGTTGTTTTCTTCTTCCACTTCCTCTTTATTTGTTGTTTCCATACCAAAATAATAACTCCAGTACCTTATACATACTATGATTTTATTATAAATATGGTACAACCATATTCATTATTCTATCCATCCTATGAATGAGATAGTCACCATACGTGTGTACGTAAGGCTTACCGTCTCCACATTGTGGTGTAGTTTGTTATTCAACACATCATTATTTGGATGTGTATAATAATGAGTATAATTGATGTAAATAAGAAATATAACATGTTAATGATTTTTTATAAATAATATACCATCCAATTACATACAATTTATCGATCAATAGAATGATATTTTCGCTCATACGTACACACGGATTACCGTCTCCACGAACGCGATGCGATTCATTCCCCATCATAACCATTCAAGAATAATTATCATTTTATGATTATAAATAATGTTTAAGAACATAACATCATTCTATATATGAATCATATACATAATATACATAACAAACATGACTTACGTAAAAAAACATATAAAGGAAAACAAATCAGTTAACACCCGAAATAATGATACTACTGAAATATTATTAACAAAGCAATATTAGATGATCATATGTGATCTAATATTTATGTATGTGGTTCTTGTATAATTTAATAAAAATTATTTAACTATTATACAGGAGTTTAACATACCATCGACTAAGGAAAAGTACAAGTTAAGGGTTAATTTTACAATCTCTTTACTTATCCGAGGTTGTTTATACGTAAATTTCTACTAGGACTTATTTATCATCCACATTCGTGTTTCTTAAAAATGTATTTCAAAACATTTTTATTATCTCCTAGAATATGGTTTAAAGGAATTTATTCCCTTTTTTGAATTTTTATAATTTTTTTTGAAAGGAATCTTTCTGTCGTTTTCTAAATAAGGTGCTTTTTGACCTTTTGGACAAATCAAGGTAAGAATGTTTTTTTAACTTATACGGAGGGTGTGGCTATTTTCCACCCTTATAACACCTTCAAAGATTCCCTTACATTCTTATAAGAATATTTTCAAAATAAATGTTTTCTTTTATAATTATGTTACATTTAAATTATTTCAAAATAGAAAGAGATATTTCTCTCAAATAGTTTTGATTTCATATCTGTCAACATCCTTTGATAGATTTTAAAATTGTTTGAAGTTGATTTATTGTGATACAATCGTCCATATTATATTGAAGGTTTTGTGATATGTTTGACTGCGGATGTTTTATTTTTATACCATTCATGGTTTATGGTTAAAGTATTAACATTTCTTAGGATATTTTTAATAAGAATTTTTATGTTATGTTTCAACCTTTTCATATGAGGAATGTAATGGACTTAGTAAGTGACAGGTGGAGCCCCCTATAGCTCCACGATGTATCGATAGGTCTCATGAGAAAAAATAGTGTCTTGGAACAATACCTTGAAAAAATATTACTTGTAGTCTTGGAACGAGGCCTTGATTATGTGATTATGATTTCCGACATTGTGCATTTCATCATTATGAAATTAGCTATTGATATTAAATATGATTATTCGACTATTAGAATATTCATGTGTATAAGTAAATGGAATTATTTGATTTATCTTTTCCATATTATGCTGAAGTTAATTTTAAACGAATTGTGTTTTAGTCTTATACATTTCCATCAATGTTTATTCTTATTTATGAAATTTTCTACTATAATGTTATCCTTATTGAGAATCTAATCTCACCCCTTTATTATGTTTTATTTTTACGAGGATGTGAAGAATTATATTATGATTGACCTATAAGTATAGGCAATGGGATATGAGTGTGTTCATAAGAGACACAATGTTGTTTTTTTATTTCATAATGTAATGTAAAACTTATGTTTGTAATTAGTACTTCCAAGGCTACTAAACTGGTCGGTCTTTCAGAACTTGATCCTCTGTGATCATGGTAATGTTATATAATAATGCACCGACTTTGGGTAACCAGGGTCAGTGCATTACAGTTGGTATCAGAGGAATTTTAGAAACAACCATGAAATAGATTTAGATAAACTCTAATTAGGAAACATTATCGTAAGATAAAATTTGAGGATTAGTATAGAAGAACATACAAAAGTTTTTTAATATAGATATTATGTGGGATTTACAAGAAATACATCCCTTTCTAGATACGAGTAGGTAGAGGCGAATCTGGTATAGATGTATCTAGGGGTAAAACCAAAAAAACCACTTTAAGATATACTCAAACAAGAACTGGTGCACGATAACAGGGCTTGCTGCACTCTTGGTTACGACACTCCTAAGGGATATGCTTATAATAATTCACATTTTATTTACAAACCATTATGAAGGATTTTTTAGTAAATATTCTAGCAAAGAACCCGTTTTTATGATTATGAGACTAGATATGTAAAACTATACCATTAATGTTGATAATTTTTCTAGTTTTTGGATTATATAGTATGATATGATCTAACCTAGTGTATGTCGTCATTTAGAAATGGGACCCAGTAGAAGGAATAAGAACTTCAACAATATGCCTGATCCAAAGAGTCAGAAGGATCTTATCTTTTATGGTCTTAATATATCATTTAGAATGAAAATAGTCTCCATAATATTCTCATCATATGAAGAAATAATATCATGATTTAATAAGATAAGTAACTAATTTTTTGAGTCTTATGGCTTTGAAGGGAAACAAGATAAGAAGAGGATGGAAGAGAAAAAGATGGATAAAGGGAAGAAGGGAAAGAAGAATTTTCCCCCATGTAATAACTATGGAAAGAATCACCTTGTTAAATGCCTAAATGTAATGGGAGTCTGTTATAAGTATGGAGAAATAGTACACCAAGCTTGTGATTGTAAGGGTAAGAAAAAGGTTTCAAATGTATAATGTTTCATTTGCAAGGAGGTGGGTCACTATGCGAATCAATGTCCCAATAATCAGATTATACCCCAAATGATGATATTGGATAATAATCAAATTATGATACTACTTTAGATAAAGAGGATTTATTAGTGTTCTTATGTCGTTATTAAATAATTATGTCATTTGAGTGTTGTATCAATGATGTATTGGTTATATGAATTATGGAAATAAATAAGGATTGTACTGCCACCCTATTTCATTGAGGATTTGATATTATATAGTACTAAGAAAAGTGACTCAACAACAAGTTAAATTTTTTGGAAAATACATGGTTGAAGGAAAGGTAAACCTTAATATTGTCCTGATACTGAGGTAGTGATTTTGGAGTAAGATATGGTTGATTTGGATAAATTATATTGGATATTCTTGACTACCTTGGAACTGATTAATGGTTTGTTTATTCCATCATTGTAGGAGTATTCAAAATTTTTGGATATAAGGAATATATAAAGTATTCTATAAGGAATAAGGAAGAATGAATGTACTCAATAAGGTTTTATGGTAATTTAGGGTGTTACAATGTTTTAATAGAATACATAATGAAGTTACTCACATGTTATTATGTGGAAAAAAGAGATTTTCATTATGTTATATTGACCTTCCTTATAAATTTTCAGACTATGAGTTTGGACACTAGTATTTTGGATAAGTCTATAGATTATAATGGATTAAGTTGTACATTGGATACTATGGTTTAAGGTTAAAACATTTATTAAGATTATTTTTGGATTTTTTCTAAAAAGGAAAACTCTAAGGTTGAGCGATAACCCATTGTGTCTGGAAAGTCCATGAGACTTCAACCCGCAACCAAAAGGTGATAAGGGTGAATCACCTACCACTGGCCTATGTGATGTCCTAGTTTGTATAATGTAGTTTTTTTAAAATGGTATGACAGTTGAATTATAAATTCATTTTTTTGAAACCCTATATGATTAGGTTTAATAGAATATTTTTGAATTCTATAATCTTTTGGAGAAAAAGATGAGTTTGTGATAGAAATTATTTAATGGATGGAATGATATGTGTCAAGTATTCTTTTTTTTCTTATTCTATGAAGAAACTAATTCATAAACATTAGGGAAATTATCTCAAAACAAAAAATGTGTTATCCTAATACCTTAGGTTTTGTTAAAGTGGTGATATTTTTATGTCTTTGAGGCCCTCAATTTACCATTTATTATTCACTTATTTGTGATTGATGACCTCAATCACTCCCTATAAATATTAACGTTTTCCCTAAAATTATGTGTCTATAACTTCCACTAATGTTCTCTTATTCGAAACCCTAATTTGGTGGTGACTTTTTCATTTCCCTTTCCCTCATATTAACAAAAATTTTATTAATCCTATTTCTGATGTGTGTTATCCACAAAGGTATTTTCTATTTTCATCCTTTTATTTTAGAAAATTTTTTCAAATTATGATGACACAATTTATTTAAGGAGGGGAGAATGTAACACCCCAGGATTTCATAGTACGTTATCTCTTTATTGTAATTCAATAGCTTGGTCTACACGCAGCACCGAGTTCAAGTGCATCACAACCTATCAAACTAGCCATTAAAAATGAGGTTACAAATAGATTTAACCAAATTTTGAATTTTATATATATCCTATATAATTTTAACATTTAAATTTTGTGTTTCTTAGATATAATATACGAAGAAATCAAATTTTTTAGATAAAAGAAGTTTCTTTCAGAAAATGAAATTTTATCGCCTTTTAAAGGCAAACCCTTTTTAAATCCAATATTTGACACTTTTATATATATTCAATTTTAAAAAATAAAATTCTTCTTTAGAAACATGACATAAAAATTTAGTTTGGTTAAATTTTTAGTACTTTTCTAATAACTTTCATATTTTGATGAATAGTAAAAAATACAAAACTTTAATTAAAAGACAACTTTTTAAATCGAAATAATTTATAATGTTAAATTATACATTTTAGTGGTTTTAAAGTATCACTATATTATATTTTTATTATTTAATATAATGTAATTCATTGGAAGTAATTTTACATTTAAATTGGATATAAACACATATCAATCTTTTGATAGTTTTTACTTCTCAAAAACCCACTTTCTGGTTTTGACAACGGGAATTAATTTTAGATTTATTAATGAAACTTCTATGTTTTTAATTTGGTAAAATACACATCATTTTTGAATTTGGAATATCAAAATTATATTTGGGATAATTTTTTGTATTTTACTGAAAACATTCAATTTTGATGAATAGTGAAAAACACTATGTTGTTGTTTAAAACTGGATTTTTATTTAAATAATTATATTTTAATTAAAGTTTATTTTAAATTAAACATATATAAATAATACCTATATTAATTTAGTGTAATTAATTGGATTCATTTTATAATAATATTAGATATATAAAATTTTATTGATTTTTTTAATGTCTTTTACCCATCTTCTAGGAACATTTTCAAATTTGCATAAAATTTAATTTTACTGCTTCTGTGAATTGAATTTAAAAAATATGAGAGACACAGTTGATATTAGTAAATAAATATGGTTCAAAAGGATGAAAATATATTTTTGGTAAATAGTAACTTTTAAATTGTATTTACCACGGTTAAAAGTAAATAGGGTAATTAATGGTAAAAATGATATTATAATTACCATAACACATGTCCTAGTTCTATTAGATAAGTGTTTTTCGACTAAAATAAATATTAGGAAAAAAATAAGATTCTCTTGATCTATTTAGATTAGATTAGGGAATTTATTATATTTTATTTAAAGAAGAGTTAAAAGTGTTAAATTCAATGTTTAATAACTAATTTTTTTTAATATAGGGTTACACATAAGATAAATTCGGTTATAAATATTCATTATAAAGATAAAAATATTTCCTACATCATGGTAGTTTATTTATAATTTTATACAAAAATTAATTAAATTTATTTATGACACAATGATAATGCTGTAATTACCTTATTAATGAAAGATTAAAATAATTCATATTATAAATATTAAAATAAATGTAAATGGAGACTTTTGATGAATTACACTAATTTTATAGGTTAATATTACATGTTAGGATTGATTAAATATATATTTTTCAAAGAATTGGGATTTTTATGACTTAAAAAAAACAAATACCAAATAGTGTCAAAACTGACAGAAAAGAGTTCTTAAAACCAATACTATTTTATTAAAAGATATAACGTTCCTAAAAATCTATGGTTAATACAAAGAACTTATATAATGATATATATTTCATTAATAAACCACTTTAGTTTCTCTTGGCATTTTATAGTAAGTTTATTAACCATATAATATAAAAATACAAGGAGACATGGTAAATGTTAAGCTATTTAACCAAGAGTTAAATCTATAAGATAAGGTTAATATAGTGAAAAAAACTTATCTAAAACTTATTGGTTGAGAATCTTTAAATCCATACCAACCTTATCCTAAAAAAAATCCATTTTCAGAAATTATAAAGCAAAAATTATTTTATAATAAAATAATATTTCAAAATTTTCCTAAAGTGATCCTCACCTTTCTTATACAGGGGTACTTCCCCTTATCTTAATTTTACACCTCCAAATCCATTGGTCTCGGCCACCTCTAGCTCAAATATCTTCCCAACTACCATCAATTAAACCTAGGGGCCTTAAATTGATCAAAAATCCAACATAATGAGCCCTTTTTATCAAATCAAAAGGAATCACCCGAAGAAGAGGTAATAATTTCATCACCTCTTTCAAAGTTGTTTTAATCGCCCACTTCCTATTTATTTTTTGTTTCCATACCAAAATAATAAATATAGTACCTTCTACATGCTGTGATGTTATTATAAATATGTTACAACCATATTCATTATTCTATACATCCTATGAATGTCAAAATCACCATATGTGCATACGTACAGCTTACTGTATCCACGTCATGGTGTAGTTTTTTATTCAAAACTTCATTATTTGGATGGGTATAATAATGAGTATAATTGATTTAAATAATAAATATAACATGATAATGATTTTTTATATGTAATATACCATCCAATTATATACAATTTCACCCTCAATAGAATGATATTTTCACTCATGCGTACATGAAAATTACTGTCTCCACGAACACGGTGAGATTCATTCTCCATTGTAACCATTCAAGAATAATTTTCATTTAATGATTAAAAATAATGTTTAAGAACTTAATATCATTCTATATATTAATCATATATATCCTATCCATAAAAAACATGACTTACCTAACAATACATATAAAGGAAAACGAATTGGTTAACACCTGAAATAATGATACTACTGAAATATTATTAACTAAGTAATGTTAATATATCATATATGATATCATAATTAGGTATGTGGTTCTTGTATAATTTAATAAAAATAATTTAACTATTAAACCTGAGGTTAACATACCCTCGACTAAGGAAAAGTAAAAGGTAATAGTTAATTTTATAATCTCTTTACTTATCTAAGGTTGTTTTTATGTAAGTATCTACTGGGACTTCTTTATCATCTACATCCGTGTTTCTTAAAAATGTATTTCAAAACATTTTTACTATCTCCTATAATATGAGTTAAATTCATTTATACCCTTGTTTGACTTTTAAAAAAATGTTTTGAAAGGAATCTTTCCGTCGTTTTCAAAATAAGGTACTTTTTGACCTTTTTGAAAAATTAAGGTAAGAATGTTTAGGTGCGGATATTTTCTGCTGTTATAAAACCTTCAGATATTCCCTTACAAAATTATAATAATATTTCCAAAAAAATGTTTTCTTTTATAATTATGTAACTTTTAAATGATTTCAAAATATAAAGAGATATTTCCCTCAAATATTATTGATTTCGTCTATGTCAATATCCTTTGATGGATTTTACACTTGTTTGAAGTTGATTAATTATGATACAATATTTCTTATTGTATTTAAGGTTTTTTAATATGTTTGATGATGGATGTTTTATTTTTATCCCATTAATGGTTTATGATTAAAATATTAACATTTTGTATGCCAGTTTTAATAAGAATGTTTATGTTTTGTTTCAACCTTTTCATACGAGGAATGCATTAGACTTAGTAAGTGAAGGGTGGTGCCCACTATAGCTCCTCGATGCATCAGTAGGTCTAATGAGACAAACTAGTGTCTTGGAATAAGGCCTTGAAAAAATCTTATTTGTAGTCTTGGAATGAGGCATTAACTATGTGGTTATGATACCCGACATTATGAATTCCATCATTATGAAATTAGCTATTGATATTACATGTGATTATTCGACTAGTGGAATATCCATGTGAATAAGTAAATAAAATTATTTGAATTATCTTTTCTATGTTATGCTGATGTTTAATTATAAAAGGCTTGTGTTTTAGTCTTATACATTGCCTTCAATGTTTATGCTTATTTATGATAGTTTCCACTATATTGTTATCCTTACTGAGCATCTGAGCTCACCCATTTCTTATGTTTTCTTTTTCCCAGGATGTGAAGAATTATATTGTGATTGACCTGTAGGGATGGTCTATGGGATATGAGTGTGTTCAAAGGAGACACAATGTTGTTTTTTTATTTTATAATGTAATGTAAAACTTATGTATGTATCTAGTATTTCAAAGTATACTAAACTGATCATTATTTTGGGGCTTTATCCCTTGTGATCATACTAATGTTATGTAATAATGCACTAACTCTGAGTATCTAGGGTTGGGGCGTTATAAGTTTAGTTATTTCACCTATAATTACATTACCCTATAGTGTAGAAGTGTTTTTAATATATAGTAATGTGTAAAATAAGGGATTGATATGAATTATAAGGAATAAAGATATGGTTATATATTATGCCTCAATATAATTAAAGGTTCATAAGAAGAATTATGCTATATGTGATTAGAAGTTAGGTGCAGTCAATTTTTCATTAAAGATATGAAGGCATTATCTTTACACATAAATGTGTGATATATATACTAATAAAAAAAGTTTAAAGTACATATTCACATAGAAGGAGTTGAATATAAACTAGAAAAGATGGCTATAACCAATTAATGATTATGAATACTAAATATATTACCACTCTAGGAAATAAAACAAGGATTTTGATTCTTTGAGTCAAAAGGATCATACTAGCTTATCCATGATGAGGATCACAAAAGATCCAATATTTCTAAATTTTTAAAGGATGGATATCAAAATCGTGAAGGAAGGGGAAATATTATATTTCTCAAATGATTTATCAACTATCAATCCAAGTTATGATTAAAGAGTCTCAAAAAGAATATGTAGACCTATTGAATAAACTTGAAAATATTTCTGAGTTTAACCTTGATTATGATGGAATGATAAGATTCATGAACCATTTTTTTTCATCCATACCATATTTAAATAAAGAGTGATTGAATTATGATTATATTTATTAATTCTATATTAATATTGTAATTATGAATATTTATAGAGATCTGAAGAAGTATTTATGGTGGGACAATATGAAGATAGATATTGATGAGTCTGTATCTCGGTGCATGGTAGTTTAGAAAATTATGGTAGATATAAAAAAATGCCTAATGGGATATTACAACCATTAATCATATAAGAATGAAAATAAAAAAAATTACCATGTATTTTTTTGTTGGAATCCCCAAATTACTAAAGAATATTCATAGAAGGTTAGAGACGTTCAACAACACAAAAGGGCATCACAAAGCCGATAGAAAAGTTATGTTTGAAATCGTCAGTGAGTTCTGGAATTCAAAGTTTTTGAGAAGTTGTTTCTATGAATTTATCTATGGAATAGGGTTATTATATTTAGTAATAAATGAAAGATGATACCTATGTATATTGAAACTTTTAGGATTCTTGATCGAGTAGAGATGTTATCTTATCACTTGGCGCTTCCCCCAAACCTCTCCCAATTCTACAATGTGTTGCAAATATCTCTCTTGAGGAAGTACATACCTAAACCTTAAAATTTACTAAAATTAGTGGTCATGAAACTAGATAAATATCTTTATTATGAGGATAAATAGTGGATATTCTAGATCATAGAGAGAAATTTCTATGAAACAACACCACTCACCTGGTAAAAGTTTTGTGAAAAAATCATTAATTTGGGGAAGCTACATGGGAACCTGATGATATAATGAGGAAGGAGTAACCTTAGTTTTTTTTATTATAATTATATAATTTTAAAATAGAAATTAATTTTAAATGGGGTATAATCTGACACCCTAATATTTTATGAATTATTTTAAATAAATTTAATTTCTTCAATAACTTGTGTAACACGCAACACTGAGTTTAAACATACCAAGATATACTTTTAAAATATTATTATTTAAAGTGATAATAATAACCTAACCATTAAATTGGAGGGCATGAATAGGACTAAATATATTATTAAAATAATATGGTTTACACATGAATAAAATAAATTCATTTTTTATTAATTGATTAGAAACGAAAATAAAAATCATTTGAAACTAAAAGAAATGTTTTTCTAAATAACTGTTTTTCTGTCTGAATTATGTTTTTATCTTAATAAATTAAATTAATCACATTTTTTGAATTATTTTAATGGAATTTATATATTATATATTAAATAAAACGTTTAATATTCCATCTATTATTTTTTCTACACATGAGATAATAATAAATCTAGTTGTATGCTTAAAAACTTTATTTTTATAAAATGGTTTCATCATGTTTTTCCCACTTATTTTGAAAATTATTTCTTCCAATTTTAGAAAACTTGTTTTAAAAAATTAAATTAATTTTTGAAATAAAAATTTTAAAATTATATTTGAGTGATGTTTTGTTAATTTCTTAAAAAGATTATTTTTTCAATGAATAGTGAAAATACTGATTTTTATTAAAAACTGCATTTTCATTTAAAGAATTTAAAACGTTACATTTTTTTATAAAATATTTTAAAATAAAAATAGATCAATTAAATTATCACTGATACTAATCTTTTCATTGGAATCGATTTCATGTTGAATTTTTATATATAAACATTTTATATTTATAAAAATATTTTTTGGAAAACTAATTTTTCATCGTGTCTGTAGGTTTAATTTTAAATTAAATTATTCCAAATATATGAATTTAATTTGGTAAAATTGATTCCATATTTTTGTTTATAATAATTAATATTAGTTAATAATTCCAACATTATTTTTGTAAATAATGAATAACAAAAAACTATAAAAATTAATTATGGTGGTTAAGGTTAAAACGGGTTTACCGAGAGTTAAACTTAATAGATAAGGGTTAAAATGATATAAAAATGCATAATTCATATTATATATATATATAGAATCTATGTCGTATAATTTTTGATAAAGAAACATTTTGGATTATTTTTTACAATAAAGTGACTTGGAATTATTTTAAAACATTGAAAAATTACAAGTGTTCCACACACCACAATTATAAAAGAGAACCCTCTATTCTCTTCTATTCACAATTAAAAATCCTTTTCATTCAATAAATTCATTCCAAACTTACTTCATTTAATCCCTACCCATAACCTATATTCTCTGTTTTTTACCATAAAACCATCCAAGGAAGACTTTAGGTATAAAACTAAAGAGGTTCTCCAAAGAAGAGGTATAGTTCTTAACCATGCATTTTCATTTTATTTCTTCATATACCTCATCCAAATCTTATAAAAATATGATAAATTAATAAAAAAATTATATTAAATGTACTAAGTTGTTATTATTTTATGTTAATATCCTATATCTATCTCCTCTTCCATCAAATGAGAAACGAATCTGTCGATTGTGTGTACAATAGACCATTGCCTCGCGAATCGATGTAATTTGTTTTCTATCACCACCTCTAATGGATGGATATAATGATGTATTTAAAGTATATATATTACATTTAGGACATAATTATAATTTTTAATTGTAATACCACATCTAAATTTTTACCATACAATCCATTGAAAAACAATAATGGTGTTTGGGCGTACATATAAACTACCGGCTCCACGAAGCGATGTGATACATATTTAATTTTATTTTATAATGGATGGTAATAAGTAAATATCTAAAAATTATATATTATATATATGATATAAAAATTAATATGTAAATTTTAATTGTTATATACATTTCTTTTTCTCTATTTATCCAAAAAATGGAAACAACATTCATGTGTACGTACGACCTACCATCTCCATAAACAATGTAATTCATTTTCCTATCTATAAATTTCATGCATGAATATAAATATGTATATAGTGAATATATATTATATTTATTTCAATATTAACATTATGTATATGATTAAAACATATTCAAAGTACAATTACCAAAACTACTAAACCAAAACATACATGAAAAACGAATTTGTTATCACTCCAAACATTGATTTTAACAAAGAATTTTTAATAAATAGGTTATAAAAGGTTATAATTAAATTATATATGGTATGATATATATGATTATGGTTATGTAATTTATCTATAATAATCCAATATTCATTATATATGATGTTTTAATGTGTGTGAAGGAAGTCAAGACTTGAGGTAATGGATTTTTCGCCTCACTTACATTTCTATAGGACACATACCATATTCACCACTTATTTATTTTGTGTGGTCTATATAATTACCATGAATTTTTTTCCAATAATATCATGAAAAATATGAGATATATATATATATATATATCCACATAAGTTTCTTTCCTTTATGAGTTTTGTGATACAAAAGTTACCAAAGTGGTAAGGGTTTTATGATACAATCTCATTGTTTATCGAGATTGTCTATGATTATGCCTATAATAATAAAATATTAATATATATATCCTAATAAACTCATGAAATTTATTCTCCTATTATTTTTTTTATGTTTAATTTTTTCACTTCATATCCCCCTCCTCATATACTCAAGAGTCCAAAATAATATTTTTAAGGAAAAACTAACTTTATTTCTCTCTTTAGTTGAAAATATATTCTATTACATGTCCATGTTTTTTAAAAATATTTTCAATAATTTTTTTACTATTCTAAAAAAATTAAATTCATTTATACCCATTTTTTTAATTTTTACAAAATGGTTTACAATTAATCTTCTTGTAGTTTTCCAAATGAGGTATTTTTGAGGTTTTTTTAGATGTCTGAAAGGAATTGTTTGTTTTAACTTATATGGAATTAACATAATTTCCTCCCACCATAAAAACCAATTATTTGAAGTTTAATCTACAATTTTCAAAGTTTACTTTTAAAGGAAATATTTTCTTTAATATTTGTAAATTTTTTAGATTTTAAAGTAGTTATTTCAAAATGGAAAGGATATTTTTATCAGTGTTGCTTTAATGATATTTTTATGGAATTTCTATTCATTAATGAAAAAAACATTGGATTTTTCTTATGATTTAATGGGTATATTTTCTAACTATACCATACTTTTCATTTCTCTATATGTTTTATGATTATTATGAAAGAAATTTATGAAACTTTTTTCTTTCCCATGAGTTATACTATGATGAAATGTTCATGAAAACCATTTCATTTTAATTTGTTAGGATACGATGAATGATTTTGTGGAATAGATATGTATGGTTTTAATTTTTTGATGGGTGTTCTTGAAATTATATATCACTCTAATGTATTAGGTAAATGAATGTTGCTCAACGAGCTCAATGATTTCACATGGGGTTATCCTAAGCCTGAAAAAAAGAGGGTACACGAGAGGTTATTTAATACCTAAAAAAATGTGGGTACACAAGAGGTTATACCAATCTCAAAGGAGGGTATACATGAGGTTATCTCAAGCCTGAAGTAGTTATAAAAGTGGTTATCCCAATCCTGACATGTTATGAATGTCTTGGTGGGTTTCCTTGATAAAATATTTTTTTATGGTTATGTGTATTCCATAAATCTATGTATTATTCCAATGTTATGCTCTCATGGATTATGTTATTTGATTCATTTATCATTCAAATATTATTAACTGCAAATAATTATACCACGGATCAATTTTATGATCTATGATATGTAGTGTATGTTTTTAAAATGTTATTCTTATATTATATCTCTTATTTAATCTTACAGAGCATATGAACTCACCCTTTATTATGATTCCTTTCCCCAGGTTATGAACAAAAGTATTATGTATGATATGTATAAGAATGGTAATAGTTATGAAGAACTTAGTGGAAGATGATATAGTTCACTTATGAATCAATTTTCTATGTATCCAAGTTTCCAAATATAGTATACCTCTATTATTCTAGTGTGGATCATTTTGTTATTTTATGAATATCTATATAATATGATGTATGAAAGGATTGAGTCTCTATTGAATCTACTTACATGAATCCTTTTAGTTGAATTTTTAACTATGTATATCACAACTTATGATGTTCCCATATCATAATGGCATTAGGATTATAATATTTTCCTATATCATAGTTAATTATAATTATACAATGTGGATTGTGAGTGTATTCTCACTACAACATTTTCCAATATAATTTTAACAATTATGAATCAATGAGACCAATTAAGTATGGTTGTACATGAATCATATTAATTTTTTAATTATTAAATGAAAAATATCTCGAACATGGAGTAACTTGTGACAAAAATGATATGGAATCCATAACATTGATGCTCCAAATATCTTTAATACAAAAAGATATTATGTAAAATATATTTGACCCCCATTGTGTACTACCTCAGTGCATGTAAGATAAATTAGAGACTCTATTTTGTTTCTTGTTTCTCCATTTGTATTTAAAAGGAAGGAACTAGAACACCATGGGATACCATGGGATCCTCTAATTATGAATGAGGATCTAGAGTCTTATGTAATAATCTAGAGTTAAGAGTAATTTTTCTAATACTATGGTGATCCCCATAAACCATACTATATTGAAGAGTAAAATATGGAACTCACAATGATGAAGGAATAATCACTGTATGTTTTTTATTTAATTCATTTTGAATCGCTTGAAGATAGGTTGTGATATATTATGGGTGTCACAAACCAACCCAGGTCGACCCTGAACCGGTCACCTGAGCCAGTCTGCGGCATGGCCTGAGAGGCATTCCAGATCCTTCTGGGTTGGCGACAAGCGCCAGGCATCAAAAGAAAGTAGGAGGGAATGATTTCGCCCAATGAAAATAAACAAAGCAGCGGAAGGAAAATAGAACAACAAATTAAATAAACAATATGAAAAGAAAGAATGAACAATAACAACAAACTAACCTAACCATGGCTAAAACACCTTGCGACCTTGAGAGTCACTCACCAAACTACTACCATTTCTTTCCCATGATGAGCAAGCTTGAGTCAACCTGCAACAGAAACTAAAAATAGGAAAACACTATAGGCGTGAGTATTAAAACTCAGTAGGAATGCCCAACAAACTATCCCCAAAGCATTACCTTTAAATGAAGAGTTTATTAGTTTCATGTTTGAACTACATTATATAAAATATGGGTTTTTACACACACTTTCATTTTCTAAAGCAAGTAACAGTCCATTGCCCTTTTTAGTTTAAGTAAAAGTTTAATGTTTGAAGGAACATATGCATCACACTTTTAAAACATTTTCACAACCAATATAAAATCTAAAACTTAGTTTTCAATCAAGAGGAAAACCACACACAACACACACACACAAAATAAGGGCAATGAGGAAGCAGCAAACGAGGACCTGCAATCAAACTAGGCACCTCAATCATCCGCCACATACAAATAAGCACTAAAGGGAACATGGGTCGAACCTAGGAGCTCGTGAATAATATAGAATGTACTATACATGTGACTCATCCTGAAAGAATGCTCTAACTCGATAGCGTCATAATGCCCTAACGCCCGGTATATCCCTTCATGGCCTAACCGAGGGGTCCAATCCCCATAGCAGCAATAACTAAGTATTCCCCTGCTATGGGGCCACAAGCTAGTGCGTAGTCTAAACAAGTGCAACAATTGTTCTCATAAGATTCACTCACTATGCCAAGTTCCCATGTCAACACATGCAATAAAAAGGGGTGCATCCACAATTTAAATAAATCAGTCATGAGGCACAAATATCACACACAACTCATGCAATCAACACACACCAACAATCAGCCCTGAGTAACCCCAATGTGTGTTTTTCCAAAATAATTTATTTTATTAAAGTGCCAGATGGGTCTTTACCAACTTTAAAGAAAAACCTCATTTCTCAAGAAAACCCAAAGCACTTGTTCAGAAGAAATCATTTATCTTTAAAACTAGAACTACATTTCAAATTCTGTGAATTATGTTTAAAGGCCAAACTAGCATTCTTTCATTAGTGGGTGTCTGATCGTCAAGAAAATGTTTCAAGTGTCGTGTATAAAATAAACGGCTTTTTTTACACTAAATAACCATTTAAAAATTAATTATCTTATATTATTTCTAATTTTTTAAAATTAATAAACTATCAAGTAATTCATAAATTTTGAATTTAAAGGCGAGTGCAGTGGGGGGGCTACCTTGACCCCCTGACTGGTCACGACGACACGACATGCCTTGCACGAGCGTGCAAGAACACACAAGCTGATAATCGCAGGACCATGGAAAAACCTTGTAAATGCACTGTAACCACAATGATAAATAAAATACATTGACACAGACCTAAAACAACCCAAACTAACAACCAGCACAAAAGAACCACCTCGGCCTATTTTCAAAACATTGTGTGCACCTTCTCCACTATTTAATAAAGCACTTTAAAATTTATTAAACTCCAAAGAGAAACCCACGACTTTACACACCCAAAACCTGTTCAAAATCCCTCCTTATAATTAAACACGCACCCTCAACACACCAAAAACACACTTGATCTCACATAAAAATGCCACTCTGAAACCGAATGCACAACACAAACATACCAAAACATGTTTTTTGTTACTCAAACTATTTAAAATTTAAATTCAAAAGTGCACAAGTTCAACAATCCAAAATAACACATTTCCCTTCAAACCAAATTTTTAATACACCTGCACCTTAATTTATTTGTAAAACATTTTGCACGCTCCAAAACAAGGCTTGATACTCTTTTCAGGAAACACTACAATATGATACACATGACACAAAAAAATTTATTTAAAAGGAAAAGAATCATTTCTAACACAACCACATATTAAATTATTACCGAAACATACCTTTCACACATAAAATAATTAATTGAATGTTTCCAATAATTCCCACAACAAGACCCATTTGAAAAACATAACCAATTCTAAAATAATACTCAATTCCAGCACACATACAGGTCAAAATATTCACAGAACACATTTCGCAACACCCAAAATAATCAAAGAACCTGCAAAATAAATTAATCCAGAAAAATATTTCTTCAAACAATAATTATAAGCAGAACCACCTACCTAGAGATGGTAGTGGATCAATCGAGATGAAACCACACATTGTGACTTCAAAATTGGAGGTCTAAACATGGACCAATGGGTCCCAAGATACACTTTGCATACCCTAAAACCAAATGAAAAACCTAATTTGGAGTTAAAACTAAACACTAGGTTCGTTTGGTCCATAATAGGTAGTGGAGAAAAGGAATTTTAGCTATGAAAAAAAAGGATAGAGAAAAAAAATAACCTTCCCTCAGTGAATCCGATGCATAGTGTGGGAAGATCTAGCAAGGTTGGTGATGGAAGAGGGAGGTCCGAAAGGGGGCGTCGTGCGGGTCAAGGGAGAAGTGGTCGGGGTGCTGTGCACGGTAGGTAGCTAGGGCATCATGAGGCAAGATAAAAGGTAGGAGGGTCACTGGAAGAAGATGTCGTTGGAAAGTCATGCATGCTGGAGATGAGGGCCATCGGAGGTTCATAGCTGGCCGGAGCTGCTGCGCACAAGGGATCCCATTGGATAGGGGAGGTGTGGTTGGGGTGCACTGGCTAGGTCATGCCAGTGATGAGGGAGCGATGTGGGTTAGGGGAGGGGTTCACACCACGATGGGTTCTGGACGGAGGTGGAGAGCAGGGAGGAGTGCATCCAGCCACCAGAGTTGGAATGGAGGCTCACCAGGCTGGGTTGCGCGATTCCGCGGGAGGGAAACTCAAGGGGGGGGGTGCACTACGAACTACAGAAAAAGAGGGGGGTGTTAAATGGTGATGTGTACCCTAAGAAAACCTAACTCTTAATGAAAATAAAAATTAAATAGATACATAATATTAATAATTAAGTTATAATAATAATTATAATAATAATTGTATTTATAGTTTTAATAAACATGATAATATTATTAATATCATTACAAAAAAAGTAATAACTCTTATTTCATAATTAATAATAATAATAATATGATGGTAAAAATAAAATAATAAAAGTATTCATATTGTTTTAATAATAATGAAATATCTTTAACAATAATAAAAATAAAAATAAAAAAAAATTATAAATGACGCCACAAGTTACAAAAGTTACTTATTTTAATTATCTGAAGATAGGAAAGTAGAGCCATTTCCTAGGCGAAACCACATGAGGTTTCCAAAATTTTCTTTGTCCATTCACCCAATGACATCAACTGAAAGAAAAAAACACACACGTTTTTGACATAACTCAAAAGTTTTCATCTCAGACTCAACTCAGACCCCAAAAAAATTTTAAAAGCCAAAGAAAAATTTTAAAAATAAAATAAAAGATGGAGAAGGGTGTGAAAATTCTCCCCACCATAATTCTTTCTACCCTTGGAAAGCCACAACAAGATCTATACCCAAATATGAAACTCCTTAAATGACACTCATCCCAAAAATTTTAAATGCCTCTAGTTGATCGATCTAAAGGAACACCGAAAACCCTTGAGTTATAACTCATCCTCCAAACACAAACACTTTAACCACTACCGAACAGAACCCAAACCATCCATTTCAACCATGGATGAACAAACTTAAACCACCTCTCACACTTATTCCAAGAATCTTAGTCGAATGGAACCGTTGGGTGTACTTCAATTCCAACGTTTACTTAAGAGGAAGAACTTAGGACTAGGTGGTTCCGCACGAGACCACCTGCCACCAAACAATACATGAAAAGAAACTCTGATACTGACATGGGGATCCCGGAACAGACTCCCCACAATAAGGATCAGGCTAACTCTAAATTATTTCAGGTGTAAATTTGTGAGACCCATTGTGGGTATCCCCACCAAAAGGACTGATGAGATTAATCGAACTTAGAGACTTCCCACATGGGACAAATGTCCCACCATAGGGGGAGGGGTGGGAATGGGAGGGCCCAACTGATAGAGTATTAAAACTACCGTCATTGCTACACCAACAACTTCATACCCTCGGAAGAACACAAACCATGATGCACTAAAGACAGAGATTAAACTGAGGCCTTCCCTCACCATTGGGGTTTTCCTGACTATGCGCCAGCTTCACTCCAAGGCATATGGATGGAGTATCAATTATTCAAGTATCTATTACCTCGCAGTCATGCTTCAGAAATTCCCAAGCATAACACACAAGCCAGAATTATCACCAAAACACACTTCCAATAAAATAAAAGATTCAAAGAGGTTAAACCACAACCATTCTTACAACTGAATGAAAAGAAACACTGCAAAACGCTACAAGAGACGACTACTATATCCAAGAAAGACTACAAGAGCAAAACATTGCCCTACTTATGCTGATGGGTTGAGGTGACCTTCGACGAACCACGTCTAGCTCCAGCACACTTCTTGGAAACACCGTGGCAGAATCACTGAAGGTGACCCCAACATCCACAGGTGTGGTAGGGTCTCGGAGCACTTGGACATGTTGTCCTCTTATGACCATGCCTACCACACTAGTGGTAGATCATGACATTGCACTATGGAAAAGAATATTTAAGGTCTGAAGGCCTCTTAATTCCTCTATTAGATCCACTCACATCAGGGCGCTTCTCATTCTTCCTATCGCCATCCTCTGCACTGATTCCCAAGGTCGGGGAAGATTCTCCATCTCAAGTCCTCCTATTAGCTCATATTTAGCATGAAAGGCTTGCCTGATAACATCTGAGAAGGTGGTTAGGTTGAGATCTTCCAATTTCAATCGTAGTTTAGGTCAGAGTCCATACTCAAATTGTCGAGCCTTCCCGAAATCATTCGCAACAAACCACTTATCATACGGAATTAGGTCTATGAAACGTCAATAGAATTCTAGTACCGATTTAATTCCCTACTGAAGACAACACAACTCTATACTCTTCCTTAGATTCTTCAACTTAGATAAGTGTTGTTGGATGAACGATGAATTGAAAAACTCCCATGTTAGATCTTCCCAAGGTTTATTCCGGGACATAGACTTCCACCATTTTCAAGTTGGGACTTCAAGAATAAAGGTAGCCAACTTCACCTTTAACGACTCAGGCAACCCAATGAAACTAAACTTCTTATCAATCTTCTACATCCACTCGTATGCCTCAAGTGGATCTTCTTGTCCATAAAATAGAGGAGGGTTCAACTTCTGGAACTACAGAACATAGTCTATGGGCTGATCAACTGGAGGATTCTCTAGGGATGCACAACCTGAAGCTGCACCTTGGGCATCCATCAAACCGTTGTGGGGGTGAGTGAACACTAAAGAACAAGGAAACAAATAACACAATCAAAACATGGTCATTTCCATTTCAATTTTAAATTATCACAATTTCCAAAATAAAACATTACAAAGCAATTTTCAGAATGAAGGAAAACTCAAACGATTCACTAGGGGGAAACTAGTGATGATGGGTGACTCAGACATATTGTTGGTGTCCATACACCAGTCACGCCACCGTCACAAGGAGAACTCTAGGGTAATGTCTCCGTCTCCACATGGCTTTCCAAGCCCTGCAAGCTCACGGAGGGCACTTGCCCTGCTCCCATTTAATTTTCCAATATAAAAAACCCATATGAGAAACCAAAAGACATCAATAACTCAGACATCCCATTGTAACCCGAGGTTCAGAACGAGCAAGGGTTTATGACTTCCTTCTCATCCATATGCCTCGAGTCACAAAAATTCTACTCCTTCTACCATGACAACCTCAAATAATGATGGGAGCTCTAAAAAATAAGGTTCACTCAAGATCCAACCTCCTATGATACCATTTTGTCACAAACTAACCCGGGTGGACCCTGAACTAGTCACCCAAGCCGATCCACGGCATAGCTTGAGAGGTGTTCCCGATCCTCCTAGTATGGCGACAAGCGCCTGGGCATCAAAAGAAAGCAGGAGGGAATGATTTCTCCCAATGAAAATAAACAAAGAAGCAGAAGGAAAATAGAACAACAAAGTAAATAAAAAATACGAAAAGAAAGAATGACCAACAACAACAAACTAACCTGAACATGACTAAAACTCCTCATGACCCCGAGAGTCGCTCACAAAACTACTACCAACTCTCGCCCATGGTGAGAAAGCTCGAGTCAACCTGCAACAGAAACTAAAAGCAGGAAAACACTATATGTGTGAGTATTAAAACTCAGTAGGAGTGCCCAACAAACTATCCACAAAGCACTACCTTCAAATGAAGACTTTATTAATTTCAAGTTTGAACTACATTGTATAAAATATGGGTTTTTACACACACTTTCATTTTCTAAAGCAAGTAATAGTCCATTGACCTTTTTAGTTTAAGTAAAAGTTTAATGTTTGAAGGAACATATGCATCACACTTTTAAAACATTTTCACAACCAATATAAAATCTAAAACATAGTTGTCAATCAAGAGGAAAACCACACAGAACACACACACACCCTAAATAATGGCAATGGGGAAGTAGAAAACGAGGACCTGCAATCAAACAAGGCACCTCAATCGTCTACCACATACAAATAATCACTAAAGGAAACATGGGTCAAAACTAGGAGCTCGTGAACAATCCAGAACATACTATACATGTGACTCATCTTAAAATCATGCTCTAACTCGATGACTTCATAAAACCCTAACACCCAGTATAGCCCTTCATGTCCTAACTGAGGGGCCCATTCCCCATAGCAGCAATAAATCAGTATTCCCTTGCTATGGGGCCACTAGCCAGTGCATAGTCTAAACTAGTGCAGCAATCATTCTCAGAAGATTCACTCACTATTCCAAGTTCCCATGTCAACACAAGAAATAAAAATGGGTGTGTCCACAATGTAAATCAATCAGTCATGAGGCAAAAATATCACACACAACTCATGGAATAAACACACACCAACGATCACCACTGAGTTACCCCAATGTGAGTTTTTCCAAAATAATTTATAATATTAAAGTGCCAGATGAGCCTTCACCAACTTTAAAGAAAATCCTCATTTCTCAAGAAAACCAAAGCACTTGTTCAGAAGAAATCATTTATCTTTAAAAATAGAACTACATTTGAAATTCCGTTAATTATGTTTAAAGGCCAAACCGACATTCTTTCACTACTGGGTGTCCGCTTGTCAAGAAAATGTTTCAAGTGTCGTGTATAAAATATAAAGCTTTTTTTACACCAAATAACCATTTAAAAATTAATTATCTTATATTATTTCTCATTTATAAAAATTAATAAAATATAAAGCAATTAATAAATTCTAAATTTAAAGGCGAGTGAAGTGGGGGACCAACCTCGACTCGCAGACTAGTCATGACAACGTGAAACGCCTCGCACGGGCACGCAAGAACACACAAGATGATGATTGCAGGACTGTGGGAAAACCTTGTCAATGCACTGCAACCACAATGATAAATAAAATACATGAACACGGACCTAAAACAACCCAAATGAACAACCAACACAAAAGAACCTCCTCGGCCTATTTTCAAAACACAGTGCACACCATCTACACTATTTAATAAACCTATTTAAAATTTATTAAACTCCAAAGAGAAACCCGTGACTTTACACACCCAAAACCTATTCAAAATCCCTCCTTATAATTAATCACGCACCCAAAAAACTCCAAAAATGCACTTGATCTCACATAAAAACACCACTCTAAAACCAAACGCACAACACAACCATACCAAAACATGTTTTCCGTTACTAAAACTATTTAAAATTTAAATTAAAAAGCACACAAGTTCAACTAGCCAAAATAACACATTTTTCTGTCAAACCAAATTTTTAATACACGTGTACATTAATTTTTTTGGAAAACATTTTACATGCTCCAAAAAAAGTCCTGATACCCTTTTCAAGAAACACTACAATATGATACACATGACACAAAAAATTATTTGAAAGAAAAAAAATCATTTTTAACACAACCACATATTAAATTATTACCGAAACATACTTTTCACACGTAAAATAATTAATTGAATGTTTCCAAGAATTCCCACAATAAGACCCATATGAAAAACATAACCAATTCTAAAAAAAGACTCAATTACATCACACATACATGTCAAAATATTCACAGAACACATTTTTCACCACCCAAAATAATCAAAGAACATGATAAATAAATTAATCTAGAAAAATACTTCATCAAATAATAATTATAAGCAGAACCACCTACCTCAAGACGGTGGTGGATCGACCGAGATGAAACCACACACTGCGACTTCAAAATTAGAGGTCAAAACATGGACCAATGGGTCCCAAGATACCCTTTACATACCCTAAAACCAAATTTAAACCTAAATTCAGAGTTAAAAATAAACCCTAGGTTTGTCTGGTCCATACTGGGTGGTGGAGAAAATGAATTGCAGCTATGAAACAAAAAAGAATAGAGCAAAAAAATAACCTTCCCTCAGTGAATCTGATGCACAACTTGGGAAGATCCGTCAAGATTGGTGATCGGAGAGGGAGGTCCGAAAGGGGGCGTCGCATGGGTCAAGGGAGAAGTGGTTGGGGTGTTGCGCGTGGCATGTATCTAGGGAATCGTGAGGCAAGATAGAAGGGAGGAGGGTTGCCAGAATAAGATGTCATTGGCGAGTCACGCATGCCGGAGAGGAGGGCCATCAGAGGTTCACAGCCAGCCGAAGCTGCTGCGCACAAGGGATCCCATTAGACAGGGGAGGCGTGGTTGGGGTGCACTGGCTAGGTCATGCCGGTGAGGAGGGAGCGGTGTGGGTTCAGGGAGGGGTTCACGTTGTGACAGGTTCTGGACAGAGGTGGAGAGCAGGGAGGAGCGCATATGGCTGCCAGAGCTGGAATGGAGGCGCACCAGGTTGGGTTGTGCGATTCAGCGGGAGGGAAACTCGAGGGGGGGGGGGGTGCGCTACGCACTACAGAAAAAGAGGGGGGGAGTTAAAGGGTGATGCACACCCTAAAAAAACCTAACTCATAATGAAAATAAAATATAAATAGACACATAATATTAATAATTAAGTTATAATAATAATTATATTAACAATTTTAGTTATAATTTTAATAAACATGATAATATTATTAATATCATGATGAAAAGTAATAACACATATTTCATCCTTAATAATAATAATAATATGATGGTAAAAATAAAATAATAACAGTATTAAGATTGTTTTAATAATAATGAAATATCTTTAACAACAATAAAAATAAAAATAAAAAAAATTATAAATGACTCCACAAGTTACAAAAGTTACTTATTTTAATTATCTAGAGATAGGCAGGTCTAACTGTTTCCTAGGTGAAGCCGCATGGGGTTTCCAAAATACACTCTGTCTATGCGACCAATGACATCAACTGAAAGAAAAAAAACACGCGTTTTTGACGTAACTCAAAATTTTTCATCCGGGACTCAACCCGGACCCCAACAAAATTTCAAAATCCAAAGAAAATTATAAAAATAAAATAAAAGATGGAGCGGGTGTGACAATGGGATAATTATAGTACCATGTTTATTAGCTAAACACCCTAAATCCCTTCATTGGTATCAGATCCATGATCTTTAATGGATTGACATGTTTTCCCTATCATTTTTAAAATAACATCCCTATTGTAATGTGTTTCAATTCATGTGTTAGCATATTATATGAATATATTATTTTTTATCATTGTCATAATGTACGAATGATGTTTAAAATAAGGTAAAATATATAAAAATATATTGTTTTTTTCTATTACATAGGTTATGATATGAAATATCATAAGATATGATTGAACCCTAGGTTTTCAAAAAATAGAACATCATGTTGTATTAGTGATATATATGATATCATTAAATATGATGGGATTCCTATGATCATGCCTATTTTAAGAATTAATATTAATAATAAATTATGACTAATAATATTATTATCAGTCTTAAAATACAATATAGTCCTAAAATGTTTAAATTTTACTATTTTTATATATTTTTTATGTTTTAAAATTTTTTTATAATGAAAATTTTTAGGGACAATAAAATTCAATTTTTAATTACTAAATTAAATATGAAATGTCCATATTTTTATCTCATGTCTAGAGAATAAATAATGAGGTTGTTTATTTGGTAATTCCTTTCAAATATTCATGTATATAAATTTTTTATGAAATATAATTATTTTTTATTCTTTACATTATGTAATAAATTATTTCTTATAAAATTTTCTCTAAATACATTGCATGCTAGTTATGAAAATATAATTTTATGTTTTGATCTATCTTAACTGTTGTTTGTAAATAAATTTATTAACTAAAAGTTAGTTGTTGAATATATTTTATACAAATTAGGTTTTACAATTATTATGAATTGGATTATCCATTAAAATATGTGTTCCTAGGTAAAGGGAATTTGGGTTAGAACTCCCATTAATTTGGAGGCTTATGCCTTATTTTAAGAAATGTGGTGGTTGGATATTTATAGCTCTATACTTACTCATGAGGAAATTTTCAATCTCATATAATTATAAAAATTTACATTAATAGTTCATGTACCCTATTAATTTGATGTATTTTGATATATATGAATATGTTTGGATTATATTTTTGGGAACAAAAAATGTGGGTTTTGTAAATAGTTACACATTAACATTGTGTGAAAATATTAATTTGGTGGATGGAATGTGGATTCCAAAACTAAATCTTTATAATCATTCATACACAAAGGAACAAAACATAAGATAATAAAGATTATATATAATTACATAGTAATGAATTTAATTTTAATTTTATTTCTAATAAATTAGGGACGAATTAAAATAAAACCCCCAAACACTAAGTATAAGATTCCTTCCAAAGTAGCACATTTTAAGAGATTGATCATACAACCAAGAAGGTTCAATACAAAGTGGTATTCCCATATATTATCTTCTGTATGTCATGGTGTATATCATTAATCCAAAGTTATATGTAACCAAATTCTATTGTGATATTTGGATGTCACTAATTGGGAAACCCTAAGGGTAAGGATACGAGAGGAATTGAGTCGATAATTATCCTTATAATGGATATAAAAAAAATATTTTCCCACTCAACTATCCAAGAATCATAAATATTATGATTGTAAAGTTATCATACCGAAATAAATAAAGTTATGTGTTCTATGCTAAAGTTGGCTCATTTCTTAGTGAAATATGGATCTTGGGTCCCTAAATATATATGATGCATGGACTCATCATTTTTAGTGTGAGTAATCTCATTAAAATTTCTTTATGAAAATATACAAAACATGACACTCAACCATTGATATGTATTTTTTTTAGATAATAACTAACATATTGTTAATAATTTTAAGATATTTTATTAGTATGACTTATAAAATACTTATATATTGTTTCATATGGTTGATAAGTGTTCTCAAATAGAAGATAATAAGTATCTGAATGTGAATATTTCATAGATTATTTTCATTATCTTTGACTCATGGGTATTTGATAGTAGTTGTTCATAACACCTTTGTGTTGATATACACAGACTCACAGATATGAAGAAATTTAAAATGGTGAAGTATATATATGAGAAGGAAATAGTAAAGGAATTTCTACATTAGAAGTTAGTACATATGATCTAATTCAACCTAGTGGATTAAATTTAGAATTATAGAACTGTTACAATGTTCCCACCATTAAAAGAAATTTTATTTCAATATATTTTTTTGATAAGAAGGTATTTTCATTAATTATTAAGAATAATATTTTCTTTATATATAAGAGTGAATTTGTTTATGGAATTGTGAATATGGTAAATGATTTATAAATTCTAGATAGAGAAAAAATTATAACATTTAGAATAAAAAGGTTAAGGTTAATTCTTATTTAACCCACCTTTAGAATAATCCCCTTGGATATATAAATGAGAAACATATCTAAAGACTCTATTGATATGTATTCTTAGAGTCATTAGATTATGAATTTTTTGATAAATTTGAATCTTGTTTATTAGGTAAGATAACTAGATCACCTTTTAGTGGAAATGGTTAAAGGGATAGTGGATTATTAGATCTCACACACATTGATGTATATAGAACAATGAGTATACAAGTAATTGGTCGATTTATATAATTTATAACCATTCCTGATGACATTAGTTAGTATGATTATGTTTTTTTGATGAGACACAAGTGTGAAACTTTTGAAAAGTGAAAAGATTTTCATAATGAAATATAGAATTCATAAGGAAACAATATTAATATTATTCGATCGGATTAATGTGTTGAATATTTGATCTAGGAATTAAATTATTATCATAGATATTATAGAATTGTTTCATAATTCACTTCACATAGAACACCATAGTGGAATTATGTGCTTCAGATAAGAAAAATATTCCCTATTACACATGGTTTGATAGATGTCGAGTTAGTGTGACCTTCTTATTTCATTAAGATGTTATATTCTAGAGAATGATGTATTCATTTAACCATATTCTATATAAATAATCCATAAAGTCATTATATGATATATGTTATGGGAAAAATTAAATTGGTTCTTATATGATTAATTCGGGTGGAAAAGAACATGTATAATGATTCCATTTTGATAAAAAATTTCCCCAAGTTAGAAAATGATTATTTATTGGTCTTCCAAAGGGAAAAATGGATATTATTTATATAATCCTACTGAAAAAGTGTTTTTTGATCAATATGATATTTTCATAAATAAGTATCACATGAATCACACAGGTAGTCAGAGGAAAGTTTAACTTATTGAAATTAAATACTAAAAAATCTAAAGTAATTTAGAGATATAATTTAAGTCGATTCAAAAAATATTTGTGGAATAATAATTAAATCAAGTTAGAAAAGATCCTCGAAGGTCTAATATGATTTTTATGAGACTGAGACATATGGATTTGTTATGGTAGTAATGATGAAGTAATGCTCATAGGTGATCAACCTAATTCCAATTAAGATCCCATTAAGATTCATGATTTTGAGAAATAGTTAAAATCTATTGAAGATGAAGTGGACTCCATGTAAACTAACAAAATTTGTAACTTGGTAGATACACTTTAAGGGTTGACACCCATAGGGTAATGTTGGTTTTAAGAATGAGAAATGAAATTGATAGTGTAGTTTTTACTTATAAATCATTTATGGTGTAAAAGGTTACAAACAAATTCATGGTATTGACTATAAAAAGACTTTTTCACCTATTGTGATGATACAATCCTTTTGAATATTTATTCTATATCATCTCATTTTGAATATAATATATATTAAATAAATGTATAAACAAGTTTTGTTAATGTTAATTTTTCCAAGGATGTGTATATGATACATCTTAAATTTTTTTAATATTATAAATGAGTCTACAAATGTATGTAAGTTGAAATGGACCATTTTTTGATTTAATTAAGCTTCTTGGAGTTAGAATATTCCATTTTATGTGTGATCAAAGATATTTTTTCCATAAAAAATGGGAAATTCTTGTTTATAGAGGTGTATTTGAGAGATTTTTTTAGTATTTATAATACAATATGTGGATGTCATACTCCATATAAAAAATATACTTGTACTTTACATGTTAAAATTATTGGTTAGGAAAAATATTCTCTATAAAAGACATGGGTGAATTAGACTAAATATTGGGTATAATGATATATAGATATATATCTAAGTGTTTTCTCAGACTATATTAAAACACATACATTGTTAATGTTCTAAACAAAATTATCATAGATAAATTCAAAAGGGGTCTTTACCAATATTTCATGCAAAAAATATTAAGAAGATTCAATATCCTTTTAAAGAGTTGGGAAGGATTGATATAATTTCCTATGAATCTATTATAGGATATATCATGTATTCCGTGTTGTTTACTCAACTTTATGTCTCTTATGATCTTAAAATAACCAGTAGATACTATTCTAATCCTTAAGAGATTCATCTATTTTTTATTAAAATATCCTTATGTACTTGAGAATACATAAGGATATGTTCTTGGTATTTATAGTAGAGGATAATCTATGAATAATGGGTTACATTGATTATAGTTTCCAATCCAATAAATATGACATGATATCTCAATCTAGTTTTTTGTTTTTCTTTAATGGTGGGTATATCAAGCAGAAGATTTACAAATAGGCCACTATAACTTATTCAAAAATAGAGGCATAGTATATCACTACATCAAATGTTGTAAAGGTTGATGTTTTTATCAATAAGTTAATCTTTGAACATGGGATGGTTACTAGCATTAGGGTATAAATCAAGCTTTATTGTGAAAACAATGAATCCACTTCTCAAGATAAGGAATATTGGTCTCACAAAAGGACTAAACAAGTCCTTTAAAAATAATATCTCATATGAGAAATCATTAGGAGGGGTGATGTTAGGATATATTGGGTGGATATAGTGGATAATGTAGAAGATCCATAGATGAAACCATTACCAAAATAGAATAATGATGGTCATGTTTAATCTATTTTTATAATATAAATAATATATTGAATTTAATGGTTATAAATGTCTTATGTTTTTTATAAAAAGTAAATCATTAATTATCATTTATTTTTGTTCATTTAAATTTATTTTACATTAATAGTTGAATGATAATATCACCTTAATGTATAACTATGTGTTATCCCTAATTAAAGATCATTATATAGTATTATGGGTTGTGATGATATTTTTTTTTCATGAGTAGAATTTTATACATGAGATAAATAGTTGTATATGAACTATGAGGAACATAATTATGAGGTAATAGTCAAGGATTATTACATGGACTGACCCGCCATAGTATACCTCATGGAATGAAATACAATCATCAATATAAATATAGGAGTATAATTACAATCAATCCTTATTACCGGATGTTAGAGAGATACCAAGGATGTTAACCTTTTTACTTTAATAACTTTGTTATGAATACCTTGAGGCTTAACTAATTTGGGTGTGGTTGGGTATATTTTTGATCATATCATCGGTTAGAGCTCAACCAAGATGAGATATGTTCACTCATTTGATAAGAAAATATATCCAAACCCTTGATTAAATTATAATAGTGACCTGATTGAAAATACTTAGTTGAGTCACATGTGATGGAGATGTGAGGTACTCATTTTCTAAACAAATGACATGTGATGTATTCATCAACATGATCAGTCTATTTCAAATAATCATAAATGGGTGAGATAACCTATACTAGATTAACATGTTCCATGTCTAGTGGTCATTTTATTTTATGGAAAAAGGGATTATAAAGGTATAAATTTGATATTTTTGATACATCTTGTGGTGTACATGTTCATATGGAGATATGAGTATATTTTATTGAGATCCCACTAGATTGATTAGTAGCTTGAGTGGCACTGATGTTTTTCTAGAGGTTGCAATTTTATTAAATTTATAAAATCCAGATTTTATATTTATTTTCATCTCTACTAAGGACCATATGGTCTCATAATTGGTCAATTGGATAATGATTATATTTTTAGACAAAGTGTCTGTTAAAAAATTAAAAGAGTTTGATAAAACATATCTAAATGGGTTTTGGATAGAATCACAAAGAGTTGTGAATAATTTTTTAAATTCCTTAAATGATTTTAGTGCAATTGATAGTTTTTTGGATATGCTATAAAATAATGGATATAATATATTATAATATCCCTTGAAATGTAATATGTGATATGCATGGGATGTATATCATATCTAATTATATGATCAAAACATAATGGTATAAAGATTCTACTATTTACTTATATCCTAGATTATGATAAGAATATTGTAAAGACCTGGAAATTTCAAGAAATTTTTTTTCTTAATTTCTTTGGAATTTTGTGAGTGCGCGGTTTCAGACAGCACCTGATTCCGAGGCCCGGTGTGCCTGGAATAATTTTCTGAAGTGTTGTTAAGATTAAATTAATGCACGTAAGCAGTTTTACTGAAAAACTGTAATAACTCTTAAATGGTAACTCAGATCAGAAATCTGAGGGCACCGTTGCGCTCAGGATAGCAGGTTTACCCTAGGCATGACTTAAGTTTAGTCGGCACAAGCCTCCTATGAGAAATCCCCAAAATGACTTAACCGTAAATAAAAAAATTTAATAAATTATTTTATTTTTCAAATGCTTATAACCCACAAACGGTAGCTCAGATTAAAAATCTGAGACAACCGCTGAACTTATGAGGGCATGGTTTATTTAAGAAGATACTAACTTTGGCCAGCATGGGCCACCAGAAAAAGTTAGTTTTTAGCCGCAAATAAAATAATTAAATGACAAATATGCGATCGTTTAATTTTTCGGGCTTAGAACGAAGCCGCAATGACTCGTGGAAGGAGGCGTCCAAATATTTATTGACGCTGGAAACTCAATGTTTCTCTGAGCACAACATATGGACACGAAGATCTCGACCCGAGGATCATGAATATGCGTTCGTATCGTTTTTCCAAGTTAAATCAAAGTCGAAATAGAGTGTGGAAGGCAGAGTCCGCTGGTGCAGGTCGTGGGGAGAAGTCGTGTGAGGAAGCAGGTGATGCGGGAGTGGGCACATTAGGGTTTTACGGTGAAGATAGAAGCGGTGCGACAGGCTGAAGGCAACCACGACGGTTCTGGAGAATGTAGCGGGTGCGAGAGGTTGGCCACTGGGTTCGCAGGAGAGGCGGCGTGAAATCGTGAATGAATAAGTTATGTGATTGGAGAGAGAAGATGGGATTGAAAGGATATAAAATAAAAACAAAATAAATGGAAAATGAATACCCATGTGGAAGCCGCATGTAGAAAATGAATGCCTATGCATTGATTGAATTTTGAGTTACAGAAAAACAAATAAATAAGTAATAATAATAATAAAATATTGTTATTATTACTTTTGTTGATAAAACACTTTTTATGCCGTAACTTCTTCGTGCGACCTCAGTTTCATGAACCGTCTGTGGCATTGTGACCTTGACTTCGAGACGGAATTTATGAGTCCAATATTGGATGTCTTTTTTGGGTTTTTGGATCGGGTACCCAAAGTGATCGGAAAAATAATAGATTTAATATTATTATTAAATCTTCGACCAACCATAACTCATGCGTGCGACGTCCGATTGGCTTGCCGTCAGTGGCGATATAATCCCGTCATTAATACGGTCGATTCAAGTCCAATGTTGGATACTAAATTCTAGTTCGTGGTGCAGGGCCACGAAACACCTAATAATAATATTATTATTATTATTATGGGATCTTGTATCGGACATATCTCTCTCATACGGTATGGGAATGACGAACCGTCTGCGACATTGTGACCCTGGAATTACGATGGATGTTTCAAGACTAATTTTGGATATTTAAGTCGAGGTTGTGGTGTGGGCCCCACGAGGCCCGGTTCGCGCATGATGCGGTGAAATGCAACTTTTTCACCGGCTATCCGTTTGGGACCAATGGGTAGTCCATCTCATGTGTTTTTCCGTATGGATCATAATGGTGTGACCGGTTTGGTTAACCAGTGTCATTTGAAGTACGACTGGGTTGGATCGAACATGAATCTAATCGGGCCCTTGGAGCGGAAACACTTATAACTTGAGCTCTGGACGTCTGATTGACGTGCCGTCGACTTTTTTGGATTCCTCTTGATGAGACGGAAATTTTGGTATACTTCTCTTGAGGTTTGGACGCTGTTGAAATATGGCCGGGTTGGATTGTACCCGAAATCCAACCGGGCCCCTGGAACAGAAAAGCTGATAACTTTCAGACTGGATATCTGTTTGACGAACCATCAGCGGCGTTGGTGATCTTGTTGAGAAACGGTCCCTATGAGTATACCCTATGAGAGTTCAGGGGTACAGTTGAGATACGGCTGTGTTGGTTCGCACACGAAACCAACCGGACCCCTGGGACGAAAAGGCTAATAACTCACAGATCGAGCGTCCGATTAACGCGCTGTCTGTTGCGTTGAGACCCCTATGACGAGGTGGTCCTTTGAGATACTTCTTCATGGAACTTTGAGATACTTGTAGTACCTACCTATAGCTCGTGTAGCGGACCCTTCCGGAGATGAGCGTTCGGAGTACGGAGACCGTGTAGCTGACTGAGACCTAACGGTTGTATGACCGACTCGACTTGGAGTGAGTCGACTATCCCAGTGGACGGAGCAATACTTTTTTGGGTGCAGACCCATGGAAGATGGAGCACTACCTGTGTGACAGTGCAAACCCGCGGTACTCATCCAGAGAGTACCTTTGCAGGCTATTAGGGGGTGTGCACTACTGTGTTTGGGTGGTATACCCCGGCGGGAAGCACTACTGTGTTTGGGTGGCTGGCCCACGGTACTCAACAGGAGGAGTACCTCAGTAGTCTTAGGTTAGTGAGCAGTACCTCAAAGTCGTGATAGGACCACTGTACACTCCATAGATGGGGCTCTTCAGTAGTTACGATTTTGATAATGAAAATCCTAGTTTGATCTGAGTCTATGACCTTTTTGTTTACCTCATGATTGCGATGGGTCACTTGGTAACTTAGGTATATGTATGGGCATATACCTGGGTAGTGGTTATCGGTAGATTTCATAATATTTGTGTTTTCTCATGATTGAGATGGGTTACTTCATAACTTGGGATTATGTATGGGAATATACCTAGGTAGAGGTTATCTGTTGAGATCTTCTTTGTGGTTATCCTTGTTGGATTTAGTGAGAACTTGAGGGTCTCGGGGTCCCTACTAAGTATCATTATACTCACCCCTACATGAGCTATGTCCGCGCCTCGTTGTGTTGGTTGCAGACGACGGGTAGCGCAGACAGAGGCCGAGTGTTCGAGGACTGGACGGTACCCGGAGGTGGACCTCATGACGAGACAGTATCTGGTGGTGGAATTCACGACGAGACGACACTCGAAGGAGGTTGACGGGCAAGAGCGTTGTGGAGGCTATCTGTACCTACCCTTCAGGTAGGATCCGTGGTGGACGATCCAGGAGCTGCGCTATCTATATCTACCTTTCAGGTAGGATCCTTGGTGGACGATCCAGGAGCTTCTTGTCACCTTTCGGCTGTTTTGTCTTTTTCCTTGTACTTTACAATTGGGCTTGTATTTCCGGCCCCTTTACTTTCAGCATAGCTTGTTTCAGTTTTACTTAGTTTTTTACTTCTACTTGTACTCTGTGGTGTTTTGTTTACTTTTATAAAGGCAATGCCTTCCCAGTTATCGGGATTTACGCCTTTGGTGCTAGTCTCCAGCCTCTAGCATATGGAAGGCGGGCTTGGGGTAGTCACGGCACGGGCCCCGAGGATGGGTCCTGACAAATTGGTATCAGAGGAGTCGGTTCTACCACTGGACTTATGACTCTGATATTTTCATTTCTGTGAAGTAATAGTGTTAAGGGTACTGATTTCCGACTTTGTGCACGAAAGCGCTGATTGCGTATGTGTTTCTAAAAGTTTTAAAGTCAGCTCAAACCAGGTTAGCTCACCAGGTATAAGATGTTGACCGTGTCGCATCTGTTTAGGATGTCTCCACACAGACAGTCAATTGGAGTTCCGAGAGAGTACTCGATGACGGATCACTGAGCGGCGAGGCTCTAGTGCAGGGCCCTTTTTACTATGTTGGCAACCTCGGGTGGTGTACCAGCAGCACCACCACCTGTTGGGCAGAAGATGCCAACAGATATACTAGCAAACTGTGCACACTAGCAGAGCACATTGCACGAGTTCTAGCAGTAGAGGCCTCCGAGGTTATGAGGCGAGATAGATTCTTAGAAAGCAGAGCACTGGCTGGAGGCGATTGCTAGAGTTTTCCGCCAAGCTGAGACATCAGTAGAGTGAATGGTGGACTTGGACACTAGTGTTTTCTAGTGAATGACCATGAGGATGGTCCACATAGTGATGAGGCTTCGGTACGTGGACCGATGCCTGAGATAGTGCCTTTGGGTAGTGTGTCAGCTATACGTCACTACCTGTTGGTCATCAGTTACAACCGGCAGTACCGGTAGGTGACACATGTAAGATTACTGCCTTACATGTGTTCTAACATCAGATACCCACAAGTTCCGAGGCGAACCTGACTCAGAGGCGGCTGGGGACTGCCTTGAGGAGGTGGCCGAGAGTTTTCTAGAGCTTATACAGCTTCGGCAGGATGACATGTCGGTAGCTGAGTATTCATCGAGGCATACCGATCGTTCCTGGTACTTGATGACTACGATAAGATAAGTGCTTTAGAGCTCAGACCTCAGATCTAGAGAAGACCTTTGTGGTTGAATGTTCTTGGCTTAATGGATACAGCTAGAGAATGTTAGCATTAGAAGAACAAGGAATTGGTGCATGTCTCAAAGACTTGGGTGTGTAAAATGTTTCAAGAAGAAGAAGTGTTAAGGATAGATGTATCTTCAGAGTAGCAGATGTGGATGCAGAGCTAAGAGTGCAGCATGAGGTGGTGTACATTTCGACATGTTACAACCACCCACCTTTGTAGTCCCCGCCAGGCTCAGGAAGCTGGAGGGCAGGGGAAAAGAGTAGTTGCGTGTGGTCAAGGAGTGCGACCGAAATGGCTCTAAGGATGATTCTAAGTGCTGACTTTGTTTTCTACTAGCTGCCGTAGCCACAGACATCGATACGAATCATCCCTTACTTCCATGAATCTAGTCCCAGACCTAGAGTTTCCGGTTAAGTCGTTGACTTGACCCTCACGTTTGGAGATACCTTTGGGAGGAGACTCGATAGTCACACTTACGCTGACGGTGTGATCTGACCCTTGAGGCAAGTGTCTCGGTTGGGACCTCTTGGTGGCAGCGTCGAGGCCTTACGATGTTAGTTTGAGTATGGATTGGGCAATCACTGCTCATACTCAAATTGACGGTATTAGGCAAATGTCGGGATGGGTTTTCCTTGGTCGGCGAAAAGGACACCCCAGGAAGCACAAGATAAACTCATGAATGGGAGGGTGTAGCCGATCATTCTTGGGTCAGCCAACCTTATCCTCATGGCAGCAGGAGTTTGGAGTTTCAGTTCTAATCAAGAACGAGAGACCTCTAGAGTTCGAGGATAGCGACCACGTTCTTATAAGGGTGTCACCTCGACAAGGTTTATGGAGATGTAGCCGAGGCGGCGAGATATCTCCGGGGTTCAACGGACCTTTTTAGGTCCCCAACAGGGTAGGCGGGGTGGTTTACCGCTTCACCTTTCCACCTCAGTTGCACCGGGTGCATGAACTTTTCCACGTACCTCGGCTGAGGAGATACGTGCAAGTTCCTTCACACATCATCGACCTCAGGGAGTTGAACGTCGACGACAGGGCGACATGCACGAAGGTTCCAGTGGAGATTGAGGATTGACAAGAGCAGGTCCTATGTGAACGATCAATTCCTTAGGAGCGCTATCACTGGCAGCACGAGAACCTTCAGAGGAACACATGGGAGCGAAACACTCAGATGCGCGCTCAGTACCACTTTTGTTTCCCTAGTTTGTGTTATAGATTTACGGGGATGTAAATCCCTGAGGTGGGAGTAATTTAAAGACCCATAAATTTCAAAGAATTTTTTTTCTTAATTTCTTTGGAATTTTGTGAGTGCGTTGTTTCAGACGGCACCTGATTCCGAGTCCCGTTGTGCCCGGAATAATTTTCTGAAGTATTGTTAAGATTAAATTAACACGCATAAGCAGTTTTACTGAAAAAGTGTAATAACTCTTAAATGGTTACTCGGATCAGAAATCTGAGGGCACCATTGCGCTCAGGATGGCGGGTTTACCCTAGGCGCGACTTAAGTTTAGTCGGCGCGGGCCTCCTATGAGAAATCCCAAAAATGACTTAACCGTAAATAAAATAATTTAATAAATTATTTTATTTTTCAAATGCTTATAACTCACAAACGGCAGATCGGATTAAAAATCTGAGACAACCAATGAACTCATGAGGGAATGGTTTATTTAAGTAGATACTAACTTTGGCCGGTGCGGGCCACCAGAAAAAGTTAGTTTTTGGCCGCAAATAAAATAATTAAATATGCGATTGTTTAATTTTTCGTGCTTAGAACGAAGCCGCAATGACTCGTGGAAGGAGGCGTCCAAATATTTATTGATGCTGGAAACTCAATGTTTCTCTGAGAACGACATACGGACATGAAGATCTTGACCCGAGGATCATGAATATGCGTTCATATATTTTTTCTGAGTTATATCATAGTCGGAATGGAGTGCGGAAGGCAGAGGCCGCTGGTGCAGGTCGTGGGGAGAAGTCGTGTGAGGAAGCAGGTGATGCAGGTGTGGGAGCATCAGGGTTTTACGGTGAAGACAACAGTAGCGCGATAGGATGAAGGCAGCTGCGACGGTTCTGGCGAATGCAGTGGGTGCGAGAGGATGGCCGCTGGGTTTGCAGGAGAGGCGGCGTGAAATCGTGAATGAATAAGTTATGTGATTGGAGAGATAAGATGGAATTGAAAGGTTATAAAATAAAAACAAAATAAATGGAAAATGAATGCCCACGTGGAAGCCACAAGTAGAAAATGAATGCCCATGCATTGATTGAATTTTGAGTTAAGGAAAAACAAATAAATAAGTAATAATAATAATAAAATATTGTTATTATTACTTTTGTTGATAAAACACTTTTTATGCCGTAACTTCTTTGTGTGACCTCGGTTTCACAAACAATCTGCGGTAGTGTGACCCAGACTTTGAGACAGAATTTATGAGTCCAATATTGGAAGTCTTTTTCGGGTTTTTGGATCGGGTACCTGAAGTGCTCGGAAAAATAATAGATTTAATATTATTATTAAATCTTCGACCCACCATAACTCATGCGTGCAACGTCCGATTGGCTTGCCGTCAGTGTCGATATAATACCGTCATTAATACGGTCGATTCAAGTCTATTGTTGGATACTAAATTCTAGTTCGTGGTGTGGGGCCACGAAACACCGAATAATAATAATAATATTATTATTACGGGATCTTGTATCGGACATATCTCTCTCATATGGTATGGGAATGACGAACCGTCTGCGACATTGTGACCCTGGAATTACGAAGGATGTTTCACGAATAATTTTGGATATTTAAGTCGAGGTTGAGGCACTGGCCCCACGAGGCCCGGTTCACGCATGATGCGGTGAAATGTAAATTTTTCACCGGCTATCCGTTTGGGACCAATGGGTAGTCCATCTCGTGTGTTTTTTCATATGGATCGTAATGGTGTGACCGGTTTGGTTAACCAGTGTCATTTAAAGTACAACTGGGTTGGATCAAACATGAATCCAACCGGGCCCTCAGAGCAGAAACGCTTATAACTTAAGCTCCGGACGTCCGATTGATGTGCCGTTGACTTTGTTGGATTCCTCTTGATGAGACGGATCTTTTTGTATACTTCTCCTGAGGTTTGGACGCTGTTGGAATATGTCCGAGTTGGATTATACCCGAAATCCAACCGGGCCCCTGGAACGGAAAAGCTGATAACTTTCAGACTGGACGTCCGTTTGATGAACCGTTAGCGGCGTTGGTGATCTTGTTGAGAAACAGTCCCTATGAGTATACCCTATGAGAGTTCGGGGTACAGTTGAGATACGGTCAGGTTGGTTCGCAGATGAAACCAACCAGAACCCTGGGACAAAAAGGCTAATAACTCACAGACCGGGCGTCCGATTAACGCGTTGTCTGTTGCGTTGAGACCCCTATGATGAGGCGGTCCTTTGAGATACTTCTTCATGGGACTTTGTGATACTTGTAGTATCGAACTATAGCTCATGGAGCGGACCCTCCCGGAGATGGGCGTTCGGAGTACGGAGATCGTGTATCCGGCTGAGACCTGATGACTGCTTGATCGACTCGACTTGGAGTGAGTCGACTAGCCCAATGGACGGAGCACTACTTTGTTCAGTGCAGAACCATGGCGGACGGAGCACTACCTGTGTGATAGTTCAGACCCATGGTACTCGTCCGGAGAGTACCTCTGTAGGCTATTAGGGGGTGCGCACTACTGTGTTTGGGTGGCATACCCCGACGGGAAGCACTACTGTGTTTGGGTGGCTGGCCCGCAGTACTCGACAGGAGTAGTACCTCAGCAGTCTTAGGTTAGTGAGCAGTACCTCGGAGTCGTGACAGGACCACTGTACACTCCAGAGACGGGGCTCTTCAGCAGTTACGGTTTCGATAATGAAAATCTTGGTTTGAGCTGAGTCTATGACCTTTATTTTTACCTCATGATTGAGATGGGTCCCTTGATAACTTAGGTATATGTATGGGCATATACCTGGGTAGTGGTTATCCGTTGATTTCATAATCTTTGTGTTTCCTCATTATTGAGATGGGTTACTTGATAACTTGGGTTAATGTATGGGCATATACCTAGGTAGAGGTTATCTATTGAGATCTTCTTTGTGGCTATCCTTGTTGGATTTAGTGAGACCTTGAGGGTCTCGGGGTCCCTACTGAGTATCGTTATACTCACCCCTGCACGGGCTATGCCCGCACCTCATTGTGTTGGTTGCAGACGACAGGCAGCGCAGACAGAGGCCGAGTGTTCGAGGACTGGACGGTACCCGGAGGTGGACATCACGACGAGACAGTATCTGGTGGTAGACTTCACGACGAGACGACACTCGGAGGAGGTTGACGGGCGAGAGCGTTGTGGAGGGTATCTGTACCTAACCTTCAGGTAGGATCCGTGGTGGACGATCCAGGAGCTGCGCTATCTGTACCCACCTTTCAGGTAGGATACTTGGTGGACGATCATGGAGCTACTTGTCACCTTTAGGCTGTTTTATCTTTTTCCTTGTACTTTACAGTTGGGCTTATATTTCTGGCCCCTTTACTTTCAGCACAGCTTGTTTGAGTTTTACTTAGTGTTTTACATCTGCTTGTACTCTGTGGTGCTTTTTTTACTTTTATAAAGGCAATACCTTCCCAGTTATTGGGATTTACGCCTTTGGTGCTAGTCGCCAGCCCCTGGCCTATGGAAGGCGGGCTTGGGGTAGTCACAGCACGGGCCTCGAGGACGGGTCGTGACAAATATGATATAGAATAAAATTTCATACTCACTACCATGTATTTTGGAAACTTTTAACCAGTAATTATTCAATGATATTGATTAATTATGGATACATATGCATGATATTATTCATTGATGTTTTTAATGATTAATATCTTAAATGGGTTGTAACATGCAACTTCTAGGAGATGGAATCCAACACACCAATGATCCAAATCTCTTCATTAAATGAATAGTGTATATAAAAGGTATGTTATTCCTCCGTTTGAGTACTACATATATGTTTGAAATCTAAATGTAGTACTTGATTATATTTTATGGTTCTATTTTTTCTTTAAAAGGAAGGTGTTACCACACCATAGGAGATTATAGGATCCTATAATTACAAAAAATGATCTAAATACCAATGTAATCCATCAGAGGTAGGAGTTATTTGGATGTTGATATAATGATTACCATAAATAATACTTCATAAAATAGTAAAATATGGAATTCATAATGATGAAGGTATACTCATTTTAGGTTTTTCATTTCATGAATGCTGAATTAGTTGAAGATATAATGATATATCTTATGGGTTTCTATAGATGAAATATTCATTATATAGACACCCTAAAAACTATAATAAACCCCATATATAACTATAGGATTATAAAATATATGTGTTTTTAGAGATAAGTAATATAAATTTTCCCTTGATGGAAATTTATTCATAAACAATCTTGGTTTAAAAGTGAGTTTGGAAGATGAACCCTTAAATTTTGCTACTGACTCCCATGAAAGTGCATTAATCTCATTTATGATAAAAATAATTATCATAATAATTTAATTTATAACATTATTCATATATATTACCCATTATACTTTTATATTATAATCATTTATTAAACACATATTAGTTATTGTTTATTTTCATCACCTGAGGTTTATAATTTGATTGTTTTATAAAAGTATCAAAATGAAGATCCTAATCCTCATTACATGATATCAATTTTATAATTTAAATATTGTTAAAGGTAGTTTAATAATTTTATTAAAATTATTTATATTTCCCCATGTTTATTTGAGGAAATATATTGGTAAGATTCTAAAGAATATATTTTATGATGAGCATGCTTCAGGTAGTTTAATGATAACAATGAGTTACATTATAATGACCATTAATTTTTATGAAACCATTATAAAACCATATCTATAACATATTTTACCCATCAATGTCATATATTACCAGTATTAATATCCTGATACTCATCCATGATGAAAATTATGGTGTTGGTATAGCATCGTTCATGTAGGCGGTTAAACTGAACCAAACAAGAACATGCTGTATAAATGAATGAGTAATAATATAGATTTATATAATGATAATATCATTTATACAGTATAATAATTATTTTAATAAAATATTATTATAGTTTATAATGATATTTATAAAATATTTATATGACAAGGTAATTGAAAAAGATGGTGAAGAGCTATATACTTTTATGAATTCACTAGTAAAAATGAGTTCCTTTAGAATAAAGTATTTAAGATACTTTATTGAGACTAGAAGATACCAAATGTGTATGAAGGATTTAATATAGGTAATTTGATTATGGATTAAATATATAATCTAATGAAAAGAGTGGTTTTGGGAGGGGTATGGGAGGGGTCCTTTTATAGGTGAGTTTTGAGTAGCATTTTCGTCAATACCCATTCCCTAAGGTACAAGGTTGAAATTTTAGAAGGAAAGTGGATAAAAAAGATGAAATATAAGATATATGATGTATTAAACCCATTAATAAAACAATTTAGAAATAATTATATATATATTAGGCCTTAAATTATTAACTTTACCATTTTACCGCATTTTACATTTACTATGACCGCTCAATTTATTACCTCGATAACTTATTTTCTTTCTAAAAAATATACTTGATCCTTTTATCTAATTTTAACGTGATGATTTAAAATTTTAATCCATTTAATAGAACAAAATATATAAATATAATAAATTTAACTTTTAAATGTAAACATAAATTATGTTGAGAAAACTTTTTTATAGAAAAATGAATTTTTAAACATTAAGTGTTCTTAATATTATTTCATATGAGTTAATAATTAAATTAGTTTTAATATATTTATTTATAAATTGAAACATCACATTTTATTTTTATCATCCTTAAAAAATAATAGATTTAATTTATTAATATAAAAAAAGACAACACTTGGAAAAAAATATTTTGAAAATATCCCTCTTAACATTAAATGATTTTAATAAAATCCTATTAAAATAAATTATTTATCTTATAACCATTTAATTTTATAAATACATTGGTATTAAAATCATTCTTTTAATTTTATAAAGTCAGGAAAATAATTATTTAAAAAATATATCTAATGAATAAAAATAAATATTTTTATAAAAATAAATGTTAATTATTTATTATCTTTTTATTTCATTCAAAAAGTATTTATTATAAGATAAATATATTATTTTAATTTTTTTACTAAAATTACAAAACTTTAATATACCTATTGGACCGAAGTATATCCAACGACCACATATCCAATGATAATATATCCAACAACCATATGTCTACCGATCATATAACCAATGATTATATATATAATGGTAATTTTATATTCTAATATATATCCTTAAATTCATATTTAAAATAATTTTTAATATTCCATAATTTATTTTTCATGATTTTTAACATATTTTTAATGTGTTTTATTATTTCTATAATTATCATTAGTAGTGTGGTCTTAATGGTAGATCGTAATGGTGATAATTTAAACCTTGTAGTATTTTTAATTACTTGTGGTTTAATTAATTTATTAATTCTATAAATATTGTTTTATTTAGTTTCCTTGTAATTTATTTCATTTTTTATTGCAATATTTTTTCATAAAGAAATAATGTAGTGTTCATTTTAGTTCGATGTTACATGTATCAAAAGTTATCTAACACAACTAATTTATTTATAGAGGAATACATACTAAAATCATGGATTTTTACATTATACCCCTTAAAATAATTTCACCCTCAAAACTTAGTCACTCTTATGAAAAAAAAATGATTCTACATTTGTCTCATTACATCTTCAGGTTTATGTATTGCTTCCTAAAACATATAATACCTACAATAAACTTTAACTAGGTGAGCGGTCATGTTTCTGAGTACTTTATCTATAAAATTGTAGATTTCTCTTAGATGTTCTTCATAAGAGGGATCATGTTATAGTTTTTCTACTTTTGAGTTCAAAACATGTGATGTTTTAGGTATGTACTTCCCTAAAAGTGATACATAGAACATATCATGCACTTGGGAGAGGTTTAGTGGAAGTGAAAGTAGATACACTACATTACCCAAATGATAAAGGATTTAAAAGGTTCCAATGTATCTTGGGATTAGATTCCCCTACTTCATGGATCCTGTAACCCTCTTCCATGGTGATATTTGATGAAATAACATATCTATGACTTCAAAATCAAAATATCACTGATTATTATCAATGTATCTCTTTGGTTAAAATTGAGTAGTTTTAATGTTTTACTTTATGGTTTGAGTCTTCTCTATCATTTATTAAAAAGGATATGGTTACATAAGCTTATTTTCTCTAACTTAATCCCAAAATATTGGATTTCTACACCTCTTTCCATTTGTGCTTCCTATGGTAGAATTTGAAAGCTGGAATAGAAACTATTGTTATATGAGCACTCTACAAGAGGAAGGTGTTTTTCCCAAACTCATTTAAAATCCATTGATAATAATATAAATGTATCTTATGGGGTTTTAATGAATATTTTAGATTGATCACTATTTTGGGGATGATAATCAGTGATTAAGATCCACTTTATATCCAATTCTTATTGAGTACTTCTATATAACTTTTAGTTAAGCCTCAGATCTCAATCATATACACTTAAGAGTGGTACCCAATAAAACCTTACAATTTACTTTATGTATATCTTTGTAATATGACTAAGTAAGAAATATTTTCCAATATAAATGAAATGTGTCTTATTCATAAGGTGTTTAACTACTACCAAAATGGAAGGATGGCCTTTATAGTTCTTTTTAAGTCCTATAAAAAATCTATAATAATGTTTTCTCATTTTAATATAGGTTTGATTAATGTTTTCATCCTTCCCTTAGAATTTTTTTATCCCACCTAAACTTTTTGGAATACTATGAATTAGAATATATACTATAAAAATATATCTTTATCCTTTCCCAAAAGAAGTAATCCTTGAGATCTCTATAAATCTTTTTGATTCATTGATAGATATAGAATTATGATCTATGTGTATCATAGAATATCTCATTTTTAATTATGGTATTTCAGGGAAACATATTAATTTCTCAAATCTTATAATTCCATCAATGTTAATGTTGAACTCAAGAATATTCATTACCTTATTCACTATCTATATATCCTCATTCTAGTGGATCTTTAATCATCACAAAGATATATGGTTGATCATCCACTTGGGTAAGATATGAATTCTCTATTTCCCTTAAGATTCCTAGGTTCATATTTTTTCAAATCTATGAGTATTGGGTATCTTTAAATTATCATCAAGTATGAGGTAACACAATACAACCATATTTTAGCATCAAAAAATTTTCCTTCCCAAGGTGGTAATATATTGAATAGTTATAATATTTAATCAAATCCAATCATTTACTTTGGTGCATGTTAAACTCCTTATTTGTGAATATATAATTTTATATCTTGATATGAGTATATATTTCACACTTTTCACCATAGAGACAATATCCCCACATATTAAATGAAAATAATTGAATTGATAGATCTAAATCATATATTGAATAATTTTTCTCATGAAAATTTAGTTTATGTGAGGTATAATATACCATCAATTAATTTTTCTTGAGGATACAACTCCTTCCATTCTTTTATGCATAAATATATATAAAAAACCCTTTTACACAGTAGGGTATTTTGAGTACATAAATAGTAACCAACCATCTCTTAAGGACTGTTTAATTTTATTCACATTAATCTATCTAGTGGAACTTTAATCTAATCTAAGTTAAATTGGTTATTTTATTTGATATTTGTAGGAAATTTATCAAAAATCATAGATAGTATCCATCCAATCCCCCATGACATTTTTCATGAGGATAAATATCAGTCCCTTCTTTGATACATCATTGTATATTAAAAACCCTTCTCCACTATAAGGTAGTGTGAGTATAGGTTCAATGAATAACCTTATCCTAATATCCTTCAAATTTGATTCAAATATAATTTTATAGAGTAACATGAATCCCTTTTGAGTTAACTTGGTTATTTTATTTCACTTTTATTATAAATTTCTCCCAAAGATTTGATAGTATCCAACCATTCTAAGAAAACTACAGATCTTGGTTACAATGGTTAGTATAGGTTATTATGTAATCACATATTTCATTGAATTATATATATATATACCATCACTCATGATTACATGATCGAAGTATGATATTTTTTATAGCTATAATTCACACTTTCCATATTTGGTATAGATTTTCTCTTCTCTGAAGGCCTTTATCACAATCCTCAAATAATCTGTATTCTCTTCATTGAACTTGGAATATATAATAATATCATATATAAATACTACTCAAAATTGATATAGTAAATATATAAAGACAGTATTCGTCAAATCCATAGAGATGAAGGTGGAATTTATAAGTCGAAAAGGAATCATTATTAATTAATAGTAACCATATCTTCTACAACATGTTTTCTTGGGTATATCATCCTGTTTCAACCAAAATTGATGATATATATATTGAATTTTAATCTTTGAGAATTATTGAGACCTTAAAAATTGGTCAAACAAGGTATTATTATGAGGTAGTTGAAAATTTTTCTTGATCATGATCTTGTTAAGTTCATGATAATCAATGCAAAGACACATTGGTCAATCTTTCTTCCTAAAAAATTGGATAGGTTCACCCCATGGTGAATCTCCTGGGTGTATAAAACCATTATATTTATTATATTGGTGTTTTTTCTTCAATTCCTCTAATTCAGTTATTAATATTATATAACGAGTCCTTGATATTTTTATAGCACCAGGTATGAGTTATATTGAAAACTTAACCTCGTGATTTTGTTTAAGATAAAAAAATTATTTTAGAAATACATCAGCATATTCCCACATAATAGGAATATATTAAATATTGGTTTTTTTAATAATTTGAGAAAAACACTCCTCATGATTGCGTATTAATACTTATATAATGGAGGTAAATTCCATAGGGAGTTCATAGACAACATTGCACCGATAAATGATCATGAGTATATTTGGGATATGAAATTGATTTCTATCTCCTAAAGAATAATATGGGATCTATATAAAGGATTCCAATGCATTCCTAAAATCACTTCATATTTGACTAAAGGGATAATAATAAGATTGTTAGGAATCATATTCCACCAAATTATATCAGATAGAAGTAATACAATTGGGATGAAATCATCACAACACTAAGAGTTTTCACTTATAATTCAATATATACTAATTGGGATATGAATTAATAATCATAAAGTCATTTCAAGATATTAAGAAATTTATATAACTAGGATCAAATAAATTTTTTTCCAATGGAATCATCTGACACACCCCTGTGTTCACAACCGCTCTTTGTGAACATTGATAAAAAATATTTTCTAGACTTAGGTGGTCATTTGGAGTGTTTAGCTAGTGATTATTGGGAGTGTACATTGGATAAGAGGGTGGGTGGTTGGGATCATCTCACCTTTTTAGGGGATTCTTTCCTAATCTTAGAATCTATTATTTATTTAAGAAATTTTCTTAAATCCTTCCCAAATCCTAGTGGGTGAATGGTTAACCCTTTACTAATTTTTATTAATTTAAATGTATTAATATGAATATTTGAATGTATTATAGGTTCTCCATATTCATTCTTTACTAATCAGTGATGCTTAAATTTAAGATACTGTGGTTTAATGCTACATAACTAGGCATGCTAGTGCTTATCTCTATATAGTGAAGTGGTAAGTATTTCTATTTTTTGGATTGAGCCCTTAAAAATGGATTCCTGCATATCCTTATGAGAGGAATTAGAACCCATTAATCTAGGTTCAACATATAAAGACCTTTCATTCATTTTTAACTCATGAGATAAGGAACAATTTGTGTATTTTTACGTCGTGCGACAAAAATGACTAGGTGAAATGTTCTAACATATACTTGGTGTGGGAATTATATATAAGTGGTCCTTTTTGCTTTAACTTAGAGTGTATGTAGTAAAAAAAGGTATATTTTCCCTCATAAGGAATATTTCCCTTTAAGTATAATATTGTCTCATTAGGAAGTGGCCTAGATGAGAAGGATATAGTGGTCACCCTGAGGGAATATGGTGCACAAGGTGGGGGAATGATCTCATTAGGAATATAAAACCAATTGATAGATGGTGCATATGGAGTATAACCTTAATGTAAGAAATAATGACCTTATAGGTAATATGTCCCAATTATTATGGATGGGGAATATGGCATGGTGAAAGAGTACACGAGTGGTTTCATGAAGAATAATAACACATGAGGATTGATATGAGTAGCTGGTAATGGTAGGTTCGAAAATTTGGTAGGCATCCTATGTGTAAAATTTAATAGGAATCAAATCCCATGTATTTAGAGAAGTATATTTTAATTTCATGTGATAGGATTGTGCCATGTTGTTTGATGTCATGATGTAAGAATGTTGTCATGAAGTTTTACACTATATGATGTGGACATTGGCGATGTAGTTTTTTGTCATGATGTGGGGATGTATATGTCATGAATTTTTTGTATAATTGAGGATTGGTTAGGGATTATGTGTATAAGGATCGCCTTTTGAGTACATCAGGGCTCACTAAGTGGAGAAAAAATTCACTATTAAGTCGAAAATTGATCGGGATTTACACATAGAAGGAATCCCATCTTCTTGTATTTGTACCTATTGGTAGGCATGGAGAGATGAAGGATGATCACTCATATTTTGGGGGTTTTAAGGGTATATTATGGATTATACTATCTTTGGTTTTCCTCCTCACTGAATGGATTTGAATATGCATCAAGTTCCCAATATAATCAAATTCAGGATTAGGTGGGCCAGATTAGGTTCCACGGCCTAAGGATAGTCTCAGCTATGTCCTTATGATGGGGGATCCTTGTCATCAATTTAATATACGATTTCAAATTCTATGAGTTCCTTATTAGTTATGTAGGACAAGCTGGAGACCCCTTTTATCGATGGAATTCCTAATCAAAGGTGGGGAAATCTAGCATACTTGAAAACTTGATCATATACATTAGGTGGATTTAAAAGAGGTATTGTGTTGAACTTTTTAGGGTATCTGTGGAAAACATAAACCACATAAGTGATATATAACCCACTCATTGTCATCGATATAAGGAGAGGATCAATGACCTCAAAGAATATTCAATATGTGTGGTAAGTATGAAAAGAGAGGTTTTTTTGCATGGTAGGTGAATAGTTAAAACTAGATTTTTTTAGATAGGAATACAAACAGAAACCCCACCTGAGTACCTCATGAAGTACACCTATATTCCTAAGGGATGAATAGAGTTATTGTCCTATGTGGTCAATAGGTATGTGGAAAGTTGATCCATGTGATAACCTTGCGTAAGAGGTCAGTCCACTCTATTAACCCTCAATAGATGTTTAGTCTAGTCAATTTACTCATAAAATATGGTCAACTTGCCTAGTGGATGAATATAATAAAGGTATCCATATGGTAGCTAGGCGGGAAAGGAACATCACACTAGGATGATGACTTAACCATTATAGAAGATGCTTCGTAGAGGGAATTTTTTTTTTCTGAAACAAGGAATTTGAGAATTAGATTGTGAAGAATTCCTTGTTATTATTTTTCTTTGAGTCTCACTATCCTCCTATTATATTTTCATTATCACTTTCCCAAAGTGGAAACTAGGGTATTTATAATAAACCCTAGGTTAAAAAACTCTCTTTTATAAGAATACACATAGTTTGGGATGCACAAAAAAATAATCGATTTTTGATCTCCTAATTGTTTGGAAACTATGAGATTTATTTACCTTTGAGTCTTGAGGATAATACATAGGCATATGCTATATGGATAGTCTCCTAGTTAGGTAGAGTTCATGAGATGTCTCCACCTATGAGTCATGCAACTCATTGGTACGTATATAGTTGATGGTCAATTTAGGTAGGAAACTCTATCAGCATCATCAAATACCCTCCCATTCAGAATGAAGTTTGATAGACATGAATAAAGTTTCATTGAGAGAAATTAAATAGAAGATCATGTGGATTAATGTTTGGATTCTTGATATTCCCACCATCAGTATAGTGATGTGCACAACTTTCGTAAATAGTTCCTAGGGTAGCCAAAAGGTCACAGTCTATCTTATAAATAGTGAAATACTCTTATTTCATTTTTTACTTACTTTCTTGGAAATTTATATTCTTTCATATTGAACAAAAATTCATGTGCCTATCTCCACCCACCTTCCACTTGAATAAATGTATTTTGTGTTCTTGGTTAGCGGATTTACACATTTGTGTAGATTTTTTTGCGATCCACAAAGTGGAAATGGATAAAATGATGTAATCGCTTGACCATTATGAAACTCTATTGGTGATAAAGAAATATTGGAGTTTTTGTGTGGGAAATATGTGATATGTTCATGGTTACAGTGAAATTTTTTCACTTTACAATTTATTTTTATTTTTTAGGGATTCAACTAGTTTGATTCCCCTTATGTATAGAATGATCATGGAATTAAATGAGCATACCCAAGCGGTGGCTTTGAGATGTATAGAAAAGATCAAAATCATTGAGGCTATCCATAATTTTTAGATTTATATTAAGAATAAGTTTATTTCAGATCTGATTAGATTAGGACTTTGATAATATCATCTCTACTCAATTAATTGGAACTGAGATTTATCCCTAGATAATTTATCATAATTAAAGTTTTTTATTAATGACAATAACCTTCCCGAGGGGTATGTAAAGAGGTACAATCCATTGACATTATAGGGTAAATCATCAATGGTTGATCCATATGTAAAAATTTATATTTAAATTATAATGAAGTCAGTGAAGAATGAGAATCTTAGTTTCTTACCAAGATGATACCATCATTCTTGAGGGGGTTTAACAGGTATTGGCTATATCCATTCTGGGTGAAATGGTGCAGCAAAGAATTTTGAAGTGATATGAAATTTGTGGGATTGTCTACATCCATATAGGTTTCTTATAATATCTATCATCACAATCAGGACCTAATTTTAGACATCCTTAGAAGTGGGATTGTGGACACCAATACATTTCATATGGATCATAGAGAGGTAGGAATAAACCTTTGGTATGTGTATATGATCAGTGGATCTCTAGTCCTAGAGAATATAGATGATGAATTCTACCTCTAGTCATAGTATGAATGAATGATAAGAGGACCCCACCACTAGATATGGTAATACTCAGCTAAAAAAAATTTCTAATGGGGGAAAAATGAATCTCATGGATGATGTGTCTTTCAAATAGTGGATGGACCTATTCTTTAATATAACCAGGTTAGATCCATAATATATGAGGCCTCATCTGTGTCAAAATAATAAAAAGTGTGCCCTTCCCAATTCTTATTGGAAAACTATGGAAGATGGAAAATTTAATAATTAAGGAAGTCAATTTATCATAAAATTAGACAAATTTGTTTTCATGGCATATTTTTTGGAAACCTATCTCATTGGATACCTTTTATCAGTGTGAGAATCGGAATCCAAGGTTAAGATGTGGATTTTTATAATGGATTTTTAATTAGCAAGAATCACTTTGATTAGTATGGAAATGATTGCACTGGACAAATTATACTAGAAACATAGAAATGTACCCAAAAGGAATTCATTGTTCTATATCATTGAACCATTATAGGTGTTGTGGGGAAGGATACAACAAATTTTAGTCGGTTTGAATTTATATTTTCTTAGGAGATATCTAGTGGTGAATTTATTCCCTATTTTCAGAGTATAAGTTGTGTAAGACCAATCTTATTAAGTTAATGAGATGTGAAGGATAATAGAAAACAACATGACCATTTTATGTTTACACCATATTCTCTCTCTACTTGTTCCATTACTTACAATATAATAGGGACTCTCAAGGAACACGTTTCTCTACTATTTTTACGAGAGGGTGTCCTATAATCTTGGATCAAAGGGAAGTTTATCTATGATTTATATATTCCATATAGGTTTGGAAGTAAATATAGATGTATTCAGAATAATTATACCAACCCTCAATCTAGTGTATGATCTAAAAGATATACTATTATGGTATAGGGATTCTGGTTAATGTTGATGTTGGAGGAGATGAGAGCACAAGTAAATTTTCCCCAAGTACTTACATCAAGGGGATTGTAGTTATTAATTATGAAACATGAACCAATGATATCCTATTGGGAAATTGGGAGATATAGTGACCAAATTCAAGGGTCTATCATTTCCCAAAAGAGAATAAGTAACATAGATTTCAATAGATATGGAAAGGATTGGGAAGATGATTTCTTCAGAAATGATGGAGGAAAAAGGCCTAGGAATATGACTACTTTTACGGAGTCATCATCATACTAGATGATGGTGAGGTAGGTGAATTATATCAGTGATTCACTTTTAGGTAAACAATTGGTATACCTAACCTTAATTCTAACTAATTACAAATATATATATTCTTTTAGGGAGTGGGATACATGGAGGGGTAAAATCTTATAAAGAGTTTTGGGATTTGATCTACTAAAAGTACATTATTATTACTGAGTTCAACCAGAATTTGATCCCCATTTACACCTCTAATAAGAATGTTCCAAATGAAACTAAATCTTATAACAAATATCTATAGGTTTCAATCCATTTTCTGAAGGATAAAACCTTTTATTTGGACCTAATATAAAAAAATTAGAGATTGGGAAAGAAAATGATGATAAAAAGAGTGACCATAGGTCACCTTTAGTGTATAAAAATAGATTATAACTCTTTGAATATTCTATTATGACATAAAAAGCTTCATGAAATTAAATATTCCTTTATTATTTTTAGGATTCCTAAAAATCCTTTTCTCTTATCTTGTCTTCAGTTAACAATATTAAAGATTCCCTAGATGCCTTGAGAACTTTTATAGAATCTAGTGGTGATAGAGTAATCAACTCTACCTACCTGGAAGAACACATGTGCGTGAAAATATCCAACCAAGGAGTGGTATTTCAAATATCTACACTGATTAATCCTTCTTAGAGTTTTAAGATCAAGAACATTCATACCAAGAAGGAAAAAAATTTATTGGAGATCTAACTTCACCTGAGGGTGAAAAATATATGTTACATTTACCTTTGTACATGAAACTTCATGTCCTCTCACTTAATAACACACTAAATTTTACAAATACCATTTCAATCACTAAAGACCTAAATGAATTGTATTATCAAGAACATGTATCCATTTTAACTCCTAAGGGGTAGGCTAAATAAGAATTTATAGATTTATTTTAGAAATATATTTACTTAAACCCTGGATTTTAGTTCCATAACTGCTTCTCCAACTTATATAGAAGGATATGATTCAAGTACTATGACTAATATCAATTGTGTTCATCATATCCATTATTATTTATTTAAATTTTAAAGAGGAAAAAGGTCAAAATTGGTACTAAGGAGGTCTAAAGTAATGAATCCCAAGGGAATCCCCTTGGAAAAAATGAATGCCCTCAGGGGGAATAAAATTAAAATCATGAAATCAAGTGACCAACCTATCATGAGTGCCCTTGGAGACTAGAAAATATGCCACTTTGTTCCCCTATCATTAGGTATAGAGAACTTCCATGTGACCATTAATGAGAATTTTTCACTTGTGTGTGATGTATGAAACATTCCATGTTGTGGCGTAAGAGTCGCATAAAGAGTTGTGTATGATTTTAGAATCAATTTCCACTATAGTGAGTGAAATGTTGTTCTGTATACAGAGAAAGAGAATAGTCAACATTGCCCTTGCCTTAGCCTAGAGGGAGTCACCATACCGGAAGAAGGCATCAAAATAAAAAATGGCATTACCCATGGTATCTTGAGAAATGCCACCACCCCTCATAACACCTAAAATATTAGATCCATTAATATTAAATTTGGATCCCAACCTGTGATGAGACAGAAAATCCACTTTCCCTATTGAGTGTTGGATGCGGTGGTTGAGGGAACTCGTGAATCCATCATTGGTCTAAGAAAAGAGGAATTGGCCCAGTGATTGAAGTGTCTATAGAGATCAAGAAGAAATATTTTGGTGTGAAAATCCAGGGTTGTCTGTGAAGAGATGAATGCCTTATGCCAAGATTTGTTCCTAGTTGTCCAGATATTCCAACACCCTATAATATAAATAAAGGTTTTGTACTTCCACCAATTTTTGTTATTCTCTTCTCCTTGAAACCAAAATTCCAAGAAGGAGGAATCAGAGAGCCTATGATCTTGAAAACCTGTGAAAAAGCCAAAGGTACTCCATATTGAGAGTTTAAAGTCCCTATTGGGAAACAAGTGAGATGATAATTCTTCCTGATGGTTATTGGGAGTGTACATTGGATAAGAGGGTGGGTGGTTGGGATCATCTCACCTTTTTAGGGGATTCTTTCCTAATCTTAGAATCTATTATTTATTTAAGAAATTTTCTTAAATCCTTCCCAAATCCTAGTGGGTGAATGGTTAACCCTTTACTAATTTTTATTAATTTAAATGTATTAATATGAATATTTGAATGTATTATAGGTTCTCCATATTCATTCTTTACTAATCAGTGATGCTTAAATTTAAGATACTGTGGTTTAATGCTACATAACTAGGCATGCTAGTGCTTATCTCTATATAGTGAAGTGGTAAGTATTTCTATTTTTTGGATTGAGCCCTTAAAAATGGATTCCTGCATATCCTTATGAGAGGAATTAGAACCCATTAATCTAGGTTCAACATATAAAGACCTTTCATTCATTTTTAACTCATGAGATAAGGAACAATTTGTGTAGTTTTACGTCGTGCGACAAAAATGACTAGGTGAAATGTTCTAACATATACTTGGTGTGGGAATTATATATAAGTGGTCCTTTTTGCTTTAACTTAGAGTGTATGTAGTAAAAAAAGGTATATTTTCCCTCATAAGGAATATTTCCCTTTAAGTATAATATTGTCTCATTAGGAAGTGGCCTAGATGAGAAGGATATAGTGGTCACCCTGAGGGAATATGGTGCACAAGGTGGGGGAATGATCTCATTAGGAATATAAAACCAATTGATAGATGGTGCATATGGAGTATAACCTTAATGTAAGAAATAATGACCTTATAGGTAATATGTCCCAATTATTATGGATGGGGAATATGGCATGGTGAAAGAGTACACGAGTGGTTTCATGAAGAATAATAACACATGAGGATTGATATGAGTAGCTGGTAATGGTAGGTTCGAAAATTTGGTAGGCATCCTATGTGTAAAATTTAATAGGAATCAAATCCCATGTATTTAGAGAAGTATATTTTAATTTCATGTGATAGGATTGTGCCATGTTGTTTGATGTCATGATGTAAGAATGTTGTCATGAAGTTTTACACTATATGATGTGGACATTGGCGATGTAGTTTTTTGTCATGATGTGGGGATGTATATGTCATGAATTTTTTGTATAATTGAGGATTGGTTAGGGATTATGTGTATAAGGATCGCCTTTTGAGTACATCAGGGCTCACTAAGTGGAGAAAAAATTCACTATTAAGTCGAAAATTGATCGGGATTTACACATAGAAGGAATCCCATCTTCTTGTATTTGTACCTATTGGTAGGCATGGAGAGATGAAGGATGATCACTCATATTTTGGGGGTTTTAAGGGTATATTATGGATTATACTATCTTTGGTTTTCCTCCTCACTGAATGGATTTGAATATGCATCAAGTTCCCAATATAATCAAATTCAGGATTAGGTGGGCCAGATTAGGTTCCACGGCCTAAGGATAGTCTCAGCTATGTCCTTATGATGGGGGATCCTTGTCATCAATTTAATATACGATTTCAAATTCTATGAGTTCCTTATTAGTTATGTAGGACAAGCTGGAGACCCCTTTTATCGATGGAATTCCTAATCAAAGGTGGGGAAATCTAGCATACTTGAAAACTTGATCATATACATTAGGTGGATTTAAAAGAGGTATTGTGTTGAACTTTTTAGGGTATCTGTGGAAAACATAAACCACATAAGTGATATATAACCCACTCATTGTCATCGATATAAGGAGAGGATCAATGACCTCAAAGAATATTCAATATGTGTGGTAAGTATGAAAAGAGAGGTTTTTTTGCATGGTAGGTGAATAGTTAAAACTAGATTTTTTTAGATAGGAATACAAACAGAAACCCCACCTGAGTACCTCATGAAGTACACCTATGTTCCTAAGGGATGAATAGAGTTATTGTCCTATGTGGTCAATAGGTATGTGGAAAGTTGATCCATGTGATAACCTTGCGTAAGAGGTCAGTCCACTCTATTAACCCTCAATAGATGTTTAGTCTAGTCAATTTACTCATAAAATATGGTCAACTTGCCTAGTGGATGAATATAATAAAGGTATCCATATGGTAGCTAGGCGGGAAAGGAACATCACACTAGGATGATGACTTAACCATTATAGAAGATGCTTCGTAGAGGGAATTTTTTTTTCTGAAACAAGGAATTTGAGAATTAGATTGTGAATAATTCCTTGTTATTATTTTTCTTTGAGTCTCACTATCCTCCTATTATATTTTCATTATCACTTTCCCAAAGTGGAAACTAGGGTATTTATAATAAACCCTAGGTTAAAAAACTCTCTTTTATAAGAATACACATAGTTTGGGATGCACAAAAAAATAATCGATTTTTGATCTCCTAATTGTTTGGAAACTATGAGATTTATTTACCTTTGAGTCTTGAGGATAATACATAGGCATATGCTATATGGATAGTCTCCTAGTTAGGTAGAGTTCATGAGATGTCTCCACCTATGAGTCATGCAACTCATTGGTACGTATATAGTTGATGGTCAATTTAGGTAGGAAACTCTATCAGCATCATCAAATACCCTCCCATTCAGAATGAAGTTTGATAGACATGAATAAAGTTTCATTGAGAGAAATTAAATAGAAGATCATGTGGATTAATGTTTGGATGCTTGATATTCCCACCATCAGTATAGTGATGTGCACAACTTTCGTAAATAGTTCCTAGGGTAGCCAAAAGGTCACAGTCTATCTTATAAATAGTGAAATACTCTTATTTCATTTTTTACTTACTTTCTTGGAAATTTATATTCTTTCATATTGAACAAAAATTCATGTGCCTATCTCCACCCAACTTCCACTTGAATAAATGTATTTTGTGTTCTTGGTTAGCGGATTTACACATTTGTGTAGATTTTTTTGCGATCCACAAAGTGGAAATGGATAAAATGATGTAATCGCTTGACCATTATGAAACTCTATTGGTGATAAAGAAATATTGGAGTTTTTGTGTGGGAAATATGTGATATGTTCATGGTTACAGTGAAATTTTTTCACTTTACAATTTATTTTTATTTTTTAGGGATTCAACTAGTTTGATTCCCCTTATGTATAGAATGATCATGGAATTAAATGAGCATACCCAAGCGGTGGCTTTGAGATGTATAGAAAAGATCAAAATCATTGAGGCTATCCATAATTTTTAGATTTATATTAAGAATAAGTTTATTTCAGATCTGATTAGATTAGGACTTTGATAATATCATCTCTACTCAATTAATTGGAACTGAGATTTATCCCTAGATAATTTATCATAATTAAAGTTTTTTATTAATGACAATAACCTTCCCGAGGGGTATGTAAAGAGGTACAATCCATTGACATTATAGGGTAAATCATCAATGGTTAATCCATATGTAAAAATTTATATTTAAATTATAATGAAGTCAGTGAAGAATGAGAATCTTAGTTTCTTACCAAGATGATACCATCATTCTTGAGGGGGTTTAACAGGTATTGGCTATATCCATTCTGGGTGAAATGGTGCAGCAAAGAATTTTGAAGTGATATGAAATTTGTGGGATTGTCTACATCCATATAGGTTTCTTATAATATCTATCATCACAATTAGGACCTAATTTTAGACATCCTTAGAAGTGGGATTGTGGACACCAATACATTTCATATGGATCATAGAGAGGTAGGAATAAACCTTTGGTATGTGTATATGATCAGTGGATCTCTAGTCCTAGAGAATATAGATGATGAATTCTACCTCTAGTCATAGTATGAATGAATGATAAGAGGACCCCACCACTAGATATGGTAATACTCAGCTAAAAAAAATTTCTAATGGGGGAAAAATGAATCTCATGGATGATGTGTCTTTCAAATAGTGGATGGACCTATTCTTTAATATAACCAGGTTAGATCCATAATATATGAGGCCTCATCTGTGTCAAAATAATAAAAAGTGTGCCCTTCCCAATTCTTATTGGAAAACTATGGAAGATGGAAAATTTAATAATTAAGGAAGTCAATTTATCATAAAATTAGACAAATTTGTTTTCATGGCATATTTTTTGGAAACCTATCTCATTGGATACCTTTTATCAGTGTGAGAATCGGAATCCAAGGTTAAGATGTGGATTTTTATAATGGATTTTTAATTAGCAAGAATCACTTTGATTAGTATGGAAATGATTGCACTGGACAAATTATACTAGAAACATAGAAATGTACCCAAAAGGAATTCATTGTTCTATATCATTGAACCATTATAGGTGTTGTGGGGAAGGATACAACAAATTTTAGTCGGTTTGAATTTATATTTTCTTAGGAGATATCTAGTGGTGAATTTATTCCCTATTTTCAGAGTATAAGTTGTGTAAGACCAATCTTATTAAGTTAATGAGATGTGAAGGATAATAGAAAACAACATGACCATTTTATGTTTACACCATATTCTCTCTCTACTTGTTCCATTACTTACAATATAATAGGGACTCTCAAGGAACACGTTTCTCTACTATTTTTACGAGAGGGTGTCCTATAATCTTGGATCAAAGGGAAGTTTATCTATGATTTATATATTCCATATAGGTTTGGAAGTAAATATAGATGTATTCAGAATAATTATACCAACCCTCAATCTAGTGTATGATCTAAAAGATATACTATTATGGTATAGGGATTCTGGTTAATGTTGATGTTGGAGGAGATGAGAGAACAAGTAAATTTTCCCCAAGTACTTACATCAAGGGGATTGTAGTTATTAATTATGAAACATGAACCAATGATATCCTATTGGGAAATTGGGAGATATAGTGACCAAATTCAAGGGTCTATCATTGCCCAAAAGAGAATAAGTAACATAGATTTCAATAGATATGGAAAGGATTGGGAAGATGATTTCTTCAGAAATGATGGAGGAAGAAAGGCCTAGGAATATGACTAATTTTACGGAGTCATCATCATACTAGATGATGGTGAGGTAGGTGAATTATATCAGTGATTCACTTTTAGGTAAACAATTGGTATACCTAACCTTAATTCTAACTAATTACAAATATATATGTTCTTTTAGGGAGTGGGATACATGGAGGGGTAAAATCTTATAAAGAGTTTTGGGATTTGATCTACTAAAAGTACATTATTATTACTGAGTTCAACCAGAATTTGATCCCCATTTACACCTCTAATAAGAATGTTCCAAATGAAACTAAATCTTATAACAAATATCTATAGGTTTCAATCCATTTTCTGAAGGATAAAACCTTTTATTTGGACCTAATATAAAAAAATTAGAGATTGGGAAAGAAAATGATGATAAAAAGAGTGACCATAGGTCACCTTTAGTGTATAAAAATAGATTATAACTCTTTGAATATTCTATTATGTCATAAAAAGCTTCATGAAATTAAATATTCCTTTATTATTTTTAGGATTCCTAAAAATCCTTTTCTCTTATCTTGTCTTCAGTTAACAATATTAAAGATTCCCTAGATGCCTTGAGAACTTTTATAGAATCTAGTGGTGATAGAGTAATCAACTCTACCTACCTGGAAGAACACATGTGCGTGAAAATATCCAACCAAGGAGTGGTATTTCAAATATCTACACTGATTAATCCTTCTTAGAGTTTTAAGATCAAGAACATTCATACCAAGAAGGAAAAAAATTTATTGGAGATCTAACTTCACCTGAGGGTGAAAAATATATGTTACATTTACCTTTGTACATGAAACTTCATGTCCTCTCACTTAATAACACACTAAATTTTACAAATACCATTTCAATCACTAAAGACCTAAATGAATTGTATTATCAAGAACATGTATCCATTTTAACTCCTAAGGGGTAGGCTAAATAAGAATTTATAGATTGATTTTAGAAATATATTTACTTAAACCCTGGATTTTAGTTCCATAACTGCTTCTCCAACTTATATAGAAGGATATGATTCAAGTACTATGACTAATATCAATTGTGTTCATCATATCCATTATTATTTATTTAAATTTTAAAGAGGAAAAAGGTCAAAATTGGTACTAAGGAGGTCTAAAGTAATGAATCCCAAGGGAATCCCCTTGGAAAAAATGAATGCCCTCAGGGGGAATAAAATTAAAATCATGAAATCAAGTGACCAACCTATCATGAGTGCCCTTGGAGACTAGAAAATATGCCACTTTGTTCCCCTATCATTAGGTATAGAGAACTTCCATGTGACCATTAATGAGAATTTTTCACTTGTGTGTGATGTATGAAACATTCCATGTTGTGGAGTAAGAGTCGCATAAAGAGTTGTGTATGATTTTAGAATCAATTTCCACTATAGTGAGTGAAATGTTGTTCTATATACAGAGAAAGAGAATAGTCAACATTGCCCTTGCCTTAGCCTAGAGGGAGTCACCATACCGGAAGAAGGCATCAAAATAAAAAATGGCATTACCCATGGTATCTTGAGAAATGCCACCACCCCTCATAACACCTAAAATATTAGATCCATTAATATTAAATTTGGATCCCAACCTGTGATGAGACAGAAAATCCACTTTCCCTATTGAGTGTTGGATGCGGTGGTTGAGGGAACTCGTGAATCCATCATTGGTCTAAGAAAAGAGGAATTGGCCCAGTGATTGAAGTGTCTATAGAGATCAAGAAGAAATATTTTGGTGTGAAAATCCAGGGTTGTCTGTGAAGAGATGAATGCCTTATGCCAAGATTTGTTCCTAGTTGTCCAGATATTCCAACACCCTATAATATAAATAAAGGTTTTGTACTTCCACCAATTTTTGTTATTCTCTTCTCCTTGAAACCAAAATTCCAAGAAGGAGGAATCAGAGAGCCTATGATCTTGAAAACCTGTGAAAAAGCCAAAGGTACTCCATATTGAGAGTTTAAAGTCCCTATTGGGAAACAAGTGAGATGATAATTCTTCCTGATGGTTATTGGGAGTGTACATTGGATAAGAGGGTGGGTGGTTGGGATCATCTCACCTTTTTAGGGGATTCTTTCCTAATCTTAGAATCTATTATTTATTTAAGAAATTTTCTTAAATCCTTCCCAAATCCTAGTGGGTGAATGGTTAACCCTTTACTAATTTTTATTAATTTAAATGTATTAATATGAATATTTGAATGTATTATAGGTTCTCCATATTCATTCTTTACTAATCAGTGATGCTTAAATTTAAGATACTGTGGTTTAATGCTACATAACTAGGCATGCTAGTGCTTATCTCTATATAGTGAAGTGGTAAGTATTTCTATTTTTTGGATTGAGCCCTTAAAAATGGATTCCTGCATATCCTTATGAGAGGAATTAGAACCCATTAATCTAGGTTCAACATATAAAGACCTTTCATTCATTTTTAACTCATGAGATAAGGAACAATTTGTGTAGTTTTACGTCGTGCGACAAAAATGACTAGGTGAAATGTTCTAACATATACTTGGTGTGGGAATTATATATAAGTGGTCCTTTTTGCTTTAACTTAGAGTGTATGTAGTAAAAAAAGGTATATTTTCCCTCATAAGGAATATTTCCCTTTAAGTATAATATTGTCTCATTAGGAAGTGGCCTAGATGAGAAGGATATAGTGGTCACCCTGAGGGAATATGGTGCACAAGGTGGGGGAATGATCTCATTAGGAATATAAAACCAATTGATAGATGGTGCATATGGAGTATAACCTTAATGTAAGAAATAATGACCTTATAGGTAATATGTCCCAATTATTATGGATGGGGAATATGGCATGGTGAAAGAGTACACGAGTGGTTTCATGAAGAATAATAACACATGAGGATTGATATGAGTAGCTGGTAATGGTAGGTTCGAAAATTTGGTAGGCATCCTATGTGTAAAATTTAATAGGAATCAAATCCCATGTATTTAGAGAAGTATATTTTAATTTCATGTGATAGGATTGTGCCATGTTGTTTGATGTCATGATGTAAGAATGTTGTCATGAAGTTTTACACTATATGATGTGGACATTGGCGATGTAGTTTTTTGTCATGATGTGGGGATGTATATGTCATGAATTGTTTGTATAATTGAGGATTGGTTAGGGATTATGTGTATAAGGATCGCCTTTTGAGTACATCAGGGCTCACTAAGTGGAGAAAAAATTCACTATTAAGTCGAAAATTGATCGGGATTTACACATAGAAGGAATCCCATCTTCTTGTATTTGTACCTATTGGTAGGCATGGAGAGATGAAGGATGATCACTCATATTTTGGGGGTTTTAAGGGTATATTATGGATTATACTATCTTTGGTTTTCCTCCTCACTGAATGGATTTGAATATGCATCAAGTTCCCAATATAATCAAATTCAGGATTAGGTGGGCCAGATTAGGTTCCACGGCCTAAGGATAGTCTCAGCTATGTCCTTATGATGGGGGATCCTTGTCATCAATTTAATATACGATTTCAAATTCTATGAGTTCCTTATTAGTTATGTAGGACAAGCTGGAGACCCCTTTTATCGATGGAATTCCTAATCAAAGGTGGGGAAATCTAGCATACTTGAAAACTTGATCATATACATTAGGTGGATTTAAAAGAGGTATTGTGTTGAACTTTTTAGGGTATCTGTGGAAAACATAAACCACATAAGTGATATATAACCCACTCATTGTCATCGATATAAGGAGAGGATCAATGACCTCAAAGAATATTCAATATGTGTGGTAAGTATGAAAAGAGAGGTTTTTTTGCATTGTAGGTGAATAGTTAAAACTAGATTTTTTTAGATAGGAATACAAACAGAAACCCCACCTGAGTACCTCATGAAGTACACCTATGTTCCTAAGGGATGAATAGAGTTATTGTCCTATGTGGTCAATAGGTATGTGGAAAGTTGATCCATGTGATAACCTTGCGTAAGAGGTCAGTCCACTCTATTAACCCTCAATAGATGTTTAGTCTAGTCAATTTACTCATAAAATATGGTCAACTTGCCTAGTGGATGAATATAATAAAGGTATCCATATGGTAGCTAGGCGGGAAAGGAACATCACACTAGGATGATGACTTAACCATTATAGAAGATGCTTCGTAGAGGGAATTTTTTTTTCTGAAACAAGGAATTTGAGAATTAGATTGTGAATAATTCCTTGTTATTATTTTTCTTTGAGTCTCACTATCCTCCTATTATATTTTCATTATCACTTTCCCAAAGTGGAAACTAGGGTATTTATAATAAACCCTAGGTTAAAAAACTCTCTTTTATAATAATACACATAGTTTGGGATGCACAAAAAAATAATCGATTTTTGATCTCCTAATTGTTTGGAAACTATGAGATTTATTTACCTTTGAGTCTTGAGGATAATACATAGGCATATGCTATATGGATAGTCTCCTAGTTAGGTAGAGTTCATGAGATGTCTCCACCTATGAGTCATGCAACTCATTGGTACGTATATAGTTGATGGTCAATTTAGGTAGGAAACTCTATCAGCATCATCAAATACCCTCCCATTCAGAATGAAGTTTGATAGACATGAATAAAGTTTCATTGAGAGAAATTAAATAGAAGATCATGTGGATTAATGTTTGGATGCTTGATATTCCCACCATCAGTATAGTGATGTGCACAACTTTCGTAAATAGTTCCTAGGGTAGCCAAAAGGTCACAGTCTATCTTATAAATAGTGAAATACTCTTATTTCATTTTTTACTTACTTTCTTGGAAATTTATATTCTTTCATATTGAACAAAAATTCATGTGCCTATCTCCACCCACCTTCCACTTGAATAAATGTATTTTGTGTTCTTGGTTAGCAGATTTACACATTTGTGTAGATTTTTTTGCGATCCACAAAGTGGAAATGGATAAAATGATGTAATCGCTTGACCATTATGAAACTCTATTGGTGATAAAGAAATATTGGAGTTTTTGTGTGGGAAATATGTGATATGTTCATGGTTACAGTGAAAGTTTTTCACTTTACAATTTATTTTTATTTTTTAGGGATTCAACTAGTTTGATTCCCCTTATGTATAGAATGATCATGGAATTAAATGAGCATACCCAAGCGGTGGCTTTGAGATGTATAGAAAAGATCAAAATCATTGAGGCTATCCATAATTTTTAGATTTATATTAAGAATAAGTTTATTTCAGATCTGATTAGATTAGGACTTTGATAATATCATCTCTACTCAATTAATTGGAACTGAGATTTATCCCTAGATAATTTATCATAATTAAAGTTTTTTATTAATGACAATAACCTTCCCGAGGGGTATGTAAAGAGGTACAATCCATTGACATTATAGGGTAAATCATCAATGGTTAATCCATATGTAAAAATTTATATTTAAATTATAATGAAGTCAGTGAAGAATGAGAATCTTAGTTTCTTACCAAGATGATACCATCATTCTTGAGGGGGTTTAACAGGTATTGGCTATATCCATTCTGGGTGAAATGGTGCAGCAAAGAATTTTGAAGTGATATGAAATTTGTGGGATTGTCTACATCCATATAGGTTTCTTATAATATCTATCATCACAATCAGGACCTAATTTTAGACATCCTTAGAAGTGGGATTGTGGACACCAATACATTTCATATGGATCATAGAGAGGTAGGAATAAACCTTTGGTATGTGTATATGATCAGTGGATCTCTAGTCCTAGAGAATATAGATGATGAATTCTACCTCTAGTCATAGTATGAATGAATGATAAGAGGACCCCACCACTAGATATGGTAATACTCAGCTAAAAAAAATTTCTAATGGGGGAAAAATGAATCTCATGGATGATGTGTCTTTCAAATAGTGGATGGACCTATTCTTTAATATAACCAGGTTAGATCCATAATATATGAGGCCTCATCTGTGTCAAAATAATAAAAAGTGTGCCCTTCCCAATTCTTATTGGAAAACTATGGAAGATGGAAAATTTAATAATTAAGGAAGTCAATTTATCATAAAATTAGACAAATTTGTTTTCATGGCATATTTTTTGGAAACCTATCTCATTGGATACCTTTTATCAGTGTGAGAATCGGAATCCAAGGTTAAGATGTGGATTTTTATAATGGATTTTTAATTAGCAAGAATCACTTTGATTAGTATGGAAATGATTGCACTGGACAAATTATACTAGAAACATAGAAATGTACCCAAAAGGAATTCATTGTTCTATATCATTGAACCATTATAGGTGTTGTGGGGAAGGATACAACAAATTTTAGTCGGTTTGAATTTATATTTTCTTAGGAGATATCTAGTGGTGAATTTATTCCCTATTTTCAGAGTATAAGTTGTGTAAGACCAATCTTATTAAGTTAATGAGATGTGAAGGATAATAGAAAACAACATGACCATTTTATGTTTACACCATATTCTCTCTCTACTTGTTCCATTACTTACAATATAATAGGGACTCTCAAGGAACACGTTTCTCTACTATTTTTACGAGAGGGTGTCCTATAATCTTGGATCAAAGGGAAGTTTATCTATGATTTATATATTCCATATAGGTTTGGAAGTAAATATAGATGTATTCAGAATAATTATACCAACCCTCAATCTAGTGTATGATCTAAAAGATATACTATTATGGTATAGGGATTCTGGTTAATGTTGATGTTGGAGGAGATGAGAGCACAAGTAAATTTTCCCCAAGTACTTACATCAAGGGGATTGTAGTTATTAATTATGAAACATGAACCAATGATATCCTATTGGGAAATTGGGAGATATAGTGACCAAATTCAAGGGTCTATCATTGCCCAAAAGAGAATAAGTAACATAGATTTCAATAGATATGGAAAGGATTGGGAAGATGATTTCTTCAGAAATGATGGAGGAAGAAAGGCCTAGGAATATGACTAATTTTACGGAGTCATCATCATACTAGATGATGGTGAGGTAGGTGAATTATATCAGTGATTCACTTTTAGGTAAACAATTGGTATACCTAACCTTAATTCTAACTAATTACAAATATATATATTCTTTTAGGGAGTGGGATACATGGAGGGGTAAAATCTTATAAAGAGTTTTGGGATTTGATCTACTAAAAGTACATTATTATTACTGAGTTCAACCAGAATTTGATCCCCATTTACACCTCTAATAAGAATGTTCCAAATGAAACTAAATCTTATAACAAATATCTATAGGTTTTAATCCATTTTCTGAAGGATAAAACCTTTTATTTGGACCTAATATAAAAAAATTAGAGATTGGGAAAGAAAATGATGATAAAAAGAGTGACCATAGGTCACCTTTAGTGTATAAAAATAGATTATAACTCTTTGAATATTCTATTATGACATAAAAAGCTTCATGAAATTAAATATTCCTTTATTATTTTTAGGATTCCTAAAAATCCTTTTCTCTTATCTTGTCTTCAGTTAACAATATTAAAGATTCCCTAGATGCCTTGAGAACTTTTATAGAATCTAGTGGTGATAGAGTAATCAACTCTACCTACCTGGAAGAACACATGTGCGTGAAAATATCCAACCAAGGAGTGGTATTTCAAATATCTACACTGATTAATCCTTCTTAGAGTTTTAAGATCAAGAACATTCATACCAAGAAGGAAAAAAATTTATTGGAGATCTAACTTCACCTGAGGGTGAAAAATATATGTTACATTTACCTTTGTACATGAAACTTCATGCCCTCTCACTTAATAACACACTAAATTTTACAAATACCATTTCAATCACTAAAGACCTAAATGAATTGTATTATCAAGAACATGTATCCATTTTAACTCCTAAGGGGTAGGCTAAATAAGAATTTATAGATTTATTTTAGAAATATATTTACTTAAACCCTGGATTTTAGTTCCATAACTGCTTCTCCAACTTATATAGAAGGATATGATTCAAGTACTATGACTAATATCAATTGTGTTCATCATATCCATTATTATTTATTTAAATTTTAAAGAGGAAAAAGGTCAAAATTGGTACTAAGGAGGTCTAAAGTAATGAATCCCAAGGGAATCCCCTTGGAAAAAATGAATGCCCTCAGGGGGAATAAAATTAAAATCATGAAATCAAGTGACCAACCTATCATGAGTGCCCTTGGAGACTAGAAAATATGCCACTTTGTTCCCCTATCATTAGGTATAGAGAACTTCCATGTGACCATTAATGAGAATTTTTCACTTGTGTGTGATGTATGAAACATTCCATGTTGTGGAGTAAGAGTCGCATAAAGAGTTGTGTATGATTTTAGAATCAATTTCCACTATAGTGAGTGAAATGTTGTTCTGTATACAGAGAAAGAGAATAGTCAACATTGCCCTTGCCTTAGCCTAGAGGGAGTCACCATACCGGAAGAAGGCATCAAAATAAAAAATGGCATTACCCATGGTATCTTGAGAAATGCCACCACCCCTCATAACACCTAAAATATTAGATCCATTAATATTAAATTTGGATCCCAACCTGTGATGAGACAGAAAATCCACTTTCCCTATTGAGTGTTGGATGCGGGGGTTGAGGGAACTCGTGAATCCATCATTGGTCTAAGAAAAGAGGAATTGGCCCAGTGATTGAAGTGTCTATAGAGATCAAGAAGAAATATTTTGGTGTGAAAATCCGGGGTTGTCTGTGAAGAGATGAATGCCTTATGCCAAGATTTGTTCCTAGTTGTCCAGATATTCCAACACCCTATAATATAAATAAAGGTTTTGTACTTCCACCAATTTTTGTTATTCTCTTCTCCTTGAAACCAAAATTCCAAGAAGGAGGAATCAGAGAGCCTATGATCTTGAAAACCTGTGAAAAAGCCAAAGGTACTCCATATTGAGAGTTTAATGTCCCTATTGGGAAACAAGTGAGATGAGAATTCTTCCTGATGGTTATTGAATCAACTAAACCTGGAGGCTAGATTGATTCCAGTGCACTTGACCCACTCATTTGTGGGAATTGTATTATTGTGGATATGCCATAAGAGAAAATTTATTTTGGAAGGGATGTCCCTGAACCAAAAAAGATCACCTGATCTGTCCAAGTTTGTTGGGGGAGACATCAAGGATCGGTGTTTACCAACATCGATGTCTATAAATCCCTAAAAGAATTAAGAAATTTCAATAAAGGGTTAGAAGGGAATAAGTCTCCTTAATTTATTATTTACTTGGTTACATCAAAGTATGGTATACTAATTTAGCTTTTTGACACTCAAAACTCTGTTTGTAGAGAACCTTACTAAGAAACTTCACAAATTGGAGACCAGGATCACCCAGGTTTTTCATTAGTGGTGTCACCATCTCGTGATCCCAAAATGGAGGATCTTCTTGGGCCACCTAAGATAGATCCTTAGGATCCACAATAAATCATGCCTCCTCAAGATGTTTCCTACTGACTAGTCAATGAGTACATCGATATAGGGGGGAGTCTGATCTCACACACTAATCTGGTTGTGACCAGATTCAGTAATTCTCTTATGGTGTTAGGTAATGAGCATGTATTGAAAATCAACATTCCAGAATATTTAGAGAATAGAACCCCATCCATGGTAGAATCACATAATACTATTTTATTAGAGGCTGTAACTATTATAGATATGTAGACTAAATCAATCAGTGGGTATTAATAGCATCCTAAATTCAATCCTCCTTCCCCCATTTTGTTTCACTAATGTATAATTTTTGATCAATAGTCCCAAGAAAACCCATCCAACCAATAAGGATAATTGAAGAGGTCCTCGTCTTAATACAATAATGAGATCATGTAAGGGTTGAGGTTTATTTGAGGACTACTATCTCTACAGATTTTGTTAATGTATATTCCCAGATTGAGTTTGAACCTTGTATTATCTCTCCTCTAAAAGAGGTTTGGAATCAGACCTTGAGGATTAATGTGATTTTAATGTCTTTTATTATTTTATTTAGTAGGAACATTGGAGTTTAGTATCAAATAATACTCTAGATAACCTATCCTCATGATTCTATAGGATTTTTATCATGTTTAAAATATTAGGATACACTTGGTTTGATTACCAAAATATCCATTATTCTATAAAAGAGGTCATTCAATGATTAGAGAAAGAGAAAACCTCACAACAAATTTTTATTGAGATGATATTATCAACCCAATATGTTGACCTTCAAGTTACAATAACTCAAGAAAAGGATCATTATACCAAATATGTATTATAAAATCAGTGTCAAACTGATAAAGAGGTCATTTAGGTGATTTGTCTTCAACAAGAGCTCGATGCTTTCAATGAGAAATTGGTAGAGTGACACTAGTTGCTGATGAAGTGATAACCTAGGGAAGAAATGTTGTTTCTATCATGGTGGAAAGCCTTAAACTTATTGAATAGGTTGAGGCTATGATGTTGGCTCAACATTAACATAGTGTTGATGAATCCAACAAATCAATCTATAATGTTCAAACTTATGTTTACTACAATTTTTAGTATTCTAATATTATAAAGAGAGACTCAAACCTATGGAGACTTCTCTTCTTTATACTATGATGAATGAAAAAAAATTACCAGAATATTTTTCAATCCTTTAATCCCCAGTATCATATTAACTATCACTTCATAATAATCTATAAGGCTCTATAAAGTAATATTAAGATGTACTTGAAACCATATGAAAATTTAAATTTAAATTTAAAGATTTAATCACGGTCCCTGATGTTAGATTATTCTAGAACCTCAAATGAATTTCTTTTTTTAATATAATTAACTATTTTCTGGATGAAATGATAAAAATAGATAAGTCTTGAAGTAAATGTGACAACGTACCGCATATGTAATGGACCCATCACGTAAAGAATCCGAATCGACCATCAAGGTCAAGTGACCATGTGGAATTGATTGCTTGTTGAAATGAAAGTGACCAAATGTACATTAAACGGACCATATGTTAGATGAGATAATTTTTTCTATATTATGAAATGATTTTATTTCAATGTTCATGTGACTGTGTATGTACTGAACCTATTACAATAAGGATTTAACATACCTCATAAACAAAAAAGTTATTATGTGATAGGTAATTAGAAATTATCTAAGTCTTTAACTGGCCATGTGTTTTTATTATAATTACCACAATAACAAAAGTACATATTATAAGAAAAAAACTACCAACTTCCAAAATAAATGAACCAACCAAAAGGAAAAAATTAAGTTACTACATGAAGAAACAAAGTGACTACATGAAGAAATAAATTGATTGCATAATGAAAATAAGTGATTGTAAGAAAAAATGTGATGAACATGCCAAGTGTCTATCAAGTGACTATGGAAACCAACCATAAATAGTTCCCATGATCCAAAGTAACCATTATTTAACTGAAGACCTAGTGACCATATCTAATTTAAGTATTGGATTATTTTTAAATCTTCAACAACTATATTTTGGAGCATTAATTATTTATCCAATGCATTTAATACTAAAATTAATACTCTCCAATTGATAATTTGAGATGGTGTTTTATTTAATTAGAAGAACCACTCATGGATAAAATAATATAGTTAATATCAGATCTGGTGAATATAAAAAAGCCTTAGATATATATTGGCATTCCATACTGTAGCATTGAACCTTATATAACACTTTGTTATTTATACATCTATTTACAAACTTGGTTAAAGAATTTCAAGGATGGATATAATGACATTTGTTTAAACAAAGATGATCATATTGAGATGCATCAAACCATTGGACAATCTATATTTTTCTTAATACATTTTAGATTTCATTTTGAGACATGTTTGTTATAATCTATTTATTATTTAACATAGTATCCTATATTGTATTTAAGGTTTATATACACTCTATAACTTATTCTTTTACATCTGTTACCCCTTATAGAACTATATAATAGGATTTATATTTCCTAGCCTACCTATGTGCATTGGTTTCTCTTTTTTTATTCAACATAGAACTATGGAAGAGGATATGTATAACCTAGACAGCCTATGTGCAATTGTTTTATATAAAACCCTATCCAATTTTTAAATAGTTTTTTTCTTTAATAAAATTCTTGAATTTTTGTTATTTCTAAGTGGAGAGGACTAGGTCTTGGCTTGATACTGAAACTCTTGTTTTATTTTACTGTGTTCTTTCCTATTGTTTTCTCTATTTTCATTAAAAAATCTATTTTAGTTATCAAAACTCAATTAAAACACACTAATTTTATAGTTAATTTTAATAAGTGTTTTTTATATAGTTCTTGATACAAGTAAATCTGTTTCAAAAGTTAAAAGAGTTTTGAACTTATTTTAACTTAGTTTTGATCAAACTAATAAGAAAATTTTTGAAGGATAAAACTATATACTTATTATTTTTTAGTTAACTAGGTTATATTTTATAAATTGGGGGATTTTATTTTAAATATCTTTTGAAAAGAAATTTTAATTAGAAACTCAATTCACCCCCTCTTGATATGTGAACTCCAACCAACATTTGGTATCAAAGGAGTTTTTATTTCCTTATTTAACCTTTTAACCATAATCTAGTTTTACCCAAAAGATCAAAATTTCTTTTATTTATAAATTTATATCCTTATAGATAATAATTTACTCAAAGGGACCGCTACAAACTAACCACTTTATTTTAATTGTTCTAGTTATTCTCAACAAAAAATCAATATGAAAATATATAATACCATTTAATGGCATGATATTTGATATTCGGTCTATATTAAAGGAAAAATATGAAAATATCAAAGTAGCTAGAGCTGATTAGAGTGACATCATTAAGGACTAGTATGACTTTAAATATAATTTTATGAATGTATTACATATTAATTTAGAGAATATGAGTTTAATGGAATTTATTTTTTCTATATTACTTATAAATTCTAAGATAAAATTGCTATTTATAATGAAGTAATGTCAATTATTAAAGATATTCACTTTCATACTTATATTATTAAGTACAATACATTTAAGATGAGACCTAATAAATAAATATCTAACATTTATCTCTGGTTCAATGATATCGTAAACATGATTCATGCACTTGGGATGAAAACCAAAGATAAATATCTAGTGATACGACTTCTGAAATTATTTCCTGAGAGGTGGAGAGGAACCTCTATTTACATTAGATAATCACGTGATAGAAATAAAATAATATAAAATGACCTGATTGGAAATATCATAGTATACAAGGATAAATTGAAAGTAAACAAATTTCAATATTAACCTAAAAGAAAAGTATTTTATTTCAATACTTATATGTTAAAACTAAGGTAAAAAAATCAAGGATGATAGTTAAAGTGGATATAAATCACCATATGAAAGTGATGAGGAAATAGATTACATATCTAGGAGATTCAATAACATATATAGGATGAAGAAATTCTTAAAGAAATCAAACTATGGAGGAAAGTATGGCATAAGAGTAAACTAGAAAAAAGAAAATCAATGAGGAGAAGTGTCCTTTTATGAATGAAAAAGAAAAGGGAATATCAAGTCCGAATGTGTAAAATTGAAATATTAGAAAATATATAAGGAAAATGGAAAACACCTAAGAATGCCTCTATGGAAATTTTTTGTTACTCTGAGTTAATCAGTGAATAAAAATATGACAGAGAAATCATGTGTTTTATGAAAAAAACATATGAGGTACTAAAAAATATTTCTACATCTCTTATTAATATTAATAATATTAATGACAATAAAAATAATGATGAAAATATGATCAGTACATATTTATTTGAATACTGTAATATATTGGAGTAAATATTTAGTAAAATTAAGGGAAAATATAAATATCTAAAGAAACAAAATGCCTTTTCTATTCATTTTAAATATGAATCTATTGTAGAAAAATAAAAGAATGTTAATTTATTAAAATAAAATAATGAACCTAAATTGAAAAATGAGTAACTCAAAAGGGATCTGGAAGGTTTTAAAAATGGTAAATAATCCTTGTCTAAAATTCTTGGTAAATAGACTACATCCAAGTATACAATTGGGATTGGTTACCATCATGGTCAGAGTAAAATTTATAATAATGAATTTCTTTTTCTAAGATCAAGATCTTTAAACTATGTAAAAAATTTATATTCTTATAGAACTAATAAAATTTTAATTTATAAAATCATTATGTTTGTTTTTAGTAATCCTATTAAGAAGATTTTGATTCCAAAATCATATATTACTAACATTTCAAGACCCAATAAAGTGTGTATACCAAAACCATTTCTTATTTAAATTAATGTGGGAAACCTTTTTGAATGATACTAATAATAAATTATTGTATTTAGATAGTTTATGTTCCAGAAATATGATCATAGAATTCTCAAGATTTAAATGCCTTAATAAGGTGTATGTTGTACATGCCACTTTTGGTGAGAATTAGGAAGGAAGAATAATTGGACTTAACCAAATTGACCATTATAATTGTATTTTTATTTCTAAACTCTTATATATTTATGGGTTAAAGTATTATATTCTTAGAATATCACAATTATGTAATGATGTTTATCATGCTAAATTTGAAAAAATTCATGAAACATGTTTGATTCCAATAATGATTTAGTTTTTACTACCTTGCATAATGATAGTGTTTATGTTGTTGATTATGTTTTTTTATTTTCTCAAAATATTTCTTATTCAAGTTGCTTTCACTAAGAATATTAGCTATGGAATATGATACTAAGCTACTAGAACCTTCATTCTCTTAGAATGATAACAAGGAAAAGATTAATTAAGCATCTTCTTAAACTAGAATTCCAAAAAGACAAAGTCTGTAACCCATGTGAAAATGGGAAACAATATAAGATATCATTTAGTCCAAAGAAAGAAGTTTAAACTTCTCAACCAATAGAGTTGGTTCAAATTGAGTTTTTTAAATATTATACATTTTCTATCATAAATGGGAAGCATTATGCCTATGTTCTTTTATAAGACCATTCTAGATACACCCAGGTATTATTTCGAGCTAACAAAAATGAATCATGTTCTTATTTTACAAAATATGAAAATCTGTATAAAATATTAGTGGAATTAATATTAATGAATTAAGGAGAGATCATGACCATGAGTTAAGAAATGAATTAAAACATATTTTCCCACAAAATTGGTACAATTACAACGTTTCTGCCCCTAAGACCCTCTAACAGAATGGCATTATAGAAATAAATAATAAAACACTTCAATAAATTTACTAGACTATGCTTAATGAGTATGATTTAACTATTTAGTTTTGGTAATAGGATATTAAGAATACTTTAAATATTATAAATAGGGTTCTTATTAGACCAATTTTAAATATAAATCCATATAATTTAGTGAATGAAAGAAAACCAAAGATCAATTAATTCATAGTTTTTTACTGTAAGGTATTTATTCTGAATAAAAATGATAATTTAGATAAATTTTCATCTAAAAGTGATTAAGGAATATTCCTTGTTTATTCAACCACCAATAAATCAAATAGGGTTTTCAATAAAAGAACCAAAATTTTGGAAGAATCTGTACGTGTCAAATTTGAGGTGAAAGATCCATATGAGCCTAAGAAATATTTAGGAAACTTTGAGGATGATATTTAAAATTTTAATATCAATGCATCAACCAATAATAGTGATTATTTATTAAAACCTACTCTAAAAACATCACCCAACACATATGAATTGTTTAAACCATAACCTAAAGAAGAAGATGAAAGACTATGTACTTCACTCCCTAGAGCTATAAAGACTCATAGAGACCCTCCCTTAGATACTGTATTTAGATATCAAGAAAGAGGTACTCATACTACAGCTTCTATTAGAAACTAAGTTAAACATCAAGCCTTATTGTTAGAACTTGAAACTAAAAAAAATCACTAAAGAAATAAATGATGAATTATAGGGAATGGATGTGAAATAAGATTTAAATTAGTCTGAAGGAAACAAATTTTGGAAACTAATATAAAGGACTAAATACTTCATGGCCATTGGAACTAAGTGAGTGATTAGGAATAAGGTTTATGATTTAGGAAAAATAATTAGAAACAAAGCTAGACTGGTTGCATAAGGATATAGTCAAGAAGATGTTTTAGGATATAAATAAAGCTTTGCACTAATATAAAGACATGAATTCATTAGGATACATTTTTGTTATGAAAAAACATAAATTTATAATTATATCAAATGAACACTAATTTTTTTTTCCTAAATGGTTTTATTATTTAGGATTCTTTTATTAAATAACCCCTATATATTAACACCCTCATTTTTTAAATCACTTTTTTAAGTTAAGAAAATAACTTTATGATTTAAAATAATATCCTAAATCTTGGTGTAATAGGCTAAAAAATTTTCATATTTTAAATACTTTTCCAAAATTTGTTGTTAATCCTACTTTATATATTAAAATAACTTTATATGATTTTTCATTAGCACTAATTTATGTTGATAATATTATTTTTTGATCTTCAAGAAATTATTTTTGTATTATATTTTCAAAAATTATGAAAAATTATTTTTAATAGATTTTAATGGGTGAACTAAAATTATTGTTGTTGTTGTCATGTATTTCAAAATAAAGAAAGAATTATTTTAAACCAATTATACTAAACTGAAGATCTTTTAAATTTTTTGGATTGGATAGCACAAAATGAATTAATACTCCAATTATTACCACCTATAAATTAGATCTTAATGAAACTAGTAAACTATTTGATCAAACCACTTACAGAGGTATGATTGGGATTTTAATTTACTTAAAAACTAGACAACTTGATAGTTTTTTTATTATGTGAAAGTGTGCACGTTTTTTAGGAAACCAAAAACAATAACATTTAACTATTGTTAAAATAATTTTTAAATACCTCAAAAATAAATCCAATTTAGGATTTTTTATTCTATAGGTCATGATGTTTATCTAATTAGTTATTTTGATTTTGAATTTAGTGATTTTAAGTTAGATAAAAAAAACTCTTAAACATGTCCATTTTTAGGAAAGACTCTAGTTTTGTGGTGTAGTAAAAAAATGTTGAATTTTATACTGCTAAAGATGAGTATGTGGCTATAGGTAGTTGTTATGAAAAAATTATTTGGGTGAATCTCATATTACTTTACAACGAATATCAATTAAGCCATATCTCTATAAACTATGATAATACTAGTGAATTAAATATTTCTAAAAATAATTTATCCCATTCAAGGAGAAAACATATTTATATAATAAATCGCTATTTTATAGACCATTTTCAAAGGGGTGATATTACTCTTGTATTCATTATTACGAAACACCAACATGATGATTTTTTTATAAATCCATTGAATATCTAGAGAATGATTTATATCAAGAATAAATTAAGAATGATAAACTATTTCTATATATTTTAATTTAGTTCTACCTATTATATTTTTATAATTTATTTTTATAAGATATTAAATTTTTTCCTTTATTAACATTTTACTTGATTTAATATTTTGATCAAATTTTATTATAGAATCTTAGTAATCATGAATTTTAATTCACATGTTCAGTTAAGTTACTGTGAATAGTTGGTCATGCAGTCACTATACCTACCGTGAAATTTTACTCACAAGGTCACTATACTTTCTATCTCTAATTATATTTGATTTTTTTACTTAAGATGTTTTTGAGAGATTTTCTTTAAGTATATTATTATTATTATAATCCCTAAATGATTAAATAAAATTTAAAATCTAAATCTGAATCGATGCATTTATCATCCCCCAAAAAACTCATCCTTTATTTTTTTAATCCTTACCTACTATCAAAACACTCTCTCAAAATTCTCTCTCAAACCTAAACCTCCTTAGAAATAAAATTGAAGCATGAGAAAATTGAGGATGAAATGAGATCCTGATGTCACATATCCTACCAAATCACCTCCTGAAAATAAATCATATAATTAAAAAAGGTAATAAGAGTTCCATAGTGAAGTCACACAACCTACATTTGATCGATCAACAAATGTGTGCAAAAAATAAAGTTAAGGCTAAGTGTCTCAAGTCCATCAAGTCTCTAGTATGGAAATCAATTCCTAAATAAGGCTTGAATGAATGGTTTAAGGAAAATTGTAATACATTATATCTGAGGCTGGTTAAATAATTATGATCACATTTAGAATTTATCCCTAGAAATAAAAAGATTTCATTTGGAAAATAGTGAATGGATATGTATTTGATTTTTCTTCAAAAACATGGGAAAATATTTTAAGTGTTCCATATAAGGGTGATAATGAAGACTATAAAAGTTTCTATCAAATAAATCATACACATTTCAAATTCCAAAAATGCTCTAGATTAATTAACTAGATATAGGAAACCCAGGAGACCAACTGTAATGGAGGTTAGTGGTGAATACAAATTATTAGTTATGATTTTCAAACACCTCATTTGTAATATATAAGGGGAATTTAGTATCTTGAGAAACCCTGATTTGTACTTTATCTTCTTGATGAAGAGTGGAATCTTGATCAGCCTATCCAGATATACAATGATGCATATATCATATTTTTGTAATACTTAATCTAGATTCAATTCCCTACCTTATCCAATGTTCATATTAGCCTATTTGAAGTATAAAGTATTAGTTCCTTAGTGAGATGAAAATACAATTTACTCAAATGGTTTATACCTGACACATAAAATATGTATAAAAACAAGAGTAAATTAGAACCCCTAGAGAAAACAATAGGTGGGAAACCCTAATAAGTTTCATTAGAATATTGACCTCATGAAGATTCCAGTTAGACCAAGGGTTCTAGTGAATATATCTCTTAATCCAAATTATATTGTTTAATACTATTTTATGGTAAAGTTTATGTTTATGTGGGTGAAGGTAAAGTTGAGTAAGAGATATGGAGATATCCAATCTTATGGAGAAACCCATAGTAGCTCATGGTTATGATAGGGAACCCTCTCCTACTATATCATTTAGAACACCTCAACCCCATCTACAGTTACCATATCAAAAATATGAGTTACAAAATGAGTATATTATTTAAACTGATGTTTTAGTCATTGATATTGTTGATGAACTATAATAGAATAATTCAAGTGAATTTGAAGAGGATGAATAATATTTTGATAAGTCTTCACCTATGAGCTCTATGATAGGTAGAAATCCTAGACCTATTATACCATAATAATTGGGGTTCACCTTAGGAAGGTGAACCTAACATCCCTTTTGCTAAAATAATGATTAAAGTTCCTTTGATAGTATATATAGATTCTCAAAATGGAATTGAGGTGTATCCTAAAAGGAATTTTGTAGATCAATATTTGAAAGATATTTTTGGACCTATTACTATAAAGAATGTTAAGAAACCTAAGGATACATATGTAACAACTCCCATTGGATCTTTTGAGACATAAGTTCTTTAAGTTGAAGAAAATGCAGATGATGAAGTATAAGCTCACTCTATGAGATCTAAGTCTATGGAGTTTTATCATGAGATATATGGTAGGAATATTTCTTATGTACATCTAATCTGGTACCTACTTCTACCCCTTTAGTTCCTTCTACATCCTATATAACAAAATATGATTTGAATGAGTAAAAACAAGAATTTATGGGGGTGTTGAACGGACTCTTCATTAGTTTTATAAACTCAACAAATCCAATCAAATAAGAAGATATAGATAGGTTAGTGACTTTGTTAATTTCTCATATTCAACTGAAATTCCATCTTAAAATGGGACTGATTCGAAATCAGATTGAACATTTGAGGGCACTAGTAGGTGCTTTGCTAGTATATATTTCAGATATGATGTTGAAGTTAGACCAAAGATTTATAAATATAGTGTTTCAAGCTTCTATATCTACTACTCCACATCCTGATTGTATTCCATGTACTATTTATGAAGATATAATTAGAAGAAACATTAATGAGGATTTGAAAAAAAAAATTGATGATTTTGAGAAAACAAGGGAGATATTGTTTGAAGGGTTTCAAAAAATTTTTAATAAGACTATGGTGATATTAAAAAAAATATTTTAAGTAGGATTCAAGAGATAGTGACATTATCAAAAGCTCCACTAGCTTCTATCTAAGTATAATATTAACCAAGTTAGATATGAATGAAATATTTAGATTATTGGCTAGTGATTTAAGGATTCCTCCCTTAACCCAATAAGTAAAGTATCAAGTTGAGAAGTTGATATTTATAACTTATATTCTATAATCATTCATGGATAAAAATTTATATTATTTTCAGGAAATGGATCATCGTTAAAAAGAAGTAAATTATTCTACTAGATTGTTGGAACCACAACTTTACACTTCCAGTATAGATATCCATGATCCTCCCAATACTAATAACCTTTATCACTCCCTCAACAAAAACCATCTCCAATAACCCCTTTTTATTGACTCCTTTACAGTAAGTCCAACACATTCATATATTTTCTAGGTGTGTGTTCATCCAAGACCCTACTATAACCTCTATACCACAACCTACACAGTCTATCTAAACTACCTCGGGCTCTAACTCTAATGGAAAAGATCCAATTCTTCTTATTGATTTCAAGGATGTTCTAGATTCTGATTTAGATTAGAATTCCTGGTAAAAACACTCCTTGAAATCATTTTGTAATTATTTTTGATATCAATGAAATACCAAATGTTTTTATTTAATTATGTTTAAATTTTTTAATTTATTTTTTCTAATATCTCTATAATATTTATTTTCTTTTATTTTTCTTCTAGAATAATTTTTGATAATCCATAAAGTGGGATAAAATTGTGAATTAATTGAAGAGATTAAGAAAAGATGACAAAATTTTAGAAGGGGACAATTTTTTTAAAAAATATATTAATTATGCATTCAAATCATTTCATGTTATATTTAATGATTTGTTATCATAAAAAATGGAGATATTTTTTTCTTAGTCCAACAACTCCATATTTTAATAATCCCAAATCATAATTATTATGTTTCTAATTAATTTCATATTTTATGATAGTCAACTATTTTCTGTCTAAGATGATAAAAATGGATAAGTATTGAAGTAACATTGATAATGTACTACATGTGTAATGGACCTACCATGTGAATAAACTCAACTAATATTGAAGGTCAACTAACTTTGTTGAAGTCACCACACATTGAACTCAAATTGATCACATATACGTTCAAGTGACTATATTTTAGATGAGATAATCCTATCTAATTTATGATTTGATTTTACATTTAAGTTTAACTGACCAAATTTGAACTTAACCTACCACACAAAGGATCTAACCTACCACATGAATAAATTTGTTTTGTGTGATAGGTAAGTATAATTTCTATAAGTCTTGAACCAACCATGCGTGTTTATGGTATAGACCATTAGAAAAAAACTACCTAATGTAAGACCAAAAGTACCTATAATAAGAACAAAAGTACCTACCACAAAAATAAATGAACCTACTACATGAAAAAATGAATTTACCACATGAATAAACCAAGTGACAACATGAAGAAAGAAACTTACAATAGGAAGAAGCTAAGTGACTAAAAGAAAAAAAATATAACAACTATGCCCAATGTCTACCAAATAACTGTGGAAACTAATAGGTCCTAGTGATCATGATCCAAAGTAACCATGATTTATGTGAATACCAAGTGAACATGTATAATTTAATAAGTTTTGTATTTTTTAAACCTCTAACAACTATATTTTTTAAGAATTAATTATAGATCCATTGCATTTAAGACTATAATGAATATCCTCCAATGGATACTTTGAGATGGAGTTGTCTTTAAGAATAAGAACTACTCATGGAATGAATAATATAGATAATATTAGAGTTAGTGAATATATGTGTTCCTAAGAGATATACTAATATTCGATACTATAGCATTGAACCTTCATGAAGCTCTATTTTTTATATATCACTATGCAAACTCAATTGAATCATTTGAAGAACAGATTCAAATACATATGATTAACTGAAGACAATTAAGATGAATTTAATCAAACCATCTCAATATCTATATATATCACTTTTTTTAAGTTTAAATTTAGAATTGTGTTTTTTATACTCCATTTATTCTTTAACACAATCTTTTATATTATATTGGAGAGTTCTATAAACACTCTCATTTATTATTTTACATGTGTTATACAATGAAGAACTATGAAAGAGGATCATTGTAACCTAGAATACTTGTGTGCATTTTTTTTCTTTTATTATCACACATATAACTATTGAAGATTCTTTTAATATCTTAGAATGACTATGTGTAGTCATTTCATGTAAAAACCAATCTAGGTTTTGGATCATTTTATTATCTAATAAACTTAATGGCTATAAGTGATTACCATGTGAATAGGATTGGGCCTTGAATTGAGAATTAACATCTTATTTTATTCTAATATGTGATTTCCTATATTGTTTTACCTATTTTTTTTTAAAAAAATGTGTTTTATTTTTCAAAACTCATTTTAAAAACACTACTTTGATAGTTAACTTTAAAAAGTGTTTTGTATATGTTTTTTGATACAAGTAAATTTGTTTCAAAATTTAAAATAGTTCATAAATTTTTTAATTAAGTTTTGATCGAACTTTTGGGAAGCATTTTGAAAGATAAAATTATACACTTGTACTATTTTATTTGGATGGGGTGTATTTTATAAATTGGGGGATTCAGTGTTAAAGAAATTTTTAATAGAAATTCTAATTGGAAACTCAATTCACCCCCTCTTGAGTTATACCCTCCGATAACTCATGAGCACTTGATTCAAAATGATTTTCTCCTAGTCATAGATCATATATAGGTATAAATAGAAAATATGTCACTATAACACTATAATTGGTTCATTTAGGTGAATGATTTCCTATTAGGAATGGATCAAATAAGGGTATAGGAAGAAATACCATCATTGTAACACTATATTTTTTCCATTAGGATAAATTATTTCTTCTTGGGTGTGTATCATAGATAGGTATAAGTAGAAATATCATCCATGTAATACTAGAGTTAGTTCATTTAGATGAATTACTTCCTATATAGCATGGAACATAGATGGGTAAAGGTAGAAATTCCATCACTATAACACTAGAGTTTGTCTATTTGGATTAATGATTTCTTTCTAAGAATTTATCATAGATAGGTATAAGAAGAGATAAAATCACTACAATACTAGAATTGTTACATTTTAATGCATGATTTTATTCAACATGATGAGGATCATGATGGTGACTATTGGAATGATAATTTAAATTTTCAAAAGGGTTAAAAAATCATAAAATCACATCTTTACACATTTTAAATGGATCCTCTAGACTAATATGGAAGGGATGAGGGAATGGATTAATCCTCTAGATTTTCCCAAGTCAAGGGGTATAGGGATCACTGCTTAACCTCTAACAAGGTTATATTATGGACCCCATAAGATTTTAGACAGTTGTTTTGTCGCCCTAAATTTTTTTAAGTCTCACATTGAGGAGACCTAGTGAATAGGTAATTGTATTTTAATTATATTTTTCATTATGGGTTTTCAATATAATATGTTTTGTTCCTTTTTGATTTTAAACACTCATTTTTTATGAAACGTGCAAGGTAAGATTCTAGTGATTTGAGACCTTACTTTTTTCCCAGGTCTCCCTTTACATGTTTTTAGACTAGAAAGTTTCATGTTTATTTATTTAGTAAGTTTTAGTTCATATAATTCAGACTATTATAGTATATTTTTAACTTTAGATAGATTTAACAAAAGAAAGGTTGAAGTGATCTACATAGAAACATTGGTTAATAAAAATTGACATGAATGAGGGACTGATTCCATAATAGGTCAGTATGGATGTACAATTTTTATCACTTTGTGCTTAGACCAAGAATTTATTGTATCTTAGGTTTAAAATCTTTAATTGTATGTTTCTATAGTTTATGTTTGTATAACTTTTATCATATTTTGCTATAATTTAAGTCCATATGTCTTTGATTATATATATTAGGGTTTCTATTCTAGTGACACAAGTGATATAGAAGTGGTGTGAATTATAAAAACCCAATGTCACTTATATAGATTATTTGTGAATATATATATCTCAATCAACCCAATTAGAGTGACCATCACCACCAACGATGGATGAAATTCACTCTCCATTATTTTTACAAAGATAGATTATTTGATTTCATAATATTGATATAATCTAGTGATTATTGATGGAGAATTTTTTTAGGAAGAAGTCTCCATTATCAATTCATGGGTTAAAGGTAGTGGATATTTAAGGTTATAAAAACTTAACAAATAAACAAGGTAATATACATAGAAATGGTGAGACAAAAACTAGTATGGATGAAGATTTGATACTGACATATACTAACTTAGAAAAGCCATAAAATTAAGTTTATGATCATTATTTTTAGACCATCGTGTTATGTGATTTAGGGTCAAATGGTAAAGACAGTTTAAAAATTCAAGTGTGAGATGTCGACTATTTACTCTGAAGGTGAGCCCGATGCAAAAGTTTGTAACATTGATGGTTCAAAATCCACATGAATAATTGGATTTTGGGTTGTGTAAATTATAAATCAATAAATTTAAATTAGGGGTGAAGATATGGTACAATTATAATAGGGATGACCATTGATCATATTTGAATGAAGGGTTCCATATAAATAGTGTGTGAGACTATAAATATTAGAGTATCCTTTCCTTTAGACATAGATGACTTTGGATAGTAGGCTATAGTAGGGATTCATATGCCAATACATACTAGGGGTATGTATGTATAGTAAAATAGAAGTTACCTTTAGTATAAAATATGATCATTACTGATACCTGTGAATATTTGTGAGTATTTAAATCCTTGATATAAATGAAGTGGGTTTTTAGGATAAGAAATATTCAAGAAGGGATTTTTCACCTTAATGTTTATACTACTAGGTATAGAACACACAATTATGGTGAAGATATGTTATATATCATTGTTCTAACCTTTCCATGAACCAGTGGATCCAAAAAGTGTAGATCATCTTTTTCTAGGGCCATATGATTGTTTATAAAAGAGTTGTTCCTTTTATATATATGGACTATTTTTTTTCTAGGCCCTAAGAGTTGGATACTTAGTGAGAAAGGACTTGAAATTTTTTCAAGATTCCCTTTATGGGTTTTTAGTTTGATAATTTTTATAATTTTTTTTACTATAATGTAGGGTATTATGGTTTGGATCAATGAGGGGATAGATTTTAAGTCTATACATATTTGAAAAAAAGGTGAGAGAAAGGTTGTAAAATATATACAACAAGGATGAGGTAAAACCTAACCTAAATAGAGATACCAATGTTAGTATATAATATCTCATTGTGGATTATATATATTTTAAGGTTATAGTTCTTGAACAATATGGGTGATAATGAAATCCTACATGGGGATTTAAGGCTTAAAATATCCCAACACCTTTCAAATAGGGTGTGGTGAAGTCATAATTCATGAATTATTGTTTTTAGATTATAAGCAGTGATGTGGAATTGGTATAAAAGGGATAACCAATGATAACATTTGAATGGTGGGTTTTGTAGAGATGATTTAAAAGAATATGAATATTTGAGGATCCTTTCCTTAGGACATAAATTCCTTGGATTGACAATCCATATTAAAGGAATGATTGGATATTCAATAAAAAGTGTCCTTTAGAGTTGAATATGATCATTATCAAAAGACATTAAAGGTTTATGGGAACCTAAGATATTTAAATCATGAAGAGTGATTTATGATAAAGGATGTTTAAGAAGGGTAATGGAGTCATTTTAGACTGAAAATTCCTACAATTAGTCTGTTATGATATCCTTGAAAGGAGTAGAGATGAATGATGATCCATGGATGAATATGGAATATACGATTCAAACATCACTATGTATCCTAATATAATATGAATAAATCCATATATAGTTATCATATTATAGGGAAATATATATACATTAAGATATAACATTGATAAAGGGGGAATTTTATCCTAATGCTTTTATGGATAACAAAACCTACATTAATTTTTTTTTATAAGAATATTACTCTTATTTGGGGAAATTGTTCCATTTATAGAAGAAAAATCATAAAATTTTATGTCCATGTATGGTATACCATATTCTATGTAGTTTAACATCATGTGATAAGGACTTGTATTCCATATAGTTTAGGGTTATATGATAAGGACCTTTATATGAAGGATCTATATAGATATGTTTTACATATAAAAGGATATGGTTTTTTCTCATTGATGAACTAGTAAAGGGAAACCCAAAATGAGTGGGGGTCCATAAAATGATATGGAATGGGGTTTTGATTTGGATTAATAGATAGGCTTAGAATATAAAATTCAAGCCTCACTATATATCTTGAAGGAACATGAATCAGCCACATGTAGTTATGATTTTTCCTAGTGTAAGAGGACATTGAGAAGGACCCAATATAGATAAAGTGTACTCCAAAATTAGGGTGTGGGAATTTTATTCTTCATTCTCAGTGCAGGTTCACAAATGAATCTTCATTAGTAACTCTTATATATAGTTAGCTCATACATAGTAGATAAGGGCATTGTGGTTGATGGAATTTGTAACTGAGCCTCATATATACTATTCAGGAATCACTATGTATCTTTATATAAAATAATCAATCCAAATGTAGTTTTTATGTTTTTCTTAATGTAGATCATGATATTATATAAGGGGATCATTTTCAAGATCTGATCATGGGTGAAGAACTCCATAATGAAGACTCCTTTATAGATTTGTATTATATGTGGGAGAGGGTGAAATTTTAGTAACATAAATCAAGGATGAATTTATACCAAGGTTATTTATATAATTATAATTATACAAGGGATAAATAATTTTATCAATCAATATAAATTTCTTGTGAGGCTTATATGCACAGATCAAACTCATATGAAGGGGAAGAAAACTATTGTAACACCCCAAGATTTTATAGTGTGTTATTTCTTCAAAATAATTCAATAACTTTCATTACACGCAACACCGATTTCAATTACACCATGACTTACCAAACAATCCATTCAAAAGAGGTTATGAATAGTATTAGATAAATTTTAACGTTTATGTAATCCTTATAATTTTAGAATCCATATTATGAGTTTCTTAGATATAATGCAAGAACAAATTCATTTTCAGTATTGCACTTTTATCAAATTTTAATAGTGAACCATTTTTATATACTATATTTTAAACTTTTTGACTAAATGGGGAAATAAAAAATTTAAAATGTAACACCCCAATCTTCTACGGTACGCTTCTCTTTGAATAATGCGATAGCGTGTGTTGTACGCAACACCGAGTTCTAACAACCAATCAAACTAGCCGTTATAAATAGTAATACCTACTTTTTAAAATTATATATATTTTATATTTCAAAATAGACTTCATTTTTGGATTCGGAATATCGAATTTAGCTTAAGGTGAAATTTTGGTACTTTTCGAATAACTTTCATATTTTGATGAATAGTGAAAATTACTAAATTTTAATTAAAAACAACTTTTTTAATCAAAATAATTAATAGTGATAAATTGTGAATTTGAGTGGTTTTAAAGTATATTTAGAATATATTTTTACCATTTAATATAATGTTGGTCATTGGACATAATTTTACAATTAAACCGAACATAAACAAGTGTCAATCTTTTGATAGTTATTACCTCTTAAAAACACGCTTTTCGTTTTGACAGCGGGAATTAATTTTAAATTAATTTCTGCCACTTCTGTGTTTTGAATTTAGAAAAATGGATTCCATATTTGGAATCAGGATGTCCAAATTGTGTAAATAGGTAACTTTTATTTTTAGACATTTTGAATAATTACTGTGGTAAATATTTTATTTACCATGGTTAAGGGTAAATCTGGTAAATAAGGGTTAAAAAATAACATTATAATAATACAAAATTACCCTAAAACGTGTCCTAACCTTATTTGTGGACACATACCCGACCATGGGCATCCTTGGGTCGATTTGGGGACCCCTTGGAGCCACTTGTGTGTGGTAGGGACACATTATATTAATAAAGTTAAAATAAAAATAAAAATGGCATAAGCTTACATCTTTTAGAAGAACAATTTTTACATAGGGTTATACATGTTGGATTTTCGATTATAAATTATAATTAGAAAGCTAAAACGATTTCCTACATAATGATATTTTATTTATAATTTTTAGACATCAAATAATTTAAATTATTAATGACACAATAATGATGCAATGTTTACCTCATTAATAAATCATTTAAATAAATAAGATTATAATGATTAAAATATTATCTAAAACCTGTCCAATTCTTATTGGTTGATGTTATTTAGAATATGAGTCATCTTATCTTCGACCTCAATTATTTTTGGACCATTAGAAACCTAATTTAATTATATTATAAAGTAATACTTTCACTCTTTCCTAAAAAGCCCCTCCTCTCCCTTATAAAAGGAGACCACTTCTACTCATTCCTCACACCTCTCAAGCCACTTGGCTCGGCCAAACTCTGCCCACATACTCTCCCAACATCCCTCACTACAACCTAGAGGACATAGTTTGATCAGAAAGCCAACCTAAGGATCCCTTTTGATCAAATCAAAAGGAAGAACCCGAAGAAGAGGTAATGTTTTCACCACCCCTTTTCAAGTTCATTTCTTCTTCCACTTCTTCTTTCTTTGTTCTTACCATTCTAAAATAATAACTCCAGTATCTCACATATACTGTGATGTTATTATAAATATGGTAGAACAATATTCAGTATTCTATCCACCCTTTGAATAACATGTCACCATACGTGCGTACGTACGGCTTACCGTCTCCACGTCGTGGTGTAATTGTTATTCAATATATTATTATTTGGATGGGTATAATAATGATGTGCAACTCATGTAAATAATAAATATAACATTATAATGATTCTGTATATATGATATACTATCCAATTATATATTATTTTAATATCAAAATAATGATATTGTCGCTCGTGCGTACGTACGGACTACCGTCTCCACGAACGCGATAAGATTCATTCTCCATCGTATCCATTCAAGTGTAATTATCATTTGACGATTTAAAAATGATGTTTAAGGGCTTGATATCATTCTGGATATGAATAATATAACACCTATCCATTACAAACATGGCTTACGTAACAAAACATATAAAATAAAACAAGCATGTTAACACCTGAAACAACGATAATACTAAGATATTATTATCAAATCAATATTAAAAGATCATATATGATATCATATTAATATATATGATTATTGTATAATTTAATAAAAATTATTTCACCATTATACAGGAGGTTAACCTACCCCAACCAAGGAAAAGTACAAGGTAAGGGTTATTTCACAATCTCTTCATTATCCGAGGTTGTTTATACGTAATAATCTACTGGGATCTCGTTATCATCCACATCCATGTTTCTTCAAAATGTATTTCAAAACATTTTTAATATTTAAAAGAATATGTGTTAAAGTCATTTATACCCTTGTTTGACTTTTTATAAGAGGTTTATAAGGGAATCTTTCCGTCGTTTTCCAAACAAGGTGCTTTTTAACCTTTTTGACAGTATTAATATAAGAATGTTTTTTTTACTTATACGGTAGGTGCGGTTATTTTCCGCCGTTATAAGATTGTCAAAGCTTCCCTTACAAGCTTATAAAAATATTTTCAAAGAAAATGTTTTATTTTATATGGATCTTAAATGATTTCAAATTAAAAGGAGATATTTCTTTAAAAAGAATATTGATTTCATCTATGTCAACATCCTTTGATTGATTTTAAGATTATTTGAAGTTGATTTATTATGATACAAAACTTTTATATTGTATTGAAGGTTTTGTGATATGTTTGACTGTGGATGTGCTATTTTTATAACATTCATAGTTTATGGTGAAATTATTTACATTTCGTATGCTAGTTCCAATAAGAATTTTTATGTTATATTTCAACCTTTACCTCATATGAATGTGTTGGACAATTATGTTCCAGGTTGGGGACTGGTTAAAGTAAGCCCTCCAGGTTGGGGACTGGTTAAAGTAAGCCCTCCAGGTTGGGGACTGGTTAAAGTAAGCCCTCCAGGTTGGGGACTGGTAAAAGTAAGCCCTCCAGGTTAGGGACTGGTAAAAGTAAGCCCTCTGGTTTGGTCTCCGGTTATTAGAGGCACTCCGGGTTGGTGTCCGGTTATTAGAGGCACTCCGGGTTGGTGTCCGGTTATTAGAGGCACTCCGGGTTGGGTTCCGGTTACAGTTAGCCCCAAGGTCTTGGGACGAGGCCTTGAAAAGAAATTAAAGTTTAGCATTATGCATTCCAACATTATGAAAGTGGTTTTTGATTTTTGCATGTGATTATTCGATTAGTAGAATATCCATGTGAATAAGTAAATGGCATTATTTCATTTTATTTATGTCGTACCATGTTGAAAGTTCATGTTTAAATGGCTTTTGTTTTAGTAATGCATTTCCTTAAATGTTTATGCTTATTTTGAATGTTCCGCTATATTGTTATCCTTACTGGGCATTTGAGCTCACCCCTTTTCTATGTTTTATTTTTCCCAGGATGTGAAGAAGTAAGTTATGAATGACCTGCAGGGATATTATGAGGGGATAATAGTGTGGATTGTGGAAACATTATGTTGTTGTATTAGTTTTTCATTTTATGATGTAATGTAAAACTTATGAATATATCTAGTGTTTCCAAGGCTACTAAACCAATCGGTCTTTCGAGATTTGATCTTTCTTGTGATCATGCCAATGTTATGTAATTAATGCACCGACTCTAGGTAACTGGGGTCGGGGCGTTACAGTTGGTATCAGAGGAATTTTAGTACAAACCTTGGAAACTAGATTTAGATAAACTCTGATTAGAGCACGTAGACCTAAGATGAACTTTGAGGATTAGTATAGAAGAACTTCCTAGAATTTTGGTATTGTAGAGATTTTGTGAGTTTTCTGAGCAATACATCCCTGTCTGGATACGAGCAGGTAGAGGCGGCTCTGGCACAGATGTACTTAGGGGTAAAACCCGAAAACACCGCTTTGAGCTAGACTCGAACGGGAACTGGTGCACGACAATGGGCCTTGCTGCACTCTTGGTTACGACACCTCCGGGGGATATTCTTAGGATAACTCTCATTTTCTTTACAAATAATTATGAAGTGTTTATGAGTATATACATCCTCAAAGGAGACATTTTTATGATTATGGATTATATCCATAAATAGTTCAATTTATGTTTAGTGTTTTATAAGTATGAGATTATGTATTTTGATTCATAAACTGATCTAGTGTATGCCATTGTTTAGAAATGGCACCCAGTAGAAGGAATGAGAACTCCAGAAATGCACATGATCCAAAGAGAATGAAGGATCATATCTTTCATGGTCTTAAGCTAGAATTTATAAGAGAAATAGTCTCCCATGTATTATCATCATATGAAGAAATAATATCATGTATTGATAAGATAAGTAAAGAGTTTACTGAGTCCTATGGCTTTGAAGGGAAGCAAGAGAAGAAAAGGATGGAAGAGAGAAAGATAGATAAAGGGAAGAGGGAAAAGAAGAATTTTCTCATATGTGGTAACTGTGGAAAGAAACACCCTGGAACTTGCCTGAAAGGAATAGGAGTTTGTTATAAGTGTGGAGGAAAAGGGCACAAAGTACGTGACTGCAAGGGTAAGAAAATGGTTTCAAATTTACAATGCTTCATTTGCAAGGAGTTTGGACACTACGCGAACCTATGTCTCAGTCATCGGACTATGCCACAAATGATGTTATTGGATAATAATCAAGTTATGATACTACCACAGATGAAGAGGAATGATTAGAGTTCTTATGTTGATTATTTCAATTGAGTGTTGTATCAACAATGTACTTGTTATAATAATTATGGAGTATATAAGGATTGTACTGCAGTACTATTTCATTAAGGACTTGAGATTGTGTGGAACAAAGAAAAGTGACTCAATAGAAGGATAAATTTTTAAAAAATATATGGTTGAGAGAATGATAAATCATAATATAGTTCTGATACTGAGGTAGTGATTTTGGAATAATATGTGATTGTTTTGGATAAATTATATTGGATATTCTTGACTACCTTGGAACTGATTAATGATTTGTATATTCCATCATTGTTGGGGTTTAAAACATTTTTGGATTGATGAAGTATATCCAGAATTCTATATGGAATAAGGGAGCATGAATGTAATCAATATGGATTATGGTAATTCAGGATGTTTCAGTGTTTTAAAAGAATACATGATGAAGGTGTTCATATGCTATTACGTGGTAAAAGGGATCTACATTATGTTTAACTTCCTTATAAATGTTGTACTGTGAGTTTGGTCAGAAGTATTTTGGGTAAATTCTAGTTTGAGATTAATTTTGGATTGCCATAAAAGGACAACCTGGAGGTCGGGCGGCAACCCGTCGCGTCCGGCAAGGCTGAGAGACTTGAACCCACAACCGAAGGGCGACAAGGGTGTATCACCTACCACTGGCCCACGAGATTTCCTGGACTAAATAATGTAGTTTTTATTTAAAGATCTTATAGATGAATTATAAATTCGTTTATTTTGGAACCCTATACGAATAGTGTAAATAGAATTGTTTTACATTCTATTATCTTTTAGAGTGAAAGATGAGTTTGTGGTAGAAATTTATTAATGGATAAAACTCTAATTATAAAGTAAGTATATCTCCTTATGATCTTAGCCAATATCATAAATAAATTCCTCAATATTAAGAAAAGCAACTTAGAAAAAAAATGTTTTCCTAGATGGTACCTTAAATCATCACTAATTTATGGCTTTGGGATTGTTGGCCTTTTCATAGCCATGTTCTCTACCACTCTCCATCAGATAATTGATGGTTAGATTTTTCTTCCATATCCATATTTTCCTACATGGAACCCTAGTATGTGTTATTTTCGGTAATCTTCATACTTTCGACTCTTTATTTTAAATAGAGGCCTCATTAATTCATTTTTCGATGTGGGATTTCAACTAAGATATTTTGAAACGTCAAAAATGTGTTATCATAATACCCTATGTTTTGTTGAACCGATGGTATTTCAAATCATCATAGATTGATGAATTTAAGGACCTCAATTTTATACTTGTTTGTGATTGATGACCTCAATCACTACCTATAAATATTTACGTTTTTCCTCTAATTATATGTCTCTAATTTCCACCAATGTTCTCCTAATCGAGATCATAATTTGGTGGTGACCCTTTGATTTCTATTTTCCTCATATTAAGACTAAATTTTAGTAACCCAATTTCCGATGTGGGTTTTCCCACAAATATATTTTCTATTTTCAACCTTTTATTTTCAAATAACAATTTCAAATTGCGAGGACGCAATTTATTGAAGGAGGGGAGAATGTAACACCCCAAGATTTTATAGTGTGTTATTTCTTCAAAATAATTCAATAACTTTCATTACACGCAACACCGATTTCAATTACACCATGACTTACCAAACAAGCCATTCAAAAGAGGTTATGAATAGTATTAGATAAATTTTAAAGTTTATGTAATCCTTATAATTTTAGAATCCATATTATGAGTTTCTTAGATATAATGCAAGAACAAATTCATTTTCAGTATTGCACTTTTATCAAATTTTAATAGTGAACCATTTTTAAATACTATATTTTAAACTTTTTGACTAAATGGGGACATCAAAAATTTAAAATGTAACACCCCAAGCTTCTACGGTACGCTTCTCTTTGAATAATGCGATAGCGTGTGTTGTACGCAACACCGAGTTCTAACAACCAATCAAACTAGTCGTTATGAATAGTAATACCTACTTTTTAAAATTATATATATTTTATATTTCAAAATAGACTTCATTTTTGGATTCGGAATATCGAATTTAGCTTAAGGTGAAATTTTGGTACTTTTCGGATAACTTTCATATTTTGATGAATAGTGAAAATTACTAAATTTTAATTAAAAACAACTTTTTTAATCAAAATAATTAATAGTGATAAATTGTGAATTTGAGTGGTTTTAAAGTATATTTAGAATATATTTTTACCATTTAATATAATGTTGGTCATTGGACATAATTTTACAATTAAACCGAACATAAACAAGTGTCAATCTTTTGATAGTTATTACCTCTTAAAAACACGCTTTTCGTTTTGACAGCGGGAATTAATTTTATATTAATTTCTGCCACTTCTGTGTTTTGAATTTAGAAAAATGGATTCCATATTTGGAATCAGGATGTTCAAATTGTGTAAATAGGTAACTTTTATTTTTAGACATTTTGAATAATTACTGTGGTAAATATTTTATTTACCATGGTTAAGGGTAAATCTGGTAAATAAGGGTTACAAAATAATATTATAATAATACAAAATTACCCTAAAACGTGTCCTAACCTTATTGGTGGACACATAGCCGACCATGGGAATCCTTGTGTCGATTTGGGGACCCCTTGGAGCCACTTGTGTGTGGTAGGGACACATTATATTAATAAAGTGAAAATAAAAATAAAAATGGCATAAGCTTACATCTTTTAGAAGAACAATTTTTACATAGGTTTATACATGTTGGATTTTCGATTATAAATATTCATTAGAAAGCTAAAAGGATTTCCTACATAATGATATTTTATTTATAATTTTTAGACATCAAATAACTTAAATTATTAATGACACAATAATGATGCAATGTTTACCTCATTAATAAATCATTTAAATAAATAAGATTATAATTATTAAAATATTATCCAAAACCTGTCCAATTCTTATTGGTTGATGTTATTTAGAATATGAGTCATCTTATCTTAGACCTCAATTATTTTTGGACCATTACAAACCGAATTTAATTATATTATAAAGTAATACTTTCACTCTTTCCTAAAGAGCCCCTCCTCTCCCTTATAAAAGGAGACCACTTCTACTCATTCCTCACACCTCTCAAGCCACTTGGATTGGCCAAACTCTGCCCACATACTCTCCCAACATCCCTCCCTACAACCTAGAGGCCTTAGTTTGATCAGAAAGCCAACCTAAGGAGCCCTTTTGATCAAATCAAAAGGAAGAACCCGAAGAAGAGGTAATGTTTTCACCACCCCTTTTCAAGTTCATTTCTTCTTCCACTTCTTCTTTCTTTGTTCTTACCATTATAAAATAATAACTCCAGTATCTCACATATACTGTGATGTTATTATAAATATGGTAGAACCATATTCAGTATTCTATCCACCCTTTGAATAACATGTCACCATACGTGCGTACGTACGGCTTACCGTCTCCACGTCGTGGTGTAATTGTTATTCAATATATTATTATTTGGATGGGTATAATAATGATGTGAAACTCATGTAAATAATAAATATAACATGATAATGATTCTGTATATATGATATACTATCCAATTATATATCATTTTAATATCAAAATAATGATATTGTCGCTCGTGCGTACGTACGGACTACCGTCTCCACGAACGCGATAAGATTCATTCTCCATCGTATCCATTCAAGTATAATTATCATTTGACGATTTAAAAATTATGTTTAAGGGCTTGATATCATTCTGGATATGTATAATATACCACCTATCCATTACAAACATAGCTTACGTAACAAAACATATAAAATAAAACAAGTAAGTTAACACCCGAAACAACGATAATACTAAGATATTATTATCAAATCAATATTAAAAGATCATATATAATATCATATTAATATATATGATTATTGTATAATTTAATAACAATTATTTCACCATTATACAGGAGGTTAACCTACCCCAACCAAGGAAAAGTACAAGGTAAGGGTTATTTCACAATCTCTTCATTATCCGAGGTTGTTTATACGTAATAATCTACTGGGATCTCGTTATCATCCACATCCATGTTTCTTCAAAATGTATTTCAAAAAAATTTTAATATTTAAAAGAATATGGGTTAAAGTCATTTATACCCTTTTTTGACTTTTTATAAGAGGTTTATAAGGGAATCTTTCCGTCGTTTTCCAAACAAGGTGCTTTTTAACCTTTTCGACAGAATTAAGATAAGAATGTTTTTTTTACTTATACGGCGGGTGCGGTTATTTTCCGCCATTATAAGATTGTCAAAGCTTCCCTTACAAGCTTATAAGAATATTTTCAAAGAAAATGTTTTATTTTATATGGATCTTAAATGATTTCAAATTAAAAGGAGATATTTCTTTAAAAAGAATATTGATTTCATCTATGTCAACATCCTTTGATGGATTTTAAGATTATTTGAAGTTGATTTATTATGATACAAAACTTCTATATTGTATTGAAGGTTTTGTGATATGTTTGACTGTGGATGTTCTATTTTTATACCATTCATAGTTTATGGTGAAATTATTTACATTTCGTATGCTAGTTCTAATAAGAATGTTTATGTTATATTTCAACCTTTACCTCATATGAATGTGTGGGACAAGTATGTTCCAGGTTGGGGACTGGTTAAAGTAAGCCCTCCAGGTTGGGGACTGGTTAAAGTAAGCCCTCAAGGTTGGGGACTGGTTAAAGTAAGCCCTCCAGGTTGGGGACTGGTAAAAGTAAGCCCTCCAGGTTAGGGACTGGTAAAAGTAAGCCCTCCGGTTTGGTCTCCGGTTATTAGAGGCACTCCGGGTTGGTGTCCGGTTATTAGAGGCACTCCGGGTTGGTGTCTGGTTATTAGAGGCACTCCGGGTTGGGTTCCGGTTACAGTTAGCCCCAAGGTCTTGGGACGAGGCCTTGAAAAGAAATTAAATTTTAGCATTATGCATTCTAACATTATGAAAGTGGTTTTTGATTTTTGCATGTGATTATTCGATTAGTAGAATATCCATGTGAATAAGTAAATGGCATTATTTCATTTTATTTATGCCGTACCATGTTGAAAGTTCATGTTTAAAAGGCTTTTGTTTTAGTAATGCATTGCCTTAAATGTTTATGATTATTTTGAATGTTCCGCTATATTGTTATCCTTACTGGGCATTTGAGCTCACCCCTTTTCTATGTTTTATTTTTCCCAGGATGTGAAGAAGTAAGTTATGAATGACCTGTAGGGATATTATGAGGGGATAATAGTGTGGATTGTGGAAACATTATGTTGTTGTATTAGTTTTTCATTTTATGATGTAATGTAAAACTTATGAATATATCTAGTGTTTCCAAGGCTACTAAACCAATCGGTCTTTCGAGATTTGATCTTTCTTGTGATCATTCCAATGTTATGTAATTAATGCACCGACTCTGGGTAACTGGGGTCGGGGCGTTACAACTATGCTTTACCTTACTATAACACCATTGGGAAAATGATATATTTCTAGAAAGTCCAAGAAATTAAGGTGAAAGTTGTAATTTACTTAGATGGAATTCATTTATATACCTATGATAAGAGATCTATATGTCCTTATGTATCCTGATATAATAGGATACAAGATACACATAGTTCTTAAGTAGAAATTCTTCACATAGATTAATATAAAATGCAAGGAAAGGAATTTTTTTTAATTCATGGATGGTCTTAAGATAAGAGATCGACGAATCACTATGTATACTATAAGGACAGGATTTGAGCCACACATAATTCTTATAGGGTCCCTCCCTTTTGAAGATCAGGAATTTTCATATGGGTGAGTATCTATTTGTTCCCAGATGTGGACAAGTTATTTCATAGGAATCACTACATAGATTTAGATATTATACAGGGAAATCAGTCCACATATAGGATTGGTCTCTCAAAGAAGTTTAGGTTCATGAATTTTGGATGATATTATTCTGTATATTTAGACATGGTGTGTAACAACCCAAACTTTTATGAATAAAATTCACATTTTTGATTTAATTAAATTTCTTGTGGTTATATAAAACAAATGAACTTATTTTGTTTTATTATATCTAATTTAATTTAAATGACCTTTAAGTATATTTTCCATTTATAATATAGTTATTGAGAATTGATCACATAAATAGTATAAATATATGGTTTTAACAAATCCATTTTTCATAGACAAAGGAAGTGATGACAACAACCAATAGGATCATACCCTACGAATCCCATTTATTGAAGTTGGTAAGGGATATATAATTTATTCTATTTTATCTAAATTAATCCTAATCTATGATCAAACAACTTAAGCATGAGAAAAACCACTTACGGGAGAAGTTCAAGCGCATCAAGATCACGACCCAAACCATGTTAACCAAATGACCCCATGAAATCCCCACCATCGCACTCCTTACTCTTAGGGCATATGATGATGTATTAAAGGGATATGTATCAATATCATATAAATAGAAATATGTACATTATTGGTTATAGAATAACGAATACATTTTCATCATATTATTATTAATTTGTAAATATTTTTTTAAAAACAAATAGTATTTTTAGTTAATTTTCAAAATTAAATTAAGAAATATATTTTGAAGAATTAATGTATTTTTTAAATAAATAATATTTTAATAAAATATTATTATTAAAATAATTTTATTAAATATAAATGATCATATAATTTTTATGAAGTCAAATGTAATTTTTATTAGGGTTTAAAAACTCTTATTTCAAAAACCTGTTAATTTTCAATAAATGTCAGTTTTTATTTTAAAAGTTAAAATTCACATATTTAGAATATTATTTAGATAAAATAAATATTATTTTTCAAATTATGATTTTGAAATTATATAATGGTAATTTTTTCTTAATTTCTTGAGATAGTCAAATTTGTGGTTAAAAATTAAATACCATATAAATATACGATGCATTTTATGACATCATAATGATGAAATAGTGATGTAATAAATACTATATATGGTATAATCAACCAAATATATGGGTTTTAATTTAAATAATTTAACTTTATGTTTCTTTGATTTATATTATAAATCCTTAATTAATCCTCCAAGACTTACAATATATTTTAATATTTTAAAATCATTTGTTTGAGAGTGTGACTCACCTCCACATTAGAAAAGAAATTATTATATTATCTTTGGACTTTGGCCTTATAAAATAATTTAAATAAATTCGATTTTTCAGAAAAAAAATGGAAGAAACATGGTATGGTTTTTTGTTTTAAATATTTTATTATGTTGTGTCCAAAACCAAAATAGTTAATAAATCCCCCTCCTATCTAATATAAACCCACTCAAGCTCCCATTTATATTCACTCAAACTCCTTTTCGCAAGACCAAACTATCACCTATACTCTAAATAGTCCTCCTAATTCACCCTCAAACTCCCAATAATTCTCTCCCAAACCTTTTGAGTCACACATTCAAGCAAGGGATCCTCACCTTCCTCTCTTTTCTTCAATCCAAGATCCTTTTTTTGAAATTAGCCTTTATAATTTCAATTTTTATATTTTAATTAAATTATTATCATTACATTACAATATAATTAATGTTATTTTAATGATATACCATTTATAATATCTCACTTTTACCCTTAATAAAGTCGTTACTGTGCCAAAATTCTATAAGGGATATTCCACCCTCTACTTTTATCAAACATTCCTTTTATGTTATGTCTATTAATTTCCTTTTTTCCTTATGTTGGGATATGTTCTTAAATATACACATTAATATAAATTTTATTTATAAATTATGAGATCCCCCTTTCTATCTAATCAACCCATTTTTATGAATTTCTATATGACATCGTTATGCTGCTGAAATTTCAATATGATTTTCCATGCCAAAATAATTGTGTAGTGAATACCATTCCCATTTATCAATAAATGGTATTCACCTTTATGCACATATAATTATTGATCGGTAACTTACATGTATTTATTCTAAATTTATATATCTTGGAATAATTTTGAATGAATCCATGTTATATGATCTATTTGGAAAACTTAAACCTGATAATGAAATGATTATGAAGGGTGCTCCCTAATAGAGCTCCAATTCATTGGGTAAAGGTTAGTATCCTGATATGTCACATTGGGACATGGGGTTTACCTGATTCCTTTATGGGACTTTTTATACCATGGGGTCTTGGTGTATTTATCCTTGATCTATTTACGATACTATGTTTTAAGTTGTTTCCACATTTCCCATGTTACGATTATCATGATATATCATGCCTTATTATCCATGTTTGTTTTATGATCCATTGATATGCATATTGTCTAACATGTATTTTATTCCTTATGTTATTCCTGGTTTATTCCCTTACTAGTATTTATAGAACACAATTTTTATGTATGTCCCTAGGATATCCCATGCAATTTTAAGTTTGATGGTTTATTATGATCATGTCAAGGAAGTTATCAATAATGTTTTTTGTATCCCATGTTATATGTTTTTTATATAATGTACCTAATTATAAAAGACATTATACTTCTTGATATTTTGGGGTTGTATTAAGTGAGATATCACGTAATAAATCATGTATTAATTTGTAATAAAGAGATGGATTTTCATAGTTCTTATTAGAGAAAGGTATAGTTATTTTGGGGATTAGGATTATAAAACCCCAATGAAAACCCTTAGGGATAAGACTAAGTGTAAGAAAACATCCCTAAATTTTATTAAGTTTATATTAAGTGGTGTATCAATAAAATACATCCATGTATGGATACTAAAAGGGGACGTGGTTCTGGCATAGATGTACCTAGGAGTAACAACTCAGACAAGATGTTCTGGGCCTAACTTGAGGTAATCTGGTACACGGAAATGGGCCTTACTATGCACTTGATTTGATAGACCTAGGTGATATGATTTGGTAAATTCATTATCTAATTAAAAAAACCTTATTAAGGAACCAAAAAAATACCCACAATAATATATGTTAGGATATATTTCATGGATAATATAGATTGAGTCCTATAAATTCATATGTTAAGAAAGAAATTTAATTTATAAGTTATCCCTTCAATGCCATTGGATTTCTATTTAAGTGTTTAATAGTATAAAAATAATAATCACTATGTATATTTTGGATGAAGTAAATAGTTAGAACTAGAATCAAAAATTGAACATTAGGTTTATCATCCACAGTTCTAAACATTCCTTTATATCGTGAAAGTTTAATAGATAAATTCAGACACCACCAAAATGCATGGAAGTAGAGATGTTAGTGAAAATAATATGGGTAGAAATTATTTCATACCAGGTATATAACTTATCCCCTGTCATAATCTATTGACTTAACTTCCCAACAAACCTTGTTATACTTCCTTTAGAGATTTTTATTCAATTCTAGGCATGGACTGGATTTCTCTATATAAATCCAACATAAATTTTTGTGAGAATGAAATCACTCTTCATATGGTGAATCAACCCCCAATTCTATACAAGTTCAAGGACAAGGATAAATATTCTATGGAACCCTCATCTAAAGTAGGTATATTACTACCCGATGAGGAAGTGTATCTTGATCAGATGATTAAATCTAAAGAAATAACCATCCTCAAATACATTCCTATTGTGAAGGAATTCATTGATGTGTTTCCTAAGAAATTGTTTGGTATTTCTCCAAGTAGGGAGGTTAATCTTTGAATCAAACTTATACTAGGGGCATTTCCAATATCTAAGACTCCATATAGGAAGTCTATTATAAAACTTGATAAGGTAATGAAACAACTATAGGAGAATCTAGATAAAGGGTTTATATGCCCAAGTGCTTCACCATGGAATACAACAATCCTCTTCGTCAAGAAAAAGGATAGGTCAATGCACCTTTAAATTGATTATCATGATCTCAATAAGATCATGATAAATAAAAAGTATCTTTTTCCTTGAATTGATGACTTCTTCAATCAGCTATGTGGAGGAATATACTTCTTCAAGGTGGATTTTTGGTCAGGATATTACCAAGTTAGGGTGAAGAAGGAGGATATCCCCAATAATACTATTTGTACAAGGTATGGGAAATATAAGTTTATAGTGATTCCATTTGGACTCCATAATGCCCCAAAAATCTTCATGGACTTGATGAATAGAGTCTTTAGAGATCACCTTGAAAACATTGTGGTAGTATTTATAGATGATATTATAATATACCCCAAAACCAAGGAGGATCACGAGGAACATATGAACATTGTTCATTAGACCTTATAAAAGGGGAAGCTCTATGAAAAGTACATCAAGTGTGAGTTCTAGTTGAAATAAGTCTCATTCTTTGAGAATATCATCACAACCAATGGGACATCTGTGGATCCTAAAGGAAAAAATCGATTTAGGGATGGATGAGGCCAACATCTATGATAAATATCAGTAGATTCCTTGGGTTAGCTAGATATTATCACTGATTTGTGATAAATTTCTCATGATTGTAAAACCCTCTTACCAAGATAACTTGAAATAGATTCATGTTTTCATGGAATGATGAATGTGAATAATGCTTCATGGAGTTGAAATATAGGCTTATCACTACCATGGTGCTCAAAATTCCCACAAGTGGGAAATTTTTCATAATTTTTAGGGATGTATAGAAGAAGGGATTGTGATGTGTGTTGATAAAAAATAACAAGGTCATTTCCTACATCTCAAGGAAGTTTAAAATTCATGAGAAAAACTATCCCATGCATTTTCTAGAGTTGGATAATATGATCTTTTCATTTAAAATCTATAGGAATTATCTCTATGGGGAGAAGTGTGGGATATATACTGATCACAAGAGCCTCAAATACATATTCACATCGAAAGATATTAATATGTTCCATTGAAGATGGTTAGAGATCATAAATGATTATGATTGCTCAATCCACTATCATACTCATAAATAAAATAAGGTGGAAAATTATCTAAGTATAAATGAACCAACAATTCTATCACTGATGAGAATTGATTAGGACCCGATCTTCTTAGATTTGAAGAAAATGTACATGGTAATCATAAAGAAAGGAAATTAATCAGTACTTTCTCAAATGATTGCTCAATAGTATTTTTTGGAAAGGTTAAATGATGATAAAAACGATGATGTGGTAATTCAAAAGAAATTATAAACTATAAGAAAGGGAAAATCATTATATTTTAATGTTATTGAATATGGAATTGTGAGATCTGGGCCAATACTATGTGTTCCATAAAATCATGAGTTAAAGAAATAAATTTTTTATGATGCACATAGTTTGACTTGTTTATATTCACCTAGGAAATATAAAGATGTATCGAGATATCTGAGAGAACTATTGGTGGGATAACATGAAGAATGAGATCATAGAATATACATCAAATTTCCTGATATTTCAGAAATTGAAGGTTGAAAGTTTGAATTCTAATGATATGAGGTAACCATTACCCAAACCAATGTGGAAATGGTAAAACATCACCATAGACTTTTTCACTAGACTTCCGAAGACATCCAAAGGAAACAATTCTATCTTGGTTGTTGTTGATCGTTTTACAAAGTTGCAAACGTCATTGAGATTTGAGAGGATTTCTCACTAGATCAATTGGCACAGATATACCTTATAGAAGTGGTAAGGCTACATAGAGTACCACTATTGATTTTTTCTGATTGAGATCCGAGATTCACTTATAAGTTTTGGAAAAGTTTCCAACATTCTATAAATAATGAGCTAAAATTTAGTAAAAATTATCACTCTCAAACTAATGTACAATCTGAGTAGAATATCTAAACACTTGAGGACATGTTGAGATCTTTCTCAATGGAATTCAAAGGCAGATGGGACCAACATATTCCTTTTTTGGAGTACTCTTACAACAATAGTTTCCCTCGAGAATCCAAATGGATCCCTATGAATCCCTTTATGGGAAGATGTTCGTAACACTGACATGTTAAGATTAATTTTTGGAATACAAACTTATAGGTCCTGAAATGGTTGAAGAAATAGTGGATAAGCTTAAGACCATTCAGCAGCACATCAAAGCTTCTCAATGTCGACGGAAGATCTATGCTGAAAATCTTCAACGTGACATAGATTTTTATGTTAGGGAAATTTTATTCCTATTAATATCTCCATGGAAGAGAGTGATGAGATTTGAAAAGAATAGAAAGTTTATTTCAAGGTACATCATACCTTTTGAGATCCTTGATCACATAATAGTAGTGGCCTAATGACTAGAACCCCCACCAAACTTATCTCAAGTACATGATCTATTCTATGTATCCCTCTTGAGAAAGTACATACCAGACCCCTCACATGTACTCAACAAAGAGTTGGTACCATTAGAGAATGTCCTTTTTTAGGACCAACCGGTGAAGATCTTAGATCATAGATAAAAGGTCCTATGAAATAAGACAATCCCTCTAGTCAAAGTATTGGGGAGATTTTTTTTTCAAGAAGCAACATGGGAATTGGAGGAAGTGATGAAGAAGAGTTACCCTCATTTTTTTTAGTATGGGAAAAGGAAATTTTGATGGTGAAATTTCTAAAGTGGGGAAGACTGTAACAAACCAATCTTTTATGAATAAAATTCACCTTTTTGATTTAGTTAAATGACTTTTGGTTATAGAAAAAGATGATTTTTATGTTTTATATTATCTAATTGGATTTAATTGACTATTAAGTATATTTACCATTGATAATATAGTTTTTGATTAGTGATAACATTACTAGTATAAATATAGGGTTTTAACAAATCCATTTGTCACCGACAAAGGAAGTGATGACATCAACCTGTAAGATCATACCCTATGAAGCTCATTTATTAGAGATTGTAAGGGTTATAGAATTTATGAGATTTTCTCTAGACCAAGCCCAAAATAAGATCCAGTGAATTAAGCATTAGTGAAACCATTTGTGGGAGAAGTTCAAGCTCATTGAGATCACAACCCAAACCATGTTCACCGAACATCCCAATCATAGCCCCGCCATCATGCACCTTACTCTTAGGTCGTATTCTTGTGTATTAAAAGGATATATATCAATACCATAGAAATAGGAATATGTAAATTAGTTTTTATAGAATAATGAACATATTCTCAACCTATTATTGTTACTTTTTAAATGATTTTTAAAACACAAAGAGTATTTTTAGTTAATATTAACATCTAATTAAGAAATCTATTTTGATGAATTAATGGATTGTTGAAATAAATAATATTCTAATAAAATATTACTATTAAATTACTTTTATTAAATATAAATGAGTATATAATTTTTATGAAGTCAAATTTAATTTTTATTAGGGTTCAAAAACTCTTATTATAAAAAACCCGTTAATTTTCAATAAATGTAGTTTTTTATTTTAAAAGTAAAAATTCACATATTTAGAAAATTATTTAAATAAAATGAATTTTATTTTTTGAATAAGTACATATAAATTATCTAATGGTGAATTTTTTATAATTTTCTAAGACAGTTGAATTTTAGGGTAAAAATTGAATACCATATAAATATACTATGTGTTTTATGACATCATAATGACCTAATAGTGATGTAATAAAATACTATAAAAGGTATAATATTCCAAATATATGTTTTTTATTTAAAATAATGTAATTTTTTCTTTTTCTAATTTATTTATTTTATAAATCCTTGATGAATCTTCCAGGACTTATAATATATAGTAAAATTTTGAAATCATTTATTTGAGATGGTGACTCACCTACACATAAGATAGGGAATTATTATATTATATTTAGACTTTGGCCATATAAAATAATTTAAACCAATCCTATTTGGTATAAACCATGGGAAAACCATGATACAATTTGTGGTTTTGAATATTTTATTATGTATTGTCCAAAACTAAACTAATAAAGAAATCCCCCTCAGTTCCTATATAAACCCACCAAAGATCCCATTTATCTTCACTAAAACTCCTTGAAGCATGACCAAACTCTTACCTCTACTCTATAAAGTCCTCAAAAGCTACCCCAAGCTCTTAATAATCCTCTCCCAAACCTTTTTGGTCATACATTCAATTAAGGTATCCTCACCTTCCTCTCTTTTCTCCAATCTGTAAACCTTTTTTTAAATTAACCTTTATAATTTCAATTGTTTATGTTTTAATTAAATTATTATAATTATCTTACATTCTAATTTAAATTATTTTAATGAGATACCATTTATAATATCTCATTTTTACCCTCACCTAATTCATTACTGTGCGGAAATTATGTAAGGTATCTTCCACCCTCCTCTTTTATCAAGAATTCCTTTTATGTTATATCTTTTAGTTTCCTTTTCCCAATGTTGAGATATGTTATTAAATTTTCCCATTATTTTTCTTTTTATTTCTATATAATGAGACCCCCTTCCACTCTCATCAACACATTTTATGAATTTCTATATGACGCGGTTATGTTATCAAAATTAAACCGAGATTTTCCATTCCAAATTAATTATATAGAGAATACCATACCCATTTCTCTATCAAGCGTATACAAATTTATGCACATATAATTATTTATTGGGGACATAAATGTATGTATTCCAAATTACTATATTGTGGAATAAATTATGATGTTGAATGAATCCATGTTATATGATATATGTGACACACTTAATAATGAGAATGAAATGATTATAAAGGGTGCACGCTGATAGTAATCCAATGAATTGGGAAATGATTATTATCATGATACTTCATACTGGGATATGTGATTTACCATATTCTTTTATGGTACTTTTCCCACCATGGGGTCTTGGTAGATTTATCCTTGATCTATTTATGATGGAGTATTTGTAGTTGTGTCCCAATTTACCATGTTATGATTATCATGCTATATCATGACTTATTATTCATTTTATTTTTATGATTCATTGATATACCTATTGTATAACATGTATTTTGTTCCTCATTTTCTTCCTTGTTTATTCCCTTACTGGTCTTTATAGCTCACCCTTTTATATGTATGTCCCCAGTATATCCCATGATGTTTTAAGTTTGATTGATTATTATAATAATTTCAAGCAAGTTTTAAATAATTTTGTTGTATCAAGTGTTACAATTTTTTATATAATGTACCTAATTCCCCAACACATTATACTTATCAATCTTTTGGGGTTTTATTAAGAGATTTATCATGTAATAAATCATGTATTATTGTATAATATAGATAGGGTATGTCATATAGTTCATATAATTCATGATAATCAATGTAAGAAAATCAGAATTCTAATATCATGTTAGTCATTCTTAGTGTTATAAATAAGAGGAGGTTAAAATATTACTTATATTTCCTCAGAAATCTATTCATTGAAATTTTCTACCACACACCACATGATTTAATATTTTGTGGTGTGGACTTTTCTTTATGGTTTTTTAATGACCTAGATTTATATCAATGAAATTTCAATTCTTATAATTATTTTATATAGTATAAAACACACAATACCACTTAGAGAACACAATACAATCTTTATAGATGACTAATTAATGAAATAAGAAGTATTTATAGAAATTATGAAACCTAAACCAATAGAATCATAACATGAACTTTGTAATAGTAATATGACCCTTATGAATAGTACAACATCCAATAGAATAGTAAACTGACCAATGAAAGTATAAAGAAAATTTAGGAATCTTATGAATGAAAATATGATATAATCTTATCATGGTATAAGTAAATAAATATTTTGAAAATGATAAATTAATCATTTGTGTTTTTGTGAAACATAAATGTTTATTTATAATTTTATAATTAAAATAACGACTTAAAAGAGAATTTATTTTCAAAAATTAGATTCATAAATTAATATTTTGTTGTATTATAATTATAAGGTAATTTTATAAGGCATTTATTATTATTTAAAAGTTTTATAAAATCAGTAATAATTTTAAAATTGGAATTTTTCAAATAAATGATGATTTTAATTAAAAAATAATATATTTGAAAATTATTTTCAAAAATGTTGTTCATTTTTTAATTATATATATTGAAAATTTATTAGGGTTATTTTTTGTAATTTTTCTAAAGTAGTTTATTTTTTGGTTAATAATGAAATATAGTAATTTACAGTATAAGAAAAATACATGAATTATTGAGTCATGTATAAGGTTTGGATGATGTGATCACTTTTAATTTGAACTCACATGAACTAGTTACTTTACATAGACATAATAATGCACACTATTTCTTTTCTTGATCCAAAATATTAAACAAATTAATAAAATAATAAAAAAACACCCCTATCCTCCACTATAAATACCACCACTCACCACCAATTCACCTCACTCCTATTAAGCCTTGAATCTTGACCAATTTCAACCCATTCACCTTCCCAAGCCTCTTTCCCACATCTAGCAGTTTCAAGTCTCAAAACAACACCCAAACAATTTTCCCTATGGAGTCACTCAAGGAGAAGGATGCAAGAGGTAAAATCCACTTTCTCTCTTTTTTTCACTTTCTTTTCATTTATTATACTCTTCGAAATACTCTGTAAAAAAAATCCATGATAACTCCAGTATATTATATATAATTTAATTTTATTATATTAATTGAAAATCCACCATCATGTATCTTTTTTTCCAAATTTTAATCTAAAAATGAAAATATCTTCTGTGAGGTGTTGATTTATCGCCTTCAAGGATAAAAAGTTTTCATTTTCCTTGACCAACTTCAAGGGTGAACATAAAACAATTATAATGATTGAAAAATATTTCAAAAATTTATTTTATAATATTTTTTTCCTAGAACTGACTTATATACATAATATTATATAATAAAACAAAACTATCTCGTAATGATTGAAAAGACGTTGAAATAATCTAACGATTATCACTATTGACTTATCTAATGATTCATCCTCACCCAATATAACCAAATAACTTATATAACCATTTTATCTTATGGATGGTCATTAATAACATATAATGTAAATTCTATATTATTATTCTCATTTTATATGAACCCCCGTACTCTTATACAAGTGAACCAATAATGAAAACTAGGAAAATGAACAATCCTGAATGATGGAATTGAACTCTATAACTCATCTAAAAATCCATAAATGAACTTAATAAAACTATAATAAATCAAATTCAAGTGGAAAAGGTTCTTAATTAATTTATTTTTGGATTAAATTTTATTATCTAGGACATTAAGTACAAGTACGGAACACTTTTAGACATAAGGTAAGGGATTCCTTACAAACCTCAATTTTTTCCTTCAAGTTATGATTTCTCTCTATTTACCCTAATGAAATTATTCTTTATTTTTATGGAATTCTTATAAATTATGTTTATATGTTCCAAAATCTTGTATACATGTAATATCATCCTTCTTTAATGGGTAAATACATGTTTTAAAAAGTTTCCCTTCTAAACTCTTCTCAATAAGCAAGCCTAATTAAAGGGAACTTCCTCATTTCTTGCCCATTTTCAAGCACACTACATAATCTATTTTGGGCCAAAATTATTTTTTTGAAATCAGTAATTTTATCATGAAAAACTATATTGGTTAATTTCTTGTTTTATGAAGTCAAGTATTAATTTTTCGCTTTAAATGTTGTTTAATATTTTCCTTAAAGCTCACTAAAATGTTTCACTTCTAAAGTTTCTTAAACACTCTTCTTACATGATTCCACTTAAATTGGAAATAATTTATCACGATCTATTCCTATTTTACCATATGAATTTCCACTTATTATTTAAATCCATTCTTTCAAGGAAACTTTTGTGATATTCCCATTTGTTATACTACATGACAAGTTTATGATACACAATTATTTCCATGGGTAACCCATATATTTATGTTTTATTTTTCATATGTCACACATATTCAAGAACATGTTATGATGGGTGTTCCCAGATAGTGATATAATGAATTGGGTAATCTTTCATCTTATGATATGTCATGTTCAATGATCTTAGTGGTTAGCCATGAATCATGCTAATCATGTGCAATGGTCTTGGTGGTTAACCTTGAATCATGCTCTTAAATGTGCAATAGTCTTGGTGGTTATCATTGAATCATGATTATTTCATGTTGTATATTGTTTCCACAATTATATGATTTCATTAATACATGAAACCATGTTCAATATGTTATGATTCCATATGTTTATTCATACCCCATTCCCTTTTATGTCATCATGTTATGCCTTCTAACCCATGTGATTTTCTATATTCATATGATTATTCCCTTATAGGAATTTTTAGTTCATCCCTTTTGTTCATGTATCCCCTAGGTTCTCCTTTACAGATATAATGGCTCAAATGGAGTTATGATATCATTATGAATACTAAATAAAAATATTTTATTGTGGTTTCATGTTATTTAATGGCATGCCTAATATTACAAAGACACTATAATTTACAATCCTTAGTTTGTATTTCATGTTTAATTATGATTAAAATAATGTAAAAATATTTCTAAAAGGTTAGGGTCTCTATAGTTAGTATTGTAAGAAGTCTAGTATTTTTTGGAGATTAAGACTAGAGATATTTAGTAAGAACCCAAGGGATAATTCTATCTCATTGGATAAATTATATTGAAACATAGGGAATCACAAGTTATATTATGCTTTTTATTTACTAGTTTATCCATCAATGTTCAATGTTTCATTTTATTATGATTAGTAGCTAATTATTCAATTCCCCTAATTATACTTTATTTTTTATAGTTAATGGATGGAAATAGAAGTACCCATTCCAAAAATCAATAAGATAAGAAATGTTATGATTTTCCTAATGATATACCAAATATGATGGCAATGGGTGATCAAAATTTCATCATAGTACTTGATCAATTATCTCTAGTTATGAATAATAACATGAATCATGTAGAACTCCCTCCTTATCCTAAGAAAGAGAAATTTGTGTTTGAATCATTTATGTAAAAAACTACTCCCATGTTTAGTGGATCTTCTGATCCCCTCCTCACAAAATAACGGATTAAATCCATTGAGAAGTTATTCTCTATCATCTATTGCTCAGTAGAATAGAAAATTGTACTGGTGGTATATCGTCTTGATGGGGAAGCTGATTAGTGGTGGACACTGGTCAAGAAAAAAAAGACCAATGAGAAAATTGATTACATTGAATGGGAGAATTTCAATAAAATATTTTTCAATAAATATTTTACCTAAACTCTCCATCTTAAGTTGGAAATGGAGTTCCTTATACTGCTGAAAAAGGAAGATGAGCCTATCGGTGCATATGAGGAAAACATCGTGAGGCATGCAGGATATACCTCTCGCTTTTTCATGAACATTGAAATAAAGATGGATTGCTTCTTTAGATGACTAAATGTAAGTCTATTATCATCATTGGTGATTTGAGACTTTGATAATTATGAAGAGATTTTTTTATTTTCCCTTAATTTTAAAATGGATATCAGAGACTCTCAGTCGTATCATGGGCCTGAAGAAAAAAAGTGGAAAATATAGTTTAATAAGTTATGATCAATAGATAAATACCATAATAGAATGAAACCTCAGTATCTCGCATGTAAAATTTGAGGGAATAATCATCCTGGGAACTATTTAAATGGAATCTAGAGATGATTAAAATATGGAATAATGGGGATTATAGAAAATAACTACATAAGGGATATAAAGAATACCACTAATTTGGAATAATAAAGGAAGGTTTAGATCAATACTCATCATTTAGTATAGTATTTCAACTATAAAGAATATGGGAAATATGCGAACCATTTTCCTAAGAAAATGGTTGTTATAAGAAATAAAAAAAACAACCTCCAAGGAAAAAAGAAAGGGAATATGCTATCACTACTGCTGAGGTGGTTCCCGACAATGATGTGGTGATAGGTATGCTGGTTATTCATTCAAGAATAGTGAACGTTCTTTTTTATTTCAGTTTTATGCATTCTTTCTTATCTTGTAAGTTTAGTATAACTATTTAAACACCACCTAAAAATATAGAGGTTGAGTTACTTTTGAAAATAGAAAATGGGGAAATTATTAAATCCAACGTACATAACTCTTCCCCAATTAATATTTGCAGACTGAGATTCCTAGAAAATATTGTTTTACTTTCTTTGGTGTAGTTTTATGCTATATTGGATTTAGATTGGATATATTTATATAAAACCAACATCAACTATCGGGAATGGTAGATTACTCTTCACATCACAAAGCATCCTCCAATTATGTACATGTGTAAGGAGGAAGATGAATCTCCTTTAGAATCATTTTCTCAATTGTGGATATTGTTTCATCACGTGAAATCAAATCTAGCTAAAATGATTTAGATAAAAGATAGAATCATGCTCAAGGAAATTCCTATCATGTGGGATTATGATAATGTGTTCCTTGAAGAATTTCTTAGTGTTCATACTGATTGAGAGGTTGAGTTCTTAGTTGAACTTATTCCTGGATCTTGAACTATATCAAAGACACCTTATAGAATGTACACCTTTGATCTAGAAGAAATAAATAAGTAGTTGCAGTAGAATATGGGGAAGGGTTTGATATGCATGAGTGCTTCACCATGGGGTGTGACAATCCTCTTCATCAAGAATAAGGATGTATCAATGTGCCTCTACATTGATTATCATGAGCTCAATAAAGTCACAATGAAGAACAAGTGTCCCCTTCCATAGATAGATGGATTTTTCAACTAGATACATGGGGACAATTATTTTTCTAAGGTAGAACTTTGGTTAGGATATCACTAATTTAAGATAATGATAGAAGATATTCCAAAGACTAACTTTTAAATGAGGCATGGACACTATGATTTCATAGTGATTCCCTTAATACTCACTAATTCTATAGAAATTTTCATGGATGTAATAAGTAGCATCTTTATATATTAACTTGAAAAATTTGTGGTATTCTTTATTGATGATATTTTCATATACTACAAGAGAAAGTGGGAACATTAGGATTATTTGAATACTATACTGAAGACATTGAAAAGAGAGAAACCAAATACAAATTATAATAAATGTTAATTCTACATAGAGGAAGTATCATTCTTTGGGCATATTACCACCAACAAAGGGATATGTGTAGACCCTTCCAAGACAAAAGAGATTAAATAGTGGACCAAGAAAACTTCTATAATGGAGACCATTATTTTATTTGGTCTATCCGGGTATTACCAATGATTTTGAATAACTTATCATGATTTTAAAAACCACTAAACAAGATTACTTATAAGGGATTAATGTTTATCCAGACCAATGAATGTGAATATTTATTCAAAGAATTGAAAAATAGGCTTACCACTAAACTAGTACTTACTTTTAAAATAAGTGGGAAAATCTTTGTGGTATAAAAATATGATTAAAAATTATTAGGTTTTGTACTAATATAAAATGATAAAGTGAAATCTTGTACCTCAATGCAGTTGAAAATTGTTGATCAAAACTATCCCACACATGATCTAGAGTTGGCAGCTACAAAGTTTTTATTTAAAATCTAGCGACATTATCTCTATGGGGAGAAGGTTGTGATATATAATAATTATAATATCCTAAAATATATATTCACATGGAATAATCTTAATATGAACCATCAAAAATGGATAGATCTCATCAAGGATTTCAACTTCCCAATCCACTACCATCTTAGTAAATCAAATAATGTGGCAGATGTTCTACGTACAAAGAATCATGCATCTTTATCAGTGATTATAATTTAAAAGGATGATATCTTATTATACCTTCAAAGTATGTACATGGAAATAATTAATGATGGAACATAATCAATCATTTATCAACTGATAGCTCAACCATCCCTCACAGAGAAAATACATGATTATTAAAGAAATGATATGGAAATTCATAAAAAGGTGGAAGCTATAAAAAATGAGAAGTCCTCAGAGTTCAAAATGGATTAGGAAGGAGTATTGATATTTGGGTTATTACTATGTATACAATCTAATATAGAGATAAAGAAAGATCATCTAAATGAAACACAGAGCTCATCTTTCTCTATTCACCTAGGAAGCACAAAGATATATCGAGATCTCTAAGGGAACTATTGGTGGGAAAATTTTAAGAAGAATATATATGGATATACATCATAGATCTTGGTATGATAGAAAGTGAAGGATTAAAGTAAAAGTATAAAGGTATGATGAAACTAATATCCATAACAATATGGAAGTGGGAGAACATTATCATGGACTTTTTTCACTGGAATTCCAAATACATCTAGGGGGAATAATTCTATATGGGTTATTGTGAATAATATTATAAATACATCCCACTTTATCACAATTTTATAGGACTTCTCATTGGATAAAATTTCACAGATATACATTAGGGAAGTGTTAATGTTGAATGGACTACAACTATCAATTGTATCCAATCAGAACCCCATATTCACCTCTATTTCCTGGAAAAGACTCTAACATGCACTAAAAATTGATTTTAACTTTAGTATGACCAATTATATATAAAAAGAAGGAAAATCTAAGAAGAATATTCAAACATCGTAAGATATGTTGAGGGAATGTTCTATGGATTTCAATGGAGGATAGATCCAAGATCTACCTCTAGTCAGGTTCCCTTAAAACAATAATTTATACTCAAGAATCCAAATGGCTCCATATGAATCCCTATATGGAAAAAATGTATAACATTGACATTCTAGGATGGATTTGGTGAATTTATGTTGCTAGGACTTGAAATGCTCAAAGAAATAGTGTAAAATGTGAAAACAATTCAGTAGGAGATCAAGGAAGCCCAAAGTCAATAACAGATTTATGTAGACAGTCATTAAAAGGACATGGAGTTTAAGGCTGGAGACATGGTATTACTCCTCATATCTCCATGGAAGAGGATCATGGGATTTGGGAAGAAAGGAAGGACATGTCCCAGGTACATCGAACCCTTAAAGATTCTTGATCGTGTCAGAGCTATGGCATATCGACTAGAACTTCCACTAACCATGACTCAAATTCAAGATGTATTCCACGTATCCCCCTTTTTGAATTAAATATCAAACCCCTCACATGTACTAAATTTTTAAGAGGTATAGATGAAAAAAGATATATCTTACAAGGAGTAGTCTGTGAAGATCTTGGATCCTAGAGATAATGTTCTACACAACAATACTACTCACCTAGTCATATTACTATGGAAGAACCATAAGTATGAAGAGACAAAATGAGAACAGGAGGAAGTAATTAAGGAGATGTAACCTCACATGTTTTCTTCTTAATTTGTAAAACGAAATTCTGGGGATGAAATTATATAAGGGTGGAAGAATGTAATGGCCAAGATTTCTATCAAAGAAATTTACCTTCTTATATTTATGTCATATACTATAAATACATAAAATCAATTATATAAAATAAAATAAACTTTATAAATTAATAATGAATTAAATAAGAAGTATTTATATAAATTAAGGAACATAAACCAATGGAATAATAACATGAACTTTGGAATAGTAATATGATCCTTATAAATAGTAAACTGGCCAATAGAATAGTGAACATACCAATAAAATTATAAATAAAATTTAGGCATCTTATGAATGAAAATATGATATAATTATATCATAGTATATATAAATAAATGTTTTAAAAATGATAAATTAAGTATTGATAATTTTGCAAAACATAAATGTTTATTTACAATTTAATAATAAATATAACAAATTAAAATAAAATTTATTGTCAAAAAATATATTTATAAATTAATATTTTGTTGTATAATTATTATAAGGTAATTTTATGATACCTTAATTAATTTTTCAAAGTGTTAAAAAATCAGTTATAATTTTAATATTGTAATTTTTTCAATAATTGATGATTTTATTTAAAAATTAACTTTATCAAATTTAAAAAATTATTTTCATAAAATGGAGTTACTTTTTGAATTATACACATTTAAAAATGGTATGGGTAATTTTTTGGTATTTTTCTAAAATAGTTGATTTTTTAATGAATTGTAAAACATGGTAATTTACGGTATAAGCTATATTCAAGAATTATTGACTCATGGATGAGGTTTTTCTGATGTAAGTACCTTTTTTTCAAACTCAAATGAACTATTTACTATTCTTAGTCACAATAATCTACACTATATCTTTCCTTGATCCAAAAATATTAAAAAAATTATTAAATAATCAAAAACACCCCTCTCCTCCACTGTAAATACCACCCCTCACCACCTCTTCACCTCACACCTCTTAATCCATGAATATAGTCCAATTTCTACCCATTACTATTACCATTCCTCTTACACAAGTTAATCAGGTTTTGGTCTCAAAAAAATATCAAAACCATTTTCTTTAAGGAGTTCCACAAGTAGAAGATTTCAAGAGGTTAAATCCTCATTCATTTTATTTTTTCTTTTCACATTCTTTCATTTTCTTATACACTCTTAATATACTCTATCAAAACATGAATGATAATTTCAGTATCTTATATATACTATAATTTTATTATGTTAATGGAAAATCCACCATCAGGTCTCTTTTCCTCTTCCTTTATTAAAAAAATAAAAAAATCGTCCGTGGAGTGTTGATTTATCACCTTCAAGGATGTGAAGTTTTCATTTTCCTTTACCACCTTCAAGGATAGAAATAAAACCATTATAATGGTTAAAAAAAATTTAAAATATAATTTATAACCTTTTTTATGTTCTTTAACTAACTTATATACATAATATTAAATAATAATACAAAACTAGCTCATGATGATCGAAAAGGCGCCGAAATAATCTAAAATATTATCACTATTGTATTATCTAATGATCCATCCTCACCCCATATCACAGAATGACTTATGCAAACATTTTATCTTATTTTTGATAATTAATAACATAAAATTTAAATTTTTATAAGTATTATCATTTTATAAGAACCCACATACTCTTATACAAGTGAACTAATCATGAAAATCAAGAAAATGAACACTTATAAATGATGAAATTGAACTCTATAACTCATCTAAAAATATATAAATTAACTTAATAAAATTATAAAAAATCAAATACATGTATAAAAGGTTATTAATTAAATAATTAATGGATTTAATTTGATTATACAGTACATTATGTACAAGTGAAGAACACTTTTGGACATAAGGTAAGGGATTCCTTCTGAACCTCCATTTTTTCCTTCAGGTGACACTTTCTCTCTCTTTACCATAATGAAATTATTATTTATTTTTATATACATATATGATTTTTGTATATATTCCAAAAACATTTATCTAGATCATATCATCCTTATTTGATGGGGAAATATATGTTTTAAAGAGGTTCCCTTCTTAAATCTTCCTGATAAGCAAGCCTTATTAAAGGGAAATTTCTGATTTCTTAACCATTTTCAAGTATACTCCATAATCAATTTTAATCCACCATTAATTTCCTAAATTGATTCATTTTATCATAAAAAACTACATTATTTAATTAATTTTATTATTAAAACAAATATTCTTTTTCCACTTTAAATTCTCTTTAATATTTTCCTCGCACTAAAAGGTTTTATTTATAAAGTTTCTTAAACACTCTTTTTACATGTTTCCAATTCAATAAAAAATAATTTTTCATGATATATGCCTATTTTACCTTAAGAATATCCATGTATGATTTGAATCCATTCATTTGTGGACACTTTTATGATATTCCCTTTCGTTATGCTCCATGACATTATTATGATACCCATTTCTTTCTATGGGTAACCCTTATGTTTATGTTGGATTCATCATGTGGAACACATATGGATGAACCTTTTATGATGGGTGTGCCCATATAGAACTCCAATGCATTCGGTAATGTTTAATCTCATGAGAAGTCATGTTCAATAGCCTTGGTGGTTATCCTTGACCAATGATAATCATGTGCAATGGTCTTGGTGGTTAGCCTTGACTCATGCTCCTCCATTTGAAAGGGACTTGGTGGTTTTCCTTGTCTCATGATTATGTCATGTTGTATGTTATTTACAAATTTCTATGATTCCATAATTATATGATCCCATGTTCTATATGTTATGATTCTATATGTTTATATATGTCCCATTCCTTTTTATGTCATCATTTTATTCCTTTTAACCCATGTCATCTAATTTATTCCTATTATTATTCCCTTACATGGATTTTTATCTCACCCCTTTTGTACATATATTCCATAGGTTTTTCTATATAGATATAAGGTATCAAAGGGAGTTAAGATATCAATATGAATATTAAATAAAATATTTTTTATTTTTGTTTCATACTATTTAATAAATTATCTAATCTTACAAAGACACTAGACTTTATAACCCTTGGTTTGTATTTCGTGGTTAATTATGATTAAAATCATGTAGAAATATGTGTAAAAGGTTAGGGTCACTGTATTTTTACATAATGTGATCACGATTCAAGTGCTATGTGGCATTTAATTATTTAGAATAGATGTTATCATATAGTTTTACATCATGCGATTAAGATAATTTTAATGTAGTTTAAAATCATATAGTGAGAATGATATTCTATATAGATTAATGTCATACTTCTAAGACTTGAAAATTTATTTGAATATAATTACAATTATTTCTTGTAAAACCTTGAAATAGTGGCTATCTTAATGAATTATCTATCCATCATAATCAAGGGATAAACTCTATTAGAGTAAATATTATGTATGAAATAAGGTTCTTTCCACTTTGGATAAATATCTGGAGGCTTATTCATTGATATTATTAGAGTTATGAGAATCAATACCAGATTTCCACAAAAGAACAATTAAAGGGAAAATTATTATTGAAAGCTCATGAAAATCCATTTTGGTGTACTTTGGTGTTGTGCATTGTGCATAACATTTTCTCATCAAGTTATTCTACCTCATCCACCTGCTTCTATGACTACTCATCTTCAAAAAACCTATTGCATATGGGGATATTGAAAAAATAAAATTGAACTTATATAATAAGTACTACATAGGTACCATATATGAGTAAATAAGGGGTCACATTCATAATAGTATGAGTTATGGTGTGATATTTCCCTATGGAATATAGAAGTTTGTCAGACCAAGATTTATTATATTTATCTATCATCTTTGAAGTATTTTAGAAAGAATCCTATTAAAATCATAAACCTTTACATTTATTACTACATGGTAGTGGGATTAGTGGTTGGAAAAAATTTAATATTGTTGATACATCCTTATCAACTCATAAGAATATAAATTTGTTCCATTTTTCATTAATATTATTTAATGGACACAAAATATTGTAATAATATTTTTCTTCATTAATTTTATGATATCCTTCACCCGAACTTCTTTGAGGGATATATCCTTGACCTACATAGAGAATATTTCATAAAAGTAAGGATACACTTAAACTTCTTAAATATTATTGGGTGATATTACCCCATGTAATCTATTCCCCATATGGAAAATGACCTAGAATATTTAGTGATGTAAAATAAATAAGGGAGTGGAGGGATGAAATTGACATATATTTGTATATAATTACATTTAATGGTGAACAACACACAATATTGTGTCATTGATATCCATAAGTATCTAAGAAACCAAAGTTGGAGGGAAGGCTTGGTTCTATATTAATGAGAACCAAAGGCACCTACATGGAATTCTTGAATAATGGTAAAGGAAAATCTTCTTTAAATTCAACTAAGGTGGACTCTATCAAATCCTTCTTTATAGAGTACTTTTTGAGAATTTAGGCCATCAAAAAGGATGAAGTTTACTTCCATCTGATTTTCACTTTATTTACTTGATATGATGGAAGAGTTATAATTTTCTGGTAGTACAGTATGGGGAACATCTATATAATGTGGCATAATTTGGTGAGGCTATCAACTTTACTTTTTCAAGGGTGTTTTTTATCTCATTGATATAATTTATGTTACTGTCAATAAATAGAGAGACCACCCTATAGTGTGAGGTTCTGATAACTATATCATTGTGTTGTAGATCTTCAAGGGTTGGGACTATAAAAGCTAGTAAATCTTCATGATCATTTTGTGAGTGAGTAATGTGAGATAGTGTTAGTTTAGAGTGGAATTCAAACATCAACCCACATATGTAATCGAGTAGTGTAATTAGTTCCTCTTTCTTGAAGGCATATTCACTATCCATCTACTTGATCACCAACTTTCAATCACATTTAATATTCAGTGGGACACTAGTATCTATAGGTCTAATTCCAAGCCTGTAATGATAGCTTAGTATTCTTATTCATTGATAGTGAATCCTTCTCATAATAAAAAAGAAATTTTGTAGTAATGTCATTATAATAGATATGAGTATTATCCCTAGTCCATCTCTACTTAGTTTATCAAAATACATATCCCATGTATAGCGATCATCCCAAATAGATAACACTTATTTATTAGGTAGTTTTATATTCACTAGCATGCTCTATCATGTGGTATATTCCATAAGAAAGTCTTCCAATTATTTCTCTTTGACTTCATAAAACATTATGAATTGTATATAAAAATTCTAAAGGATGACAACCCACTATTCTAGCCACCCATTAAATATGGGAAAATTAGGATATATTTGAGGGATTTAATATGTGATACCAAATAAACCTAAATGGGATAAAAGTAGCACCTTATATTATAAATTGTGAAGATAAAACTGTAAAGACCCGAAGCTTGACGTAAATTGACATTACATTACATTTGCGGAATACTTAGTACATAACAAAAACACACACACAAGGATCGTAATAGTTTAGTGTCTTTTGAAACTCGGAATATAATCTTCTAATCCTGGTGAAAGATATTCAACATCTCCCATAAAGATCTTCCTTTTCTTTAACCTAAAGCCTTTCTTTATATCCTGGGGAAAAGAAAACATAAAAGGGTGAGCTCAAATGCTCAGTAAGGGTAAACAAAAGAAATATCAATCACATCGTATACATAAGCACATAACTTTTGGAAATCTTAACCTGTGAAAGAGATCATAATGTCATAACATGGGTTAAATCATGGCAGTGAAATGTAATCACAATAATCATAACTTAAAAGATGAAACTTTGTGGCATTAACACATAATCATAGAGAATCATTTCTTGTTAGTCAAGACTCATTTCCAATACTATCTTAGTGGACAAAGTCCCTTTCTGAACCGAGTCACCCTCGTTTCAGTCCTGTTTCACTAAACCGGTATAACCTACCATTCCAGCCATGTCTATCTCATGAGATATAAAATCTTTACCCAATTCATTGGAGGGAGATATAGGTCCCACCCATCTCATAATGATACCATTCTTATGTGTGCCACAAAATCATAAATCATACATCATTACATAACCCATGTAATAAAAATGGGAATCTTAAACATCGTGACATCATAAAACAATTCATATAAGATAAAGGAATTCATAAAAATAATTCCATCACAACATAATCAAATCAATGTAATAATAGGGATAAAAATAGAACCCTTTATTATCTTAGATTTTGATAAAACACTTGAACTCCATTCTTGAGGAAAATATCCTTTCTACTTCAAAAACATTTATCCTTTCATAACATGTCATACAATTTTAAACTAATAGAAGTTGATTAAAAATAAACTTGAAAACTTGTAAAGGAATCTTCTTAGAAATAATGTTTTAAAAATCCATTCATTCCGTATAAGTTAAAAAAACATTCTTCTCGTACTTTTGTCAGAAAAGTCAAAAAAAGTACCTCGTACGAAAAACGACAAAATATTCCTTTCATATCTTTTACTAAAAACTCACTGAAGGGTAAAATTGGATTTAAACAATTGTAGGTGGATGGAAATAATATTACATATTGAGGAAACATGGATGTGGATGATAAAATACACCCTAGTAAATACTAAAGTATAAACAATCTCGGATAAAAATGAGATTGTGATATTTCCCTTACCTTAGGTCCGATTTGCTTCGTAAGTGTCCGAACCTCCTGTATAATGATTTAAATAATGTCATTGACTTATTACAGAATCAGATTCATTGTTATGATATCATATATGCTTCACTTATGACTTTATATTACCTGTTCTTTTGTAAATTCCATGTTAAAGAGTGTTTTGGGTAAAATTGTTTCATTTTTCGTCCGTGTTTTATCTTATAATTATTCATATGATTACTTAGATCATGATTACTTAATTCCAGAATATAAAAAATGATTTATATATATATATATATATATTCATAATATACATATATATAATAAATCATTAAATTGAAATAAGTAAACCGTTCATGGAGACGGTAGGCCGTACGTACGCATGAACGCTGTTTTCGTTTCCTTATTGAGTTGAACGGAATTAAGTAGATGAAATTCATATATATACACATAGATCCAGTATCATTATTATGTAATATATTTCATGATTACTTATTATTTATACTTTATAATCATTCATGAATGGTTTAAAGTGGAGAATTAATCTCATCGCGTCGTGGAGACGGTAGTTCGTACGTATGCACGAGCGATGATATCGTTCTCATGATCGTGGGACTGTATTGGAGTGTATGTATAATATTTCAGAATCAATATCACTTTAAAATAATAATATATAGTTATTATTTACACCATTATACCCATCCAAGTAAGGTGGTGGTGGAAAATAGATTTCACCACGGCGTGGAGACGGTATTTCATACGTACGCACGCGCGGTGATTTCGTTTTCCGTAGGATGGATAGATGGTGAAATAGGATTGTTTCATACTTATAATAACATATCAGTATATTAGTGATACTGATGTTATTACTTCATAATGAAACAACCTAATAAGAAGAAGTGGAAGAAGAAATAAATGTGAAAGAATCGGTAACGGAAATTACCTCTTCTTTGAAGCGCCTCTTTGAGACCTCCTCTTAGGGCACTAAAATTGGTCTTTGAGGAAGACCAGAACCTCTAGGATGTTTATAGGGAATTGGAGAAGATAATTTGGCCGGGTTTGGCTGAGCTTGAAGGCTCAATGTTGTGTGAGAAAGAGAGGGAGGAGGTGCCCTTTTATAAGGGAGGAGAGGGGCTCCTTTGGAAAAACTAAAAATATTATTTTATTATAAAGTCAAGTTCGGTTTTAAATAGCTCCAAATTGATTTATTTCGAGGATAAGGTGGGGTTGGGTCGAAATCCTCTCATCCAATAGAATTTAGACAAGTTTATGTTCCTATTTTATCCTTATCATTTAGATTTAATATTAAGTTAAATAAGTTTATTTTTACCGTGTCTTCTTGTGTTCTTATACTATAAGGTTAATAAACTTACTATAAGAAGCCAAACGAACCCCAAGTTGTTTATTATTAATATATATAACCTTATCTAAGTCATTTGTCCGAACCTTAGAGTTTTAGGAATAAAATAACAATTAATAATATAATATTTGTTTTAAAAACTATTTTATGTCAATTTTGACACAATTTAGTAATTTATTTTTGTGAAAATCATAACAGAATGATAAGTTCGAAAAAAGTTAATTAAATCAATACTAACAGGTCATATTAACCTATAAAATTAGTGGAATTCATAAAAAGTCTCAAATTATATTTATTTGGGTATTTATAACATCAATTATGTCAATATTTTATTAATAAGATAATTACTGCATCATCGTTGTGTCATAAATAAATTAAATTATTTAATGTCTAAAAATTAAAAATAAAATACAATTAAGTAGGAAATATTTTTATATTTCTAATGAATATTTATAGTCGAATTTATCTTATGTATAACCCCATATTAGAAATGTTTTAGTAAATAAACTTTGATTTTAACTCTTTTAACCCTTCTTTAAATAAATTAATAAAAAATGTCCTAATCTAATACAAGTGGGCCTAAATGGTCATATTTTATTCCTAAGTTTGTTTTTTGTCGAATTACACTTGTCCAATAGAATTAGTACATGTGTTAGGGTAATAATAATATCATTTCTACCCATAATTACCCTATTTACTTTTAACTGTGGTAAAAAAAGTAAAAAGTTACTATTCACCAAAAAATTATTTTCATCTCATTGAACCACATTTTACTTACTGATATCAACCGTGTCTCCCGGATTTTTGAAATTACACTCACAGAAGCGGCAAAATTAAGTTTTATGAACAATTCAGTTTTTTTAACTACCACTTAGTGGTTTCACTATTCATCATAAATTGAAAGTTTTCAGAAAAATACCAAAAATTAGGCCTAAGATATATTTGATATTATGAACTCAAAAATGATTTCTATTTTACCAAATTCAAAACATATTAGTTGCATTAATTAATTTAAAAATTAATTCCCGTCGTCAAAACAAATCGCGTGTTCTTAAGAGATAATAACTATAAAAAGATTGACACTTGTTTATGTCCGGTTTAAATGTGAAATTACATCCAATGACCGTCATTGTATTAAATTGTAAAAATATATTCTAAATATACTTTAAAACCACTCAAATTAATAATTTATCACTATTAATTATTTCTATTAAAAAAGTTGTTTTTAATTAAAATTTAGTAATTTTCACTATTCATCAAAATATGAAAGTTATCCGAAAATCACCAAAATTTCACCCTAAGATAATTTCGATATTACGAATCCAAAAATGAATTCCATTTTGAAAAATAAAATTACAAAATTTCAAAAAGTGGTTATTACTATTCATAACGGCTAGTTTTAATAATATTTTAATAGCATATTGTTGTTTAGTGAAACTCGTTATTGCGTACTACACACGCTATCGAGGAAGGTCGCGATTGCGTGTAATGCAAGGCAAATCACAGATGCATGTTGTGAAAGCTCATTTTGGTGTAGCGTAATACACAAGACATTAATGAAATTAAAAAAGAATATTTTTCATAAAATCTCGGGGTGTTACATTCTACCCCCCTTAAAATGAATTTCTCCCTCGAAATTCGTCGGGGTTATAAATGGTTTACTATTCGAAAGTTTGTTTAATAAAAACCCACATCATAAAAAGGAATACTAAAACATGGCTTTAAAAAAAACTAAAGTATGAAATGTAACAGTTACCCAAATTAACTCATCAATGGGTTTCCACGTAGGAGAACATAGGTGAAAATATGGATATGGAAGAAAAATCTAACCATCATGTTCTGATGGAGAGTGGTAGAGAACATGGCTATGGAAAAGCTAGAAATCACAAAGCCATAAATTTGTTACGATCTAAGGTACCATCTGATTAATCAGATATAAGAGCACTAGGACAACATTTTTGGTTTTCAAGATCGTTTCCCTAAAGTTGAAGAATTTGAATACTTACTTTATTTTGGTACAATCTCACTGTTGTTCATGCCTTGAACAATTTCTACTTCATCTCTTAAATAAATGAAGTTGAATTTGTTATTCGTGAAGTGTTAGCAGATCATGTGATAGAATGATGGGTCATTCCATCTGTCTCAAACAAAAGGTTATCAAAAGTTATTAAATATACATAAGTCATTATATAGTGAGATTAATCATATATGGTTCCTAAAATGGACTTATACTTCATATATCATACTGCTTAATATAATAAAACTAGTTTCTACTAAATAGGGACTTCCTGTAGGCCAGTGGTAGGCGATAAAGGCCAGTCGCACTTTGGTTGTGGGTTCAATTCCCACAGCCTTATCCGACGCGATGGGTTGTCGCCCGTCCTGCAGGTTGTCCTTTTTCTAAAACTATATTACTAAAACATCCCATCAATAATACTAACTTATGTCCAACTTAATCCATTCCAATCTTTAGGCTTATCCATAATACTGTCGTCCACTCTCAGAGATTTAATACCATCATTGATCCCCATATATCATAAGATATATCTTGTTGGTCACATTCCAAACATTCAAAGGCCTTAATCTTGTACTCTCTTGAATACCCATTGAACCATAGTGAAAACTTGAATGCAGTTAAAAGTTAACACTTTTCACATACCAAAATCCTCAAAATTCTATATACTCAAACCATGATATCACTTAGTCCTTATATCAATCATGAGCTCATGAATACTATTAAACATTTCGTTTTCTCATTTTCCCTTCATTATGCGCATATCATCTTATTTCCAAAAATATCTCAATCACTTTGAATTCCACATTAGACCAACACATAAATATTCCAATACTTTATGATACAACATTATTTTGGAATCCCATTACATAAACACTTAATCATTCCACCACATCGTTGTCATATTCAACATCACCAATAGTGATCGCATGTGACTTCCCTTTTTCCTTTGCCTTAATTGGTTGCTCATGTTGATCATAACTAACCCTTGGATTAGGGAATTTATTAGCATAATGCCCCATTTCCTTGCACTTGAAGCATTGAAGTGTTCGTGGTGCGTTCTCTGTAGTGTTTGCTTTATTCACATCATTAGAAACCCTTTTTCCATTACTTCGACACTCAGCTGCTCGATGACCTTCTTTTCCACACTTAAAACATTTTCTAGTCCCTTTAAGACAATCTCCACCATGCTTCTTTCCACACTTTGTGCATAAGGAAACATTCATCTTCTTTTCACCATTATTCTGAGATTTCTCCTTAAACTCCATCTTTCATTTCTTGTCAAAACCATGAGATGGATATGTAACACCAACTTCCATTTACACCTTGATAGCACAACGCACAATTTCTTCATAGCTACTGAAGTCTCTTATAGATAATGCCCTTCGATGAATTGGTTTTAAGCCACTGAAAAATCGATAAACTTTACTTTCAGGTTGGATGATAATGCCAGATGCATACCTTGCAAGTCTTGTAAAATTCGCTTCATATATACCAACAGATTCATCATCCTTCTGCTTTAGATCAAGAAACTCCTTTTCCATCTTTGTTCGAAGAATACAAGGGAAGTACTTACTAAAAAACAAGTTCTTGAACTCGTCCCATTCCATGGACTCAATTTCATCTATTGGCCTCGTATTCTTGATAAGATTCCACCATTGATCAGCTTCACCTTCCAAACGATATAATGCTAAGATGACTTTATCATGTTCAGAACATTGAAGAACTGAAAATATCTTTTCAGTGGTACTGATCCATTGTTCAACAACAAGTGGATCAGAAGTCCCACTGAAAGAAGGTGGATGTTGCCTCATGAAGGACTCAATAGAATATTGATCCCTTCTCTTCTCATTTGGAAGTCCAGAATGATTCATAGCTTGTGTAAGTATAGCAATAAGATTTTTCACTCCATCTCCCATAACATTTGTTTGTTCATGAGGACAATCATTGCATTGTCCATTGCATTGATCAACACAGTTCCTTCGGGTTCCAGCCATCGTCTAAAACCCAAAAAGAATAGTGTGAGAGGAAAAAATCATGCTAGGGAAAACAACATTATAAAGGGGGAGTATCCTCAATATCTAACTTCTTAGGTTAAATTTTATGATCGTTACCGTAGTTCTAGGACTGTATCTTATACGTATACTTATCCTTAGGGACATCCATAGACATACCTTAAAAATATCTCTAGGGATCTCACTAACGCTTTCGCATCCTAGTTTCCAAAGGTTGACTAAAACTTTCCTCTGATACCAACTGTAAAGACCCGAAGCTTGATGTACATTGACATTACATTACATTTACGGAATACTTAGTACATAAAAAAAACACACACACAAGGATCGTAATAGTTTAGTGTCTTTGGAAACTCGGAATATAATCTTCTAATCCTGGTGAAAGATCTTCAACATCTCCCATAAAGATCTTCCTTTTCTTTAACCTAAAACCTTTCTTTATATCCTGGGGAAAAGAAAACATAAAAGGGTGAGCTCAAATGCTCAGTAAGGGTAAACAAAATAAATATCAATCACATCATATACATAATCACATAACTTTTGGAAATCTTAACCTCCAAAAGAGATCATAATTTCATAACATGGGGTAAATCATGGCAGTGACATGTAATCACAATAATCATAACTTAAAACATGAAACTTTGTGTCATTCACACATAATCATAGAGAATCATTTCTTGTTAGTCAAGACTCACTTCCAGGACTATCTTAGTGGACAAAGTCCCTTTCTGAACCGAGTCACCCTCATTTCAGTCCTGTTTCACTGAACCGGTATAACCTACCGTTCCAGCCATGTCTATCTCATGAGATATAAAATCTTTACCCAATACATTAGATGGAGATATAGGTCCCACCCATCTCATAATGATATCATTCTTATGTGTGCCACAAAATCATAAATCATACATCATTACATAACCCATGTAATAAAAATCGGAATCTTAAACATCATGACATCATAAAACAATTCATATAAGATAAAGTAATTCATAAAAATAATTCCATCACAACATAATCAAATCAATGTAATAATAGGGATAAAAATAGAACCCTTTATTATCTTAGATTTCGATAAAACACTTGAACTCCATTCTTGAGGAAAATATCCTTTCTACTTCAAAAACATTTATCCTTTCATAACATGTCATACAATTTTAAACTAAAAGAAGTTGATTAAAAATAAACTTGAAAACTTGTAAAGGAAGCTTCTTGGAAATAATGTTTTAAAAATCCATTCATGTCGTATAGTTTAAAAAATACATTCTTCTCGTACTTTTGTCGGAAAAGAAAAAAAAGTACCTCGTACGAAAAACGACAAAAGATTCCTTTCATATCTTTTACTAAAAACTCACTGAAGGGTAAAATTGGATTTAAACAATTGTAGGTGGATGGAAATAATATTAAATATTGAGGAAACATGGATGTGGATGATAAAATACACCCCAGTAAATACTAAAGTATAAACAATCTCGGATAAAAATGAGATTGTGATATTTCCCTTACCTTAGGTCTGATTTGCTTCGTAAGTGTCTGAACCTCCTATATAATGATTTAAATAATGTCATTGACTTATTACAGAATCATATTCATTGTTATGATATCATATATGGTTCACTTATGACTTTATATTGCATGTTCTTTTGTCAATTCCATGTTAAAGAGCGTTTTGGGTAAAATTGTTTCATTTGTCGTCCGTGTTTTGTCTTATAATTATTCATATGATTACTTAGATCATGATTACTTAATTCCAGAATATAAAACATGATTTATATATATATATATTCAGAATATACATATATATAATAAATTAGTAAATGGAAATAAATACACCGTTCATGGAGACGGTAGGCCGTACGTACGCATGAACGTTGTTTTCGTTTTCTTATTGAGTTGAACGGAATTAAGTAGATGAAATTCATATATATACACATAGATCCAGTATCATTATTATGTCATATATTTCATGATTACTTATTATTTATACTTTATAATCATTCATGAATGGTTTAAAGTGGAGAATGAATCTCATCGTGTTGTGGAGACGGTAGTCCGTACGTACGCACGAGCGATGATATCGTTCTCATGATCGTGGGACTGTATTGGAGTGTATGTATACTATTTCAGAATCAATATCACTTTAAAATAATAATATATAGTTATTATTTACACCATTATACCCATCCAAGTAAGGTGGTGGTGGAAAATAGATTTCACCACGGCGTGGAGACGGTATTCCGTACGTACGCATGCGCGGTGATTTCATTTTCCGTAGGATGGATAGATGGTGAAATAGGATTGTTTCATACTTATAATAACATATCAGTATATGAGTGATAATGATGTTATTACTTCATAATGAAACAACCTAAGAAGAAGAAGTGTAAGAATAAATAAAGGTGAAAGAATCGGTAACAGAAATTACCTCTTCTTTGAAGCGCCTCTTTGAGACCTCCACTTAGGGCACTAAAATTGGTCTTTGAGGAAGACCAGAACCTCTAGGATGTTTCTAGGGAATTGGAGAAGAGAATTTGGCAGGGTTTGGCCGAGCTTTAAGGCTAAAAGTTGTGTGAGGAAGAGAGGGAGGAGGTGCCCTTTTATAAGGGAGGAGAGGGGCTCCTTTGGAAAAACTAAAAATATTATTTTATTATGAAGTCAAGTTCGGTTTTAAATAGCTCCAAATTGATTTATTTAGAGGATAAGGTTGGGTTGGGTCGAAATACTCTCATCCAATTGAATTTATACAAGTTTAGGTTCCTATTTTATCCTTATCATTTAGATTTAACATTAAGTTAAATAGGTTTATTTTTACCGTGTCTTCTTGTGTTCTTATACTATAAGGTTAATAAACTTACTATAAGAAGCCAAACGAACCCCAAGTTGTTTATTATTAATATATATAACCTTATATAAGTCATTTGGCCGAACCTTAGATTTTTAGGAATAAAATAACAATTAATAATATAATATTTTTTAAAAAACTATTTTATGTCAATTTTGACACTATTTAGTAATTGATTTTTGTGAAAATCATAAAAGAATTATAAGTTCAAAAAAAGTTAATTAAATCAATACTAACATGTCATATTAACCTATAAAATTAGTTTAATTCATAAAAAGTCTCAAATTTTATTTATTTGGGTATTTATAACATCAATTATGTCAATATTTTATTAATAAGATAATTACTACATCATCGTTGTGTCATAAATAAATTAACTTATTTAATGCCTAAAAATTAGAAATAAAATACAATTATGTAGTAAATCATTTCAGCTTTATAATTAATATTTATAGTCGAATTTATCTTATGTATAACCCCATATTAAAAAATTTTTAGTAAATAAACTTTGATTTTAACTCTTTTAATCCTTCTTTAAATAAATTAATAATAAATGTCCTAATCTAATACAAGTGGGCCTAAATGGTTATATTTTATTCCTAAGTTTGTTTTTGGTCGAATTACACTTGTCCAATAGATTTAGGACATGTGTTAGGGTAATAATAATATCATTTTTACCCATAATTACCCTATTTACTTTTAACCGTGGTAAAAAAAGTAAAAAGTTACTATTCACCAAAAAATTATTTTCATCTCATTGAACCACATTTTTCTTACTGACATCAACCGTTTCTCTCGGATTTTTTAAATTCCACTCACAGAAGCGGTAAAATTAAGTTTTATGAACAATTCAGTTTTTTTTAACTACCACTTAGTGGTTTCACTATTTATCATAAATTGAAAGTTTTCAGAAAAATACCAAAAATTAGGCCTAAGATATATTTGATATTATGAACATAAAAATGATTTCTATTTTACCAAATTCAAAACATATCAGTTGCATTAATTAATTTAAAAATTAATTCCCGTCGTCAAAACAAATAGCGTGTTCTTAAGAGATAATAACTATCAAAAGATTGACACTTGTTTATGTCTGGTTTAAATGTGAAATTACATCCAATGACCATCATTGTATTAAATTGTAAAAATATATTCTAAATATACTTTAAAACCACTCAAATTAATAATTTATCACTATTAATTATTTTGATTGAAAAATTTGTTTTTAATTAAAATTTAGTAATTTTCACTATTCATCAAAATATGAAAGTTATCCGAAAATCACCAAAATTTCACCCTAAGATAATTTCGATATTACGAATCAAAAAATGAATTCCATTTTGAAAAATAAAATTACAAAATTTCAAAAAGTGGTTATTACTATTCATAATGGCTAGTTTTAATAATATTTTAATAGCATATTGTTGTTTAGTGAAACTCGTTATTGCGTACTACACATGCTATCGAGGAAGGTCGCGATTGCATGTAATGCAAGGCAAATCAAGGATGCGTGTTGTGCAAGCTCATTTTGGTGTCGCGTACAACACAAGACATTAATGAAATTAAAAATAATATTTTTCATAAAATCTCGGGGTGTTACAAAAACCATGGAAATTATTATCAATATAAAAATATAGAGTCTCAGTATCTATCATAGTTTATCTGAGATAATAATAACTATTTTATTTCCAAATATAATTCTTTTATGTAAGGAGAGTTTCGTCCGACCAGTCAAGTATTTTATCATATAGAATGATCGATTTATCTTTGAATGGTGACATCACTATTAGTGGGTTCAGGAGGCACTGCTTGATATTGTTGAAATATTCTTGACAATATTCATTCCACTAATAGGTGATTCCATTCTTCATTATCTTGGTGAAGGGAAATCATATTCTTATATGGTTCACTGTGAAGAATTTGATATAAGTGAGGTATCCTTGAAGACCTCTTAACACTTTAATATTTATAAGAGGTGGTATTTTAAGGATCACCTTAGTATTCATGGTGTCCAACTTGATTCTACGATGGTATACTAAGAAATTGAGAATATTTCTTGATATAACCCAAAATCACATTTTAAGGGGTTATCTTTAGTTTGTTCTGATGCAGTTTGTTAAAAAATACCTCAAGATCTTCAAGATGATCACAAAACCAATAAGATTTGACTACGAGATACTTAAAATAAAATTTAATGTTCATCCTCATAAAGGGATTAAAAATATAGTTCATGGTGTGTTGATATGTGAAACTAACATTATTCAATACAAAGGGAATTTCTCAATAGTAATATAATCTTTGTCACACCCTAAAGGTGGTGGATCCTCATCATTATGAGCCATCCTAATTTGGTTATAGAAGGAATATCAATCCATGAAATAGAAAGCCTAGAAACCAGTGGTTTCATTGATAAAAAGTTCTATATTTGGGAATAATAAATCATATATTAAGAAATTAAGGTTGAGATCCCTAAAATTGTTGCAAAATTTTATTTTTCTATTCTTTTTCTTGATGAGGAAAATGTTGGAAGACGATTTAGAGTATATAGATTCTTTAATGAAGTTGGATTTGACAAGATTGTAAACTTTGGCATCCAATATGTCAGTATAAGTAAGATGTATTTTATCGATTTCCTTATTATATCCAAAATCATCCTTAAGAAGACAAAAATGATAGGTGGATATATCAGGATCAATTATAGATTTTTATATGTAATTTTTGGTGAATAAATCTCAATTACACTCAATAATGAAACCTATGTCTCTTGTTCTTTTGGAGACAATGTGGAATTGATTAATGTTATTCAAAATTATTCCTATGTACCCAAATTCATTTATCTAAGTTAATATATGGTGGTAGAGACAACTTCCTCAAATACTAGAGGGGAATATTTATGTTTTTATTCATATTTTCCCTATGTCTCGATTTTAGTGTAAGTAATTAGAGAAGGGGATTTTTTTAAAATTTGAAGATGATTTGGGAAAATTCTTATCTTCCAGGAATGATGAGGAGGAATCTATAGATTTTGAGCATGACAATATGAGGATGTTTTCATGAGGGAAATTTTAGATATTCTCTCCATCTTTTCCACCATCATTGGATGTAGAAGAGGTGTTGAAACCCTAAAATTCATAGGATGACATAAGGGAATGTTTTCTTCCAATCAATGATTTCGAGGTATTTTCTAATCTATATGGTGGTGTAAGTTTATCCATATATCATGATGATAAATATGAATAATTTTCATCTTGGAAACCAAAATTGTTTTGGGATCATATACTTTTTCTACAAAACTAGATTTGTTTTATGTGATTGATATCATTAACATAGAGGCAAACATGCCTAAACCTGAGGGTTTCCTTTTTTTCCCTTAGGATTTATATCAACTTGGTTAAAAAGTATTAGTTTAACTAACTACAGATAGATATTATTTAATCCAAACTTCTCTTAGAGACACTGAGGAATTATATTAATATATATAGATTTTGTGGAATTATTCGTCTCTACTAGAGCTACCTATTCTATAGGAACTTCTACACAACCGTCATATGATAAAAATATAATCAAATTATTAGTCTTCTTATATAGGGTTTTTATGACACAATGAATCCCAAAATGTAGAGATACTACCTAATTTTGATTGATTGTCAATACATAATCTTTCCCAAGTTCATGGAATTGGTTGATAGAGTCCATTTCTAAACCATTAGGGGATAAGATCCCAATGGTATCACCTGTTTTAGTTTATTTTTATTCTATCTATTGGAATCTTACATATATGTATTGGGGTTTGTGGGAATCAAAAGGGGTAACATCACCATGTACCACTCTAACCTATATATTGGTAAATTACTTGAGGCACTGGAAGTATGATAAGGGACCTACTATATAGTAATAAAGTTATAGTATTTTGGACCTGAAATTTAAATCTATATCCCAATGGAAAACCATAAACATATAATTAGAGAAATGATCTCCAAAGTAGGATCTGAGATTGATTTGTCTAGGATTCTTTTTATTTCTTGTAATACCATTTGATTTTCAATGTGGAGGTAGATAAATGGGATTTTCTATAGCCTGAGTATTGGAGTGTCCAAACAAGGATGAGATTGATTCTATAACCACCATCAATGATAGCTCGATAGAAATAAAAATTGTCTAAATTTATAGATATATAAAAGTTATTAATATATCTCTGTATGAAATTCTCTCTATCATTCACTATAGAGGATATGACTACATGAAATTCGGCATGGCTGATCTTTATGTGATATAGTTCAACAAAAATGGCCATATATTTGAATCCCCAGAGGCTATAAAGGGCCTCAACAAGTTATTATTAAAGATTATTTGAAACTTATAGGGGATTGTGAATTGAAATCTTGGATAGAACAACAAACAATAGTTTCAAAATGTCATATTTCGGATCCATATGCATGATCTTACTAGTATAAGGATACTAATTGGTCTGAGGATTGGGACTTGAGGTTATCTATGTTGGTGGATTCCATCCATAATAAAAATATGAAGACATTTTTGTAATATATGGGTTGGGATGATATGAACTTATCACATTTTTATATTGACCAGAACGATACTGATTTTCCAATTAGTTCTTTATTATGATTGGGATTAAATAAGCCATGAATGTTTTAAAAGTACATTATTTATACGGATGTTCCTATTGTAGTGCATATCTTATGGTCTATGAAGAATATATAATTTCAATAAGAATGTGATATGAATATCAATATCCTTGTCGAAATTGTCTTAATCAACCTCCTCATCTTAGGTAGAAACTTATTACTTCTCCTTGATTGTTAAAGGAGAGTTTAGGTTCATCTGTATCTTATTTTTAAATAAGGGATCCTCCAAGTGAATTTTTTTGATATATTTATATATAGAAACTTTAATTTATAAGTATTTAATTTTATCGAGTAGGTCTCATTAAAATATTTAGTAGGGAAAGTTCTGTTGAAACATTTGGTGGGGTGGTTCATATCCCATTAATATCGAGGGTATAAAGTCTTTATTAATCTGCATTGACTTAGGAATTGGTACAAGTTACAATTATTGTGTCTAATTATCATTCCACAAATTACACAAATTCATATAATACCATATTTTAGAAAACTATGGTGCTAAATAAGTTGCCTCAATTATCTCAGTGGGAGTAGGGGTTATAATTTATTGATCTAGTTGTCCCCTGAGGATGGAATACACTTGTATAACCATCATTAAAGTCATATAATCATCAAATTTTCATCAAAAATTATTTGAAACTTCATATAATTCCCATTATTATTCTATTAAGTTGTAAGAAACATAGTAAACTTGTGTTGGTGGACTTACAAACTTGAATTTACCAAAATATACCTTCTTTTGGAGAATATATTTAAATATAAAGAACTCCAAGATGGTATATACCAATATTTAGTAAAAGGGGAAATAATTTAAGCATTCACTGATGAAAACATGAGTAGTATTTTTAGTCTCTAAATGATTTAAAAAATTATTCTCTATAGTTATAACATATTAACCAGGGGCCAAATCATTTTGGAAAAAGAAAACATTACTCTTCTTGTCTTCATAAGATGTGAATCTCTACTCTTTTCTCGCTTATTGATGAGGTTTTTGTTGTTGTTTTTGTTTTTTTCATCTTTTTCATTGTTTTTTGTTTAATATGGATAATAAAGTGATATTAAATGGGCTTGGGTTCTATAGTAGGTGCTAGAAATGGATTAAGAGAAACAACTACTATTTACACTTTGATAGTCCTATTTACTTGAGCTAAAGGCATTGGATGAGACTTATTCTTGGTCCACAAAATGTAAACTTCACACCACTGTAAAACTATACAGAACATACTAAATTCATTTAGGTATTTTACCATAATGAATGAAATTTGAAACTCATCATCGATATTTTCAATGTAGATGACAAATAACTCTTCTAGGGGGAGTCTCAATTTCATGAATTATGTCAAACCCTTCCACCTGTAAATAATTTCATAGACCCTATCATTATTGTGTTGTTTACAGTTTTGGATATCAAGAACTATCATGTTTCTTAGTGTTTAGTTGATTTGATAGGGTAATTTTCCTTGAAGGTATTCTCATCCAATGATTAATCTAGAAAATATATTACTATACTAGACTAACACCTGTCTATCCCGAGCCTTAATGAAGAATCTATGACTTGATGCCTCTTTCCACTTTAGGGTTCCAATCATTATACCATGTTAAGATATGATGTACATTAGATACTTCTCTAGGTCCATATTTCCATTAATGGTTGGGAATGTTTTATTTCTAAAGTTGGGAAGTTGAGGAGCCACTCTCATCCATTTACGACATGTATTTATTTTAGTTTCACTATTAATGTGCGCCATTTGAGAAACTTGAGATTTTATGGAGCTAAATAATATTGATGGAGAATTTGGATAGAGAGAATCTTCAGTGGAGAAAATATGTATGGCCTCATATAGTCATATTTCCCATGCTTATTGCTAAAAACCAGTAAGGGTTGTCCTGGGGTAGCTCACCTAACATTGTTCTAGATACCACTCCATTGGAGGAAAATTTTGATATTCCCTATCCACTAGGTCTAGGTAGACTAGTTATTAAAATCATGAATTAGTTAGAATGTTTGATTCTACTCTCATTGGTAAAGAAACCTCTCCACACTGAAAGAGATTTTTTTTAGAGGAGAAATGTGAATCTTTGTATGGGGGTTATACTTGGTGGGAATATTACCCATGAGCAACTTATCATTGGTTTTCTTTAAATCCTTTATCTATGAATCATATTGAGGAATTATTTCTTATGAAATAGAAGCCTCATCTTCTTGGAAGGGTGGTTGTGATGTATCCAAAACCTTACCCTTTTATTTTTTTTAAATATTTTCTGATAGTTAACAATTGATCATTTAGGGGAGATCCCAAATTTTGGGTTTTACCCTATTGATGGGTAGTTACACCTTATATAAATGTTTTGGTGTGGACCATGATTTAAGCATAGACTTCTATATCCCACTCCTCTATGGAAATATCATGATCTAGATCATTGGTTAGGTATGTGTTGATGATATTCACAGATATATTTCATCCTTCTTGGACTACTTAGTTATTAGAAGGATAAGTGGATTAGTTTTCTATTGAATATTTTTCAATAGAAAAATAAAAAACTATTCGTTTAATTTCCTTTATTGGAAGGCCATTTAAGTTTCTATCACATAAGAGGCCTTTAATTCTCCATATAGTACTCCCCTAGGACTAATTTGTGGATTGTAATCCTAATGGCGTCTCCAAAAACCCTTATTGAGCATGTCCCTAAAGAGAGAGATTGTTCATTTTATGAGAGAAACTATGAAAGAATTTATTTTTGTGTTTCCTCCATTTTGGAGAAAGATAACTTCCATTGATAGGGAGGAGGTTTTAAAATAAATGTAACTATCCCTATGGGATAGGGTTAATTTGGGTTTTCCTTCATGAAGTCTTGGACCCATTGAAGATTTTATGATCCTCAGGGGTGCGATAGTGGTAAAAAAAATTCCCCTAACATAGTGGGTTGGGTTTTCTTCTCTATTGATGCTACTATGGCTACTGTTGTTGCCTTTATTATTTTCTAGATTTTTCTTTAAGTATCATTTGTATTCTGTTCATATTAAGAATGATATTTTATATCCATTGATGTAAGTGCTTAAGATGATGGTTTGAATTTTCTTAGGTGAGAGGCACACTTGTCCTTTTCAAAGGCCTAGTTCATGATTATTTTGATTGTTCATTCTTATTGAGTTCACTATTTATGGGGTTTAGAGATGATAGGACCCAATTGGGCATGAATACTATCATGTGAAGATATTGGTCCTATAATTTGGCCTAAAATGATGAAATTTAAAGAATTCGTTATCATTGGACTCGTCTGACTGAGGAATGAAGTTAAATATAGAACATCTAAGGGAGTGTCAGTGGTCAACTGATGCATAATTCTCAAATCATTAAGACATGTATGTCGAAGATATCTACTCTATTTTCTGAATTTCAATAACTATTCCAATAATTGAAAAACCAGATAGATTTGATAGATAGTTTTTTCTACCACATTAATGTGATTCGAATATTTTCTATATTGTGGGGATTTTTCATTCAGATTAAAAAGAGTCATCCACATATTCAGATAAATATGTTGTATATATTCATCTATCAGAGTATTCTAAATGACATACTGAAAAGTGGCTATGGTCTAGAATATGACTGATATATTTTTACCAACTAGTTATTTTATATTAATCATAACATTCCATTCATATTGGATGAGAGATTCCTTTACCCGATCTGAATAGATTGGTTACTTTTCAGATGACTTATTAAGGAGAGAAATAGCAGTCAAAATCTTTTCCACTATATTGAAAGATGAGAAATTTGAGGGTGGTATAGATAATTACCATTATTTCAAGAAATATTCTAGTCGAGAAAGGATATCATTCATTAAGGATAAGTTAATTGGTATATTGGGCCTCAGTTTTATATGTACATCTTAATAGGATGGATTTTATAGGGTTTATTTGATAGAGGAGGATGATGTTTTGAAAGTTGAAATATCACCTTAGTTGGATCTTTATAGCTAAAATTATCATAGGGATGAATACCCTAATCAATCAAATTCTGGTCATTGGGCATGTTTATACAACATATCCCCTAGATAGGACCTTCAGGGTGGACAATGGCAAGGGGAGGACATTTTATCCATTTGATCTTCTTGTCCTGAAGAGTAGATATTTCTAGGATAAGAGTTCCCATTATCAATCTTGATTTCACCATAGGGTGGAACTTCATGGTGGGTACTCTGGAGTGGACCTCCAGAGTTTATGGTTGTAATATTGTGGGTAGAAAAATTTCTAATGTAGCTAATTCCCAATTGGATGAAGTTTTAGGAGATTCTTGGGCCATTATTGAAAGATGTTTTAGGTCCTCAAAAGAGCTGACCTTGATTATTGTATAAATCAAGGCCTACCACTTTATTTTTAATACTCCCAATGAGACTTCTTATTATATTTACTTTTTTGGGTAGTTGAGGTCATGAATTATACATAATGACCTTAGGAGGATGTAGACCTTCTAGGTGACTCTGGGTTTCCATTTTAATAACCTAACAGGTTTTATCATATTGAAAGAAAGTAAAATTATATTCCTTCTCCTAATATACTATTAGAATATGATGTAGATATCTTGTTGAATTTGTTGGAATATGTTTATTCCCTAATGTTACCATTATAATGGTCCATTGAAATCCATTTGTAATGGGGATATGGGCATAATCCATTTTTTCAATATTTACTAGGATATACCAATTATCCTCATTAATGGGAGTAGGAATATGTTCCTTCTCTTGAGTATATCCTAAAGTATGTTGATAAGTAGCTCTGGTGGTGGGGGAGGTAATATTTTCCAACTATTTTTGACTATTAGGATATGCTGAAGGTGGCCTTCTATTGTATTTTTTAGTATACACAAACAATATCATAGGGTGTTCATAAGAATTTGTTCCTTCCCTTCAATCACCACCAATATATGTTGATGATATTCATTAATGAGAATGATAATATGGGAATGTTCTTTGGTTAGAGTGGGGATATAATATTACTATTGTCCTCCAGTTTCCATCAGGACCTACAAACCAAATTCATGTTTGGGGGAAGGAATATTTGCCTACCCCTAGTTGTTTCCAAGATATACTATTAATAATTCCCTAATGCTACTAGAGTAAAGTGACAGGATTGATTAGTGTGAACATATATAGAGACCTACTCATAATCCATCACCACATCACTCTATCATACTTCTTTAGTAAAGGTATGGATATGGGCTTTCTCTATTTGATTGGATTCTCATAACCCATGGTAAGATATCCTAGATGCTCCGGTTTGACTAATAAGAGTAAGGACCCATTGGGCTACTTCTTCAATATCTTATCGAGAGGTTGGTACAACATGTAATTGATGGTGGTTATATTGATAGTATCCATCCTAGTAGATTCCTATGCTAAAATTTCTTTGTAGTCAACCTAATGATCTAACTACCTAAGATAAAGAAAATACCCATTTTGTGTTTTGGGGAGAGGCTCTTTAACTATATAAAGGTGGTAATGAACACCAATTAATCCTCTATGTCTAATAATTTAGTGGATGTTTGGTAAGCCTTTATGTTTTGGAGGGATTCACACATATCCTTCAAAGCGGTGATGGTACCGTTGAGGTGGTACTCCCTCACTAATTTATTCATCACCTATTATTAGAGATACTATGTGGGAAATAATTTCTTTTTATTAGATGGGGACCCATATTTTATAGCAGTTGGGGAATGTGTTTGTTGTATATGTGATATCATCATTTTAGATTTAAGGAGTTATGTTAGTCCTAGATGATCAATAAACATAAAGAATAAAACTCATCAATGTAGCATCACAGTAAAAAGGAATGTTCAATAAATCACTTTCACAGTTAAAGGATTTACATCGGGTTTACAATTTATCTTTTTAATAGAAACTTCCAATGATCCCCCACATATGTGGTGGTTTAGTGTGAATATCACCATGGACCTTCTTTCCATTGGTAATCAGTCACTAGGGTGTTTGGACAGTGATTCGTGGGAGTGTGTTTTCGTTGATAGGGTGTGAGTTTAGACTCATTTCACCTTTTTGAGTGGATTATTTCCTACTTTTGGACTCCTTTATAGATTTGATATGTCTCCATAAATCCTTTCCAAACCCTAGTGTGATACTGGTAACCCTAGTGATTGTTTTTTTTTTCATTAACATGTATCAAGGTGAAAATTTTTATGCATTAGAGGTTATCTATATTTATTATTTACTAATTAGTTATGCTTAATTTTAAGATACTATGGTTTAAAGGAACATGTCTAGGAATGATGGAGTTTATCACCATATATAGAATCATTAATAATTAATGGTATGAAGATTAAATAGATAATAAGGGATTATTATGTACCCCTATGAAATTAATTAGGACCCATATAGTTTGGTTCCACATAAATGGACATTTCAAGCCTTTTAAATCCATGTGATAAGGAAAAATAAATGTAACACCATGCAATGATGAGAGCTAGAAAAATATTTCCTACCTATGGTTGGTGTGTTACATATGCATAAGATTCCCTTTATGGTTGAAATCAGAGGAAATATAATCCAATGAAGGTTGGTTGGGACTTTCAAGGAGTATATCCCTATGAGATGGATATGGTCTTACTGATAATTTAGCTCAATGTGAAGGATATGGTGGTCACATGGAGAGAATATAACCCTCAAGGTAGGGGGAATGATCTCATTGTGAGTATATCCTAAAATAAATATGGTTCATAGGGAATATTTCCCCAATGGATGGAAGTCATTCCTTAGTGTAAATACAACCCAATGAAAGAGGATGTCTAAACTCATAGGGAATATGACCCAGCAAGAGAGGAAATGAGTGGATCTCTAAATAACATGGCCCCATGATGATGGGTGTGAGAGGTTGGTGATATTGGGTTTGAACCATTGGGAGGAATCCAATATATCTTGTTTAATAGGAATAAAATACCATGTAGTTTGAGATACCCAGTTTAAGGTTACATGATAGGATCGTACCATGCAGTTTTATGTCATTTCGTAAGGAAGTTGACATTTTTTTTATGTCATGCAATGAGAATGTTGGCCACATAGGCTAGCATAATTTTGTGGGGTTTCATTTTCTATAAAAGTTTCACCAATAGAGGAATGATAAGGGATTATGAATATAGGTAAACCCTTTAGGAAACACTAGGTATCATTGAGTTGATAATAAATCCATCATTGATCTGAAAATAAATTGGGACTTACAGCAAGGAGGAAGTCCATTCTCTTTTTTTTATTCTTTTTGGTAGGTGGGGAGAGACGAGGGGGGAACTCATATTTAAGTGAATATAAAGGTAGATTTAGGGATTATTTCAACTATAGCTACCCTTTTTCTAAGTGGGATCAAGAATCCACCAAGCACCCAGGATAATCATATTCAATTTGGTGTTGGATATATCAAGTTCCATAGTCTGATGATGTTCCCACTAATGACCTTATGATTTATGACCATTTTTATCATGGGAATGAATAATTTTAAATTCCCCATGGGACTTATCAATTATAGAGGAAAATTGTGAGCTCTTTTTTATTAAAGGAATACATGATCAAAAGAGGGTCTCTCTGGAATGATCGAAAACATGATCACATGCATCGTTTGATTTAAAAAAGGTATCATTTTGTAATTTTTTGAATTTTCATGGAAAAAATGAGACATACATTATCCAAATACTCCTCTCATAGTAACTGATATAAAGAGGGTATCAATAACCAAAAATAATTTCTATTCTTCATGATAGGTATGTGATGGGGGTTCATCCGCAAGGTATGTATGTGGTGGAAACTTGTCCATATGGTAGATATCCATGTGGATGGTAAAACCATATATTGACATCATGAAGGAGTATAGTCTACCTATGGGATTTTTAGAGGGATCATCCCATGTGGTTGGTAAGCATACAAAAACACTGAGCTGTATAATAAACCCACATGGTAGGATGTTTCTCTCAGTTAACTCACAGTAGAATTTCAGTCTAAATGGTTAACTCATGACAGAAGGTCACCCTGTCTGGGGGTTAGTCAGGTGGGAAAGGATCCATGCACTTGTCTAGTGATAAATCCCTCATAGTAGAGTCTTCATGATGGAAGAGATTCTAATGGATAATTTATTTTCAGAATTACAATGTGAATAATTCCTTTATCTTGTTTTCCTATAAGTATCTTTTTCCTCTTCTACTTTTTTCCACCATATCTTTCATAATGTTAGAAGAATGGTATTTATAGAAACACCTAACTACTATTTGGAATAATTTATTACATAACAGGTGATGCATGACCATTTGATCAATGATTATTTATCTAATTGGTGGGATACCACAAGATGTATCTACCTAAAAGTCATGTGGTCGGTACACAGATGGGAACTTGATTGGCGATCTTCAGGTTGTTGGGTGTCCCTAAGATTTCTCTACCTTAGAGTAGTGTGGATGGTATACATATGCATGTTTGATGGCCATCATAGGTATGTGGATTCAATGGCATCAATGGATATTTGTTCAATATTCAGCCTACCCTTCACCACTATAATTTCATGATTCTATCTTCAATCCCTTATTAAAACAGAAATGGTTAACAAGAGAATTAAAAAATAATCACCTGAGTAAGTAATCATATAATAATGAAAATAAAACCTTATTTTTACAAATTATGATACCATTATTTAAACCTATAACATAATACATTCAAATTATGACACTCTTCGTTCATCTTATAAAACTTTTGGTACGACATTGGTTGATTCGGATTTTTCCTCTTATTCCATAAAACCTAACACAAAAATTAACTAAACCCCATGTTGATACCAACTGATATGACCTGACCATAACATACATACATATCACATCATTTTAAATAAATATTTATGAAATATAAATATAAATCATTCCATATATCTTATATGTTTAGTGTATTTATATATTAGTTAAATAACTAAATTACTTAAAAATATTCTTTAACATCTCACATAAATAATATTCACACATAATACCCTTTTAGACATAAGATACATAATACTTTTCCTAATTAGTTAGGGAATTGAAAAATAAGAACGAGTGATCTAAGATACTCAGTAGGGGTGAAAATAAGAGATATTTTTCAATAGAAACAAGTTTACATAAGACGATCATGTGGGTATAAGAACAAAATCCTATTTTATGAATATAACACAAGTAAATCAAGTCCAATATAACATGGATCGTAAATCATGAATCATGGCATAAGGATTTAAAAATATCATGTGAAATGAGGCATAATAATGTGGGATCATGAGACAATCACTATAATCCATGTAAATATAACACAAGAATTTAGAATAACAAAAAAGTGTCATAATAATGTGTCATATTCAAAATCATAGAAAACCATTTCTTATATAAAGGGTTGCTACATACACCATCATCACATAGAGGATAATGTCTCATAGTGGATTGAGTTCACTCCCCATTCCCATAAAAATATTGTATTGGGTTCACACCCTAGTCCCATAAATTTTTTCTCATGATATATAAAGTTTTACCCAATGCATTAAAGGGATATATAATTACAGACCCACCCATCACATAATTATTTCCACACATATGTGTTCTATATTAACATAAAAGAATTAATAAATAAACTATATCATAATTAACCCATGAAAATGAAACAAGTTACTTAAATTTTATACATTACATAAACATAATCCATCTAGATAAAATAGGTGGATGATATAATTAAAATACATCCACAATATAACATAAGAAACATTAAAGGAAATTTTCATAATTGAAAAACACTTTGGAAGAATTTTAGAAAACAATTTAGTAAATAAGAAGGAATAACAATCATATTTTAATAATTTTTTTTAAAAAAAACATAAAAAATGGTATTTTGGATGAAAATTACTTTGAGGAATCATGAAAACTTGGAAATGAATCTATGTAAGGAAAACCAAAGATAAAAGTGGGAGAAAGATATATTGAAAAAAACAACAAAAAATATCTTTCACACATTAGTATATATATTCATAGTAAATAGAAAATTAACATAATAATTCATATATGCATGGATCATGAAATCCAAAAATTCATATGAAAAATATGGGAATAGAGGAGAAATATTCCCAATGAAAGAACATATAAGGACGTCTCCACTTATAAGTAACAATTCAGGTGAATTGTAAACAAAAGGGAGGGGAAATACTAAGGAGATATATAAACCATAAAAATATCCATAGGATAATAAAATAAATGGAGTTTTTATATATATAACGTAAAATTTCCCTTGAAGGAAATACTGTTATCAACAATCATGATTTCAAAGTGAGTTTGGAAAGGAAACTCTTAACTTTACTACCAACTCCCATGAAAGTGATTTAACATTCTGTATAATAACAAAACAATAATAATAAAATATTTAGTAACCATATTCATATATATTTACTTTTTACTATTCAATTATATTCATTTATTACACATATATTAGTTATATATTTTTTATTTTCATCATTTGAGGTTAGTAATTTGAATTATTTTGTAAACATTTGTTAATGGTGATGCAAGTACTCATTATTTGATATCAATTTTGCATTAATAGATTATTAATAGTAGTGTAATAATTATTTTACAATGATTTATTAATTCATATGATCATTCTATGGAATGTATGGGTTTGGTTGTTGAGAATAGAATTTTTGATGAGCATGGTTTGGGTAATTTTCCAATAATAATGAGATACTTCATAATGAAAAATCATTTTTTCAACCTTAAAGAACCATATTCATAACATAAACTGATCTTTAATATCATATATTACCAGTATTAATGTCTCGATACTATTCCATGATAAAATTTATGGTGTTTTATAACATCATTTATGTAGGTGGTTGAACTGTCCCAAATAAGAAATTGATATACTAATGAATGGGTAAGAGTATTGAATTATATAATGATAATATTATTTTCATAGAAACATAATTATGTTAATATGAAATCATTATAATGGAGAATTAAATTTTGAAATAGTTTATAGGATATGTTAGTTGAAAAATATGGCAAATAACTAGAGACTTTATTTTTATGAATTCACTCCTCAAAACGAGTTCCTTCAGAATGGAGGATTAATTACACCTTTTGAATAGAAATTACCAAATGTGTATAAAGTATTTAGAAGATATAATTTTTAAATTTATTTAGGATAAAATTGAAGAAAAATAGTTCTTTTATTGATAGATGAGGAGTCCTTTTATTGGTGAGTTTTTTGCAACATTTCTGCAAATACTCATTCCATAAGGTGTAAGGTAGTCATTTTACTTGCAAAGAGGATAAAAAGTGAAAGAACAATGAAGATGGATCATAAATCCTCTAATAAATAGAATATATAGATATTTTAGAGATATTTTAGTCTTAGGAACCATAATTTAACCCCACCACCTCATTATAACTTTATCATGGTAACTTAAATTTTTATCTCGGTAGCTTATTTTTTTCTAAAAAAATAAAATTGATCCTCTTACCTAATTATGAAATTATAATTAAAAATTTAGACTCAATTTAATCTAATTAAATTTATAAATATGAAATAATAAACTTTTAAATGAAAACATAATATATATATATATAAACCATTTTTATACAAAATGACTTCTTTAAAACATTATTCATTATTAATTTTATTTCATGTAAAATACTAACTGAATAAGGGTAAGTATATTTTTTATACATTATAGCATTAAATTTTATTATAATAATACTTTAAAAGTGATAAATTTAATTTATTAATATAAATCACTTTTAAAAAGACATTTCTTTAAAACAAATATCCTTTTTAGCGTCAAATAATTTCAATCAAATCCCGTTAAAATTAATTATTTTTCCTATAATAATTAAATTTTATCAATATACTGGTATTAAAATAATTATTTTTATTTTATAAAAACGAAAAATCATTCATTAATTATAATAATATGTAATTATTAAAAATATAAATTTTTTTGACAAAACATTTTAATTAATTATTATCTATTTATTCCATTTCTAAATTATTCGTTATATGTTAATTTTATTAATTTATTTTTTATTAATATTTACACAATTTCAATGTACTTATTGGATGTAAGTATATCTAATGACCATATATCCATCAACCATATATCCAAGGACTATATTTTCAATGACCATATAACCAACAATGATATATATAACAATGATATTACATTCTTATCTATAGCCTTACATACATCTTTAAAATAATTCAACCAATTTTATAACTTATTTTTCAAGATGTTTATCATATTTTGAACATGTTTTATTATGTTAATATTTATCATTGGTGATATGATCTATAAGGTATATCTTAATTATGATAATTTCAACATTGTAGTATTTTTATTTACAAGTGGTTCCATTCCTTTAATAATTTTAATAATTATGTTTCATTTAGTTATCCTATAATGTATTTTAGTTCTAATTGTAATATTCTACCATAATGAAAAAAGTAATTATTCAATTTAGTATGGTGTTATGTGTATCACAATCCATTGGTTAGAAATAATTAATTTAATTTTAATTTTATACTAAAATCATAAGTTGTTATAGTACCTGAATCCCAAGACCTAAATACAACCTTAAAAAAGCTTCAATAATTCTCCCTGATCTCTAGATGATGGAAACTAAATCCAAGTGATGAAATAAAATGGTAACAATAAATTTTACCTTGATGATTAATAAATCATAACCCCATATAATATTAAACTATTTTATAAAATCTAAAAGGATAAATATCTTAAATTAGAAAAAAAATTGAATTTTACAAACTAACACTCAATAAAGAAAATATAAAAACACAAATTTTATATTTTGACTAAATCTCTATGTCACAAAACTCCTCCCAAGATATCTATATCAAGGAGCTACAAATCACCATTGGAAAAGAAAAAGGCCTTAATTTTCTTGAATCAACTGAAATGATATCTAAATGTACAACAAAATTCACAAGAATGGGGTGCATATAAACTCAATAGGATTTATTCAAAACTATAAAATAAACCCAAGAATGGGATATCCAAACATGAATGATTAATGTATGGTTTTATAAAACTATAAAAATCATTTCTAATACCTTTGAAAATAAAACATCACTTTATATAGATAAAAAATAAGGAAATAATAATTTTAATGGAAAACTAACCATCACTTTAATAATAAGTATATAGTATTAACCTAACAATGAATAATAATCAAATTCAAGACCCCAAAGTCGTCATTCCAAAACACCATATGAAAACACATTAAGCATTTTTAACCACTTAGTTCTAAATAATGATAAGGTTACTAAAACTTAATCTGGATAATGATACCATAGTCTCATATTTTTCCAATTAGTCCCTTTGGTAGGTCAGATCATGTAGTTCTTCTAGATCACATCAAAGGCTAAATAAGAGAGAATAAAAGTAAAAAAATCATTAGTGATAACCAAACTAAATGAACTTTTCTCAAACTATTATAGTACAAAAAAGGTATACATTAACCATGAAACTTACCTAGGTTTCATAAAAATGATATAATACTTGGTCTATGAGATGGCCACTTTGGGATATACTCAAAAATGAGGGGGTGAATTAGTGTTGGTAAGTTTTTCACCAATTATAAATTTGATCCCTTTTACCTCTTAAACCAGTTTAGATCTTGATTCTATTATTCTCTTTTCTTGATTTTATGTATGAATATAAAATAATGTAAATACGAAACATGATATTTTTCACTACTAAATAATATTATATAGTCCTTGGAATGATTTTGAAATAATTCAATACCTAAAAATCACTAAAAAATAATTCTTTAATCAGGGTTACAGTAATAAAGAAATATCATTTCACTTGTGTCGCACTATAATCAATAGATAGTGGTTGTTTTAAGGATTTTAGATGGTTATTGATACTAACTGGGAATATATTATTCACCTTATTCTTAAGGTACTTTGCAAAACCAATAAATTGTTCAACCAGATAATACTTCTATTAGATGTTACAATACTGCTTCGTTCATTTAGTTACTTCTTCTTCACTTTGTTACTTTCACACTAGCAGGTAAGAAACTTTCCTTCTTCATAGAAGTAAACTAAAATATTCTATTTATTCTTAATCTTACTTTAGTTGAAATAATATGAATATTTTGTGGAATGATAATTTCATCATTCTTATTTGACCCAAATGATAATCACTGTTTTGTTTGATATTCGGTTGAACCTTTCTCCTTCCTTCTAGTACAGTGAATATATGATCTTTCTATAATTATAGGATTTTCCTTTTTATTAGGAAAATAATGAATGTTCAAATAAAAATCATCACAATCATTTTAACCTGGATAATACTAAATTTATAATTAAAAAAACTCTTTCTATTCTTCACTGTCAATGATATGAATATTATTGTAGACCAAAATCGTAGACTTCCTCGATACAAAATATCAATAATTGTTATTGTATCAGTTCTTATTTTTCTTCTTGATGCATAAAATATTTATACAAATAAATCCCTCACCATTTTTTATATCATTTCATGTATTAATGATCTTGTATGATTCAAGAACTTTCTTCAACTACTTCAAAGTCACATCATTCATATGTTTCATGAAAATGTCAAGTTGGTTAACCTTAGAACATATAAGATATTATTATCATTATTATTTTATGTGCTATTTCAAAAAAATAGTAGTTTAGATAATACTGAATTTTGTTTTTAGTTCCAAAATGACCTTATATTTGTTTGGGTGTTTTTATATATGTGCATGCAAGTTATCACACCCAATAATGAACACACACTATCTTCTGGTAGGAAATCTTGGTAGAGTTTTTGGGATCACAAAAATAATTCATATATAAAAAGTATATCACATGATTTAAGTCTTATATTATTTTACCATGCCTTCAAGAAATCCATGAATGATTCTCATTGTATCACAAAAGAACCTTCACAGAACTACAACTGTGTGGTACTTATTCCTTATTTATGTAGGGATTTATATGGGGAAAAAGTTTTTCATGAATCATATTGAAATAGTTTTAATATAAAAATGTTTCATGGAACATATCATTAAGAAATCATGAATGATGAAACACAACATTAAATCATGGGATGCATCCTCTTAATTAAATCATTGCACAGTTCTCCCATTCTTCGTATAGCCAAGAAAATCATGGATATTCCTACATTCTATAAATTGAACCATGAAAATTATCTATTATCTTTAAGATAAAATAGAGACCTCAAATATTCATGGGAGACAACTTATTTCAACCTTGGATGATTCTCTTTTTATAGTTGAAAAAAATCTTTTAAACTTCCTTAGAAGCCCAGGTTTAATTCCATGTAAATTTATATCTTTAATCCATGAATATATCATCATTTATATTCTCTAAATGTGGGTAATATGACATTGATATTCATGGAACTATTTCTTAAGTGAGTTTGTGTAATGTCACGACCCATCCCTTGGGGCCCGTGCCGTGACTACCCCAGGCCCGCCTTCCATAGTCTAGGGGCTGGCAATTAGCACCCAAAGGTGTTTTCCCTAAAACTGGGAAGGAATTTTCTTTATAACCTATAACCTCATGTAACCAAGCACACAGTAAGATACGAACATGTGAAAACTATATAACCAAAAGAGTTTTGAAAGTAAATGGGATGGAATACAATCGCAACAGTAAATGTACAAGTACAACTGAAATATAAAACTAATGAAGAAATAGAAAAGACAGCTATTGGATTATCCTCCAACATTCCTACCTGAAGGGTATGTACAGATTTCCTCATAAGCACTCCATGTCCACCCATCTCCTCTGCCTATCGACACGCCGTATGGTCCACCTCCGAGCATCGCCCAGTCCTGGTACTCTCAGCCTCAGTCAGTGTTACATGTCGTCAACATCCAACACAATAAGGTGCAGGCCTATACCATGAAGGGTTGAGTATAACGATACTCAGTAGGGACCCCAAGACCCTCAAGGTCTCACAAAAACCACCAAGGATAGACCACAAAGAATGAAATCAACAGATAACCCTACTTAGGTATATTCCCATACATATACCTAAGTTATCAAGTAATCCATCTCAATCATGAAGAAAACATAGAGATACTAACTCAGATCACAACAAGAATTATTATAGGGGTAGTAAAAAGTAACATACCTAGTAACATCGTTGAACACCTCGGCTACTGGAGATCCCCTCCTCTATCGAGTATAGTTGGCCTACCGCGTCACAGAGAGGCGCTTCCCACAAACCTTGGACTACTGGGGTATTTCTCCTGTCGAGTACCATGGGTTTGCCGCATCACACAGAGGAAATCCCCACCATGGGTCTACCACATCACACATAGGCTCTCCCCAGTGTGACTTGCTGAGGTACTCCTCCTGTCAAGTACTGTGATTCTACCGCGTCACACAAAGGTGCTCCCCACCGTGGCCTGCTGAGGTACTCCTCCTGTCGAGTACCATGGGAATTTTGTTTCACACAGAGGCACTCCCCACCATTTGTGTGCCCTGTCACATAGAGACACTCCCCACTGGGCCTGTCAAGTCACTTGAAGTCGAAAAGGTCAGCAGTCGTCAAGTCTCAGCCAGCTATTGGGTTCTCGCACTATGCTTTCTCATCTCTCGGAGGATCCACTCCACGAGCTAACATTCAATACTACAACTACAACAAAGTCACATGAAGAAGCATCTCAAAGGTATACCATGTCCTAGGGGTCTCAACACAATAGACGGTGCGTCAATCAGATTCCCGATCTATGAGTTACTAGACTTTTAGTCCCGGGGGCCCTGTTGGATTCGTGCTTGATCCAACCTGACCGTACGTCATCTCAATACAAAATTCTAGTGGGGTATACTGAAAGGGACTATCTCTCCCCAAGATTTCTTTCACCCCTCATGGTTCATCAAACAGACATCCGGTGCCAAATTTATGAGAAAAAGAGTGTTAATGGGTCGTAGTGGACCCGGGTTCGGTCCAACCCGGCCTGGGCCAACCCATTTCAGGTCGACACAGCCAGACCCACTGGGTCCGGCCCGACTTGTTGGGTTCGACCCGATCTGAGGTGGCCCAGTCTGAGGCGGATCAGAGAGGCTAGAGGAGGTGCGGTCGGGGCGGCTTGGAGGGCTGCGGGCGGTGCGGCCGGGGTGGCTTAGAGGGCCATAGGCGCCTCTACCGGGGCGGCTCGGATGGTAGTGAGCAGCGCGGATGGGGTGGCCTGGAAGGCTGTGGACGGTGCAGCTGGGGCAGCACAGAAGCCCACAGGTGGTGCGGTTGGGGCCGCTCGAAAGGTCGTGGGTGGTGCGACTGAGGCGGCTCGGAAGACCGCGAGTGGCGAGGACGGGGCTGCTTGGAATACCACGGGTGGCATAGACCGGGCGGCTCAGCTGACAACTTGGAGGGACTGAGGAAGCTCAGCGGACGGAGATGGTGGCTCGGAATACTGCGGCAGTGGCTCGGTCCGGTTGGCGACGGCCGTAGGTAGCGCAGCGGGGCCGCGGGTGGTGGAGCCACAGGGTGCGGTGGTCGTGCGTGCTGCGGAGCGGCTCAGTCGCAGGGGTGCCACAAGAGCACGGAGGTGGCGAGGTAGCGCTGGCCACGGGGTGGTGTCGTTGAGTTGTCGCTTTTGTCGCGTTTAACACCACAAGTGATCACGAGATTCACGGAGGTTATGGGCCATAATGTAATGACCCAAAAATTTCGTGTAGTTTTTTTAAAAATATGGGAATTTTATGAGTCTGCGAAAATTAACGGTACGTGATATCGAGGCCCGGATTGCCCGGAATATATTTTTGAATAGTTTTTTGGGTACGTTTAGTAAACATACGAGCGAGTTTTTATAAATTTTGAATCGGTGCTCGAAATTGAAATCTGAGGACGCCGTTGAACTCGCAACACTGGTATTCACTTAAAGAGACCATCACTTCGACGTTAGTTGGTCGATGGTGAAAGTTAATTTTTTTATTTTTCATGGAAATAATAAAATAAAATAATCACACATTTTATTTTATTTGTTGTAACCACCCATGTTGATATTTCACAGGTGGGGAACACCTGAACAAAAACCTCCCATGAGAGGATATGGAGGTGGGGACTACTGAGCCTAACCTCCCATGCATGGTTATGGTGGTGGGGGGAACCTAAGGATTCAATCCTACTGAACTCCCTATTAAGTGGGGAGAAACCTCTTGAGCTCCCCACTTTATTATGATAACCCTCACCATAATTTATTATGCCAACTCAATTTAATTAATTTTCTATTTTAAATTTTTGCCACCAAACTAAATAATATATATCATAATCTATTATTGTGGGGCTAACTTTTTTATTTGGTGGAATTGGGAAAAAGGGCCTGGAAAAGGAGAGAGCTATGGAGAACTTGAAGGATTATCCTCTCCAACGAAGAATGCCAACAAATAATTCCAATGAAGAACGCCAACCTCAACTTTGACTTTCTTCCTCCAGACATCCTCTAGTGTGGGATGTCTTCAATAGACGATCGTCTTTCCCTACCCAATGACGTCATCTCCTCCCTTGCGATCTACATCGAAAAATCAATCAAGGTGGGGGTTTATTTGTGTATGAATACTTTTCCCATGTTCTTCCCTTGAATTATTTTTTTTGGGATTGGGAATAAATCATTATGGGAGGTTGTAAAGCTTGGCGTTCTTCTTCATGTACTTGTTGATCATTATGCTACCACCCTGATGCGGAGGGTGCAGGCCAAACAAACATGGCCCAATCCCTCCGCAAATCTTGTGCTGATTTGTGGGGTTGAACACGATGAAGGCGAAGGTGCAACGACACCACCCTGCAGCCACAATTGCATCACAACCTCCGTGCCCTCGCGAAACCCCCATGGCTGAGCAGCTCCGCAGCACCCACGACCACCGTGCCCCACGGATCCCCCACCCACCGCCCCGCTGTGCTGCCCCGGGCCACCATCGTCTGGGTAGAGCTGCCGTAGTCAACTGGAATAAGCCGCCACCTCCTTCTGCCAAGCTACTGCCACCGTCCACCGAACCACTGCCGATGTCTTTCGGGCCGTCGTCGTCCCTTCAATCTGTCGGCCGCACTGCCCCAACCGCGCCACCCACGACAATCATAGCCACCCCAGCCTTGCCTCCTGCAGTCTTCCAGGCCGCCCCGGCCGTTCCCCCGACGGCCTTCTGAGGCACCCCGGTCACGCTGCTCATGGTCTTCCAAGCCACCCCGGCCGCACTGTCTGCGGCCTTCCAAGGTGCCCCGGCCGAGTCGCCCATGGCCCTTCGAGCCACCCCGATCGTGCTGCCTCGGTCGCGCCGCCCATGGCCTATCAGAGCCACCTCAGACTAGGATGAACCCACCGGGATGGTCTGGACATAGCGGGTCAGTTCAGGATGACCTGAAACAGGTCGGCCCAGGCCGGGTCTGGTCGGGTCGACCCGACCAGGTCGGATCAAACTCGGGCCCACTATGACCCATTTACACTTTTGGCCATAACTTTGGTACCATACATCTGTTTGAATAACCTTAAATGATGCTAGAAATCTAGGAGCCATATGGTCCATTATATTATACCCCAATGGATGTTTGGATTAAGATGGGGAATGGTAAGGTTGGATCGAGCACGAATCCAATCGGGCCCCCATGACTAAAAGGATAATAATTCACAGACCGGGCATCTGATTGACGCTCTGTCTGTTGTGCTGAGACCCTTATGACATGGAAGACCTTTTAGATTCTTTTTCATGAGAATTTGTGGTAGTTGGAGTATCAACCGATAGCTCATGGATCGAATCCTCCCGGAAACGAGCGAGTATAGTGCGGGAACCTAGTAACTAGCTGAGACTTGATGACTGTTGACCTTTTCAACTTGGAGTAACTTGACAGGCCCAGTGGGGAGCGCCTCTACGTGACGTAGCAGACCCACTGTGGGGAGCACCTCTGTGTGATCCGTCAGACCCACAGTACATGACAGGAGGAGTAACTCAGCAGGCCACGATGGGGAGCGCCTCTGTGTGATGTGGCAGACCCACGGTACTCGATAGGAGGAGTACCTCAGCAATTCACTAGGGTGAGCGCATCTATATGATATGGCAGACCAATGGTACTCGACAGGCAGAGTACCTCAGTAGTCCAAGGATTGTGGGAAGCGCCTTTGTGTGATGCAGTAGGCCTACTATACTCGATAAAGGAGGGGATCTATAGCATCCAAGGTGTTCGATGATGTGACTTGGGATGTTACTTGTTAATACCCCTAAATAAACTGTGGTGTGATCCGAGTCAGTATCTCTATGTTTTTCTCATGATTGAGATGGATTACTTGATAACTTAGGTATATGTTTGGGCATATACCTAAGTAGGATTATCTATTGATTTCATACATTGTGGGTTAACCTTGGTTGTTTTTGTGAGACCTTGAGGGTCTTAGGGTTCCTACTGAGTATCATTATACTCACCCCTGCATGGGCTATGCCCACACCTTGTTGTGTTGGATGAAGATGATGGACATTGTTGACTAAGGCTGAGAGTATCATGACTGGACGGTGCCCGGAGGTGGACCATACGGTGTGTCGGGATGCAGAGGAGATGGGTGGACGTGGAGTGATAAGGAGGTGATCTATACCTACCCTACAGGTAGGAACCTCAGAGGATGATCCAGTAGCTGTATTTTCTCTTTCTTCAGTTGTTTTTTATTTCAGTTGTACTTGTACCTTTACTGAAGGGCTTGTATTTCAGCCCATATACTTTCAGAACTCTTTTTGTTATACAGTTTTCTTGTGTTCGTATCTTATTGTGTGCTTGGTTACGTGAGGTTATAAGTTATAAAGGAAATTGCTTCCCAGTTTTAGGAAAAATGCATTTCAGGGCTAGTCTCCAGCCCCTGGCCTATGGAAGGTGGGCCTGGGGTAGTCACGGTATGGGCCCCGGGAGATGGGTCATGACAAATTGCTATCAAAGGAGTCGGTTCTACCGAAGAAATAGGACTCTGATATTTTATATGAAGAAATAATGTTCAGGGTAATGAGTATAGTTTTTACTTCAGGGAGTCCAGTGTTGGTGCGGCAGCCAACCTATCCATACACCAGGACCCTGACTTCTAATTTCTGACTCAGTGAACAAAAACACTAATTGGGTGTGTATTTCTGAGAGTTTTCTTTATTATCTCTTGAGTAAGCTTACCAGGTATAACTTGTTGATCGTGGCACACCTGTTTCTTTTCTGGATGCCTACACATGGATAGCCATCTAGGGTTCTGAGAGTTGTATGCACTGATATCCCACCGAGCGATGAGGCCTCGGTGTAGAGCCCTTTTCCAGTAGAGGCACCAATGGAGGCACCAACAGTACCATTACCTGTTGGGACACTAATGCCACCAGCCCCAGCAGTAGAGAATACATGCCACTAGAGTGTGTTACATGAGTTTCAGTGCTAGAGTCCACTCAGGTTCAGGGGAGAGACAGACCCACAGGCAGCTGAGGATTAGCTAGAGGTTGTGGTGAGAGTCTTCCTACTCGTAGGGACACCAGCCAGTCTCATATTGATCCTTGCTGCCAGGCTTATACAGGAAGCAGTGACAGATGGTGGATCTTGATGCTCCAGGTTCATGATGAGGTGATGCTTCTCTGGACAGACTTCAAGAGCCTATTTCAGGAAGATTTTGTCCCATCGACTCTTTGCGTAGTGCACATACAGGAGCTTCTTCATTTGCAACAGGGCAACATGATTATAGCTCAGTACTCAGTGAGGTTCACTGAACTCTCACTCTACACCACAAATATGGTGCGGGACCCATTCATCAAGGCTCGTACCTTCATGCAGGGGCTCAAGCGAGAGATCGGGGCTTCGATGATCTCACTCAGCATCCTGATGCAGGTGGGGGTGTTAGAACGAGCCCTCTTGGTGGAGAGTTTCCTTAAAGAGCAGTCACCAGCAGCGAGACCCAATATCAGTCATCACGTAGTGGAGTCTTCTATAGCTGGCAGTAAGTAGATGTCACAGAGGTCCAAGAGGACCAGACCTACAGGTGGATGACCGAAAGACTTAGGATCAGTTGTGCGGGACACCCGAGGCAGAACCAGTCAGGAAAGGATCATGCAGTTTCACTCATACGGCGGGCCAGGTCACATGGCTCGTGACTGTCTGAACCGTCGTATGGATGATCAACATACAGTTGAAGGAACCCCTAGACAGAGAAAGAGGTTCAACCAAGGAGGTTTGCTGGGAGCAGGCAGACATGGAAGAGGAGCTGGCCGTGCAGCTGGTGGTGGGTGACGATTTGAGATGATACCGCCACCATGACTAGGAGGTCCACCCCGACTGTAGGGGGCAGGTGGAAAGGGGAGAGCTCAGCTCTAGGAAAATAAGGCTTAATATCATTGCACTCTGAATATGATATGAGGTATGATCTATGTCTACTCCACCTTAGCTGCAGTACTTATAGACACACGTGCCAGTCATTATTTTATGACAACATCCCTCGTTTAGAACTCAAAGATTCCAATAGATCTGTTGGCTCAATACTTACAGCTAAAGACTCCTAAGGGAGAAGATTCTAAAATTAATCACTGGTGACAGTAGTGTGAGCTTACTCTAGGAGGTGAGATCTTTGGCTGGGATCTCTTAGTAGCGGCGTCAAGGCCTTACGACGTCATCTTGGGTATGGACTGGTTATCTACAGTTTATGCTCAGATAGACTGTATTAGGCTCAATGTGTGTTGCGTCTGTATGGATGGGACCAGGTTTACCTTCACCGGAGATAAGGGAGCCTTTGCAGTGCAGGATGGAATTACCTGGAGGAGAGTACATCCGATCACTCATTAGCTGGCTAGCCTTACCCTCGGAGCTGTTGATGTGGAGAGTCCGAGCTATCCTGTAGTGGTGGACCAGTACGTGGATATTTCCCTGATGATGTCCGGGATCTACCTCCTCACAGAGAGGTAGAATTTTACATTGAATTGTACCCCGAGACGACACTGATATCTACACTAGAATACTATATGGCTCCCATTGAGCTTCGTGAGCTACAGGTACAGCTGGAGGACTTGCAGGGGAAGGGATTCATTCAGCCTAGTGTTTCTCCATGGGAAGACCCAATTTTGTTCCCTAAGAAGGCGAATGAGAGCTTGAGACTTTGTGTTGTCTATCGACACCTGAACCAGGTTACCGTAAATAAAAAGTACCCACTCCTGAGGATTGAAGACCTCTCTGATTAGCTAAAGGGAGAACAGTGGTTCTCCAAGATAGACCTTAGATCATGTTATCACCAGCTCAGAGTACGAGACGAGGATGTGCAGAAGATGACCTTCAGGTGTTGGTACAACCATTAAGAGTTCTTGGTTATGACATTAGGAATGACCAATGCCCCATCAGTGTTCATGAGACTCATGAACATGATCTTCTAACCATACCTTTATCGCTTTGTAGTAGTCTTCATTGATGACATTCTGATCTACTCGACTACTGAGGAGGACCATGCATATCATTTTTAGGTAGTACTGGACACACTCCGGGAGCACCAGATTAATGGTAAGCTCTCGAAGTGATAGTTATGGATCCGAGAGGTTCACTTTATGGGACATGTCATCTCAGAGGCTGGATTTGCAGTGGATCCATGGAAGATTGAGGTGGTACTTGCTTGGGATCCACACAGGAGTGTGACGAAGGTACGAAGTTTTCTGTATTTGGATGAATACTACTAGAGGATTGTTCCAGATTTCCCCAGAGTTGTAGCACCACTATCAGCCTTAAAGAAGAAGGGGCAACCCTTCATGTGGTCTGAGATATACCAGCAGAGTTTTCAGGAGCTGAGGAAGAGGTTGACTAGTGCCCCCAACTTGAGGCTTCCAGAGGAGGGCGTAGGGTACGTAGTTTACTACGGTGCATCTGGGACCAGACTCAGATCTGTCCTGATACAGGATGAAGCAGTGATCGCATATGGTTCTCAACAGCTGAGATAGCCTGATCCGAACTATGATACACATGACCAAGAGTTAGCAGTAGTGGTCTTCTCCTTAAAGATGTGTCAACACTATCTGATGGGTGAGTGTTTTACTGTGTACTCTGATCACAAGTGTCTCAGGTATATCTTCTCCCAGAAGGACTTGGACCTGATACAATGACATTGGCTTGAGTTCCTCTAGGACTATTACTTGGAGATAGTCTATACTCCTGGGAAGGGGAACGTTGTAGCATATTAAGTCAGTAGGAGGTGTGTTATATAGTTTCTAGGTGAGGTGGTGGAGCAGCTGGATGCTTTACAGATATCATTTGTGGATAGAGAAGGAGCAGCTTTTCTTCAAACTCTTACAGTCACTCCACCACTCCTTCAGTGAGTTAGGGAGGCACAATGCGGGGACACTGACTGCGAGACACGATTTTCTCATATATCTACAGGACATGCACCGAATGGAATTTCTGAAGGTGGGGAGAACGTCATCTTCTTTAGAGGACATACCATGGTACCGGTGTCTCTTTAGGAGGAAGTGTTGAAGGAGTTACACACTTCCCCTATAGTGGTACATCCAGGAGTGGAAAAAATGTACCCGGATCTTCAACGATAGCATTGGTGGCCAGAAATGAAGAAAGCAGTAGCAGAGTTTGTCTCTCAATGCCTCACTTATTAGCAAGTGAAGGTGAAGCATCAGGTACCAGCATACTTGGTTCAGCCTTAAGAGGTCCTAGAGTGGAAGTGGGATAAGATATCCATAGACTTCGTGATAGGAATTCCAAATACATCTAGGGGTCATGACTCGATTTGGGTGATCATCGACCAACTAACAAAGTCGGCCCACTTCCTTTCGATCAGAGAGCAGGGTTCAGTAGAAATCTTGGGATGCCTCTATGTGCAGGAGATTGTGCGACTACATGGAGAACCCTCAATGATTTTCTCTGATCATGATGCATGTTTTAATTCCTGCATATGGATGGGGTTGCAGGAGGATTTCGGGATGTAGCTTCATTTGAGCACCACCTTCCATCCTCAGACGAATGGATAGAATGAGCAGACTATACAGACCCTCGAGGACATGCTGTGTGCTTGCGTCCTTGACTTCGGTCATAGCTAGGAGGATCAATTACCTTTGGTGTAGTTTTCATACAACAACAGCTATCACTCCACCATTGGGATGACACCATTTGAGGCGTTATATGGGTGACCTTGCAGATCACCATTGTGCTGGACTGACCTACGGTATTTAGAACTAGTGGGACCAGAGATGGTTCGGGCTACCATAGAGAAGGTGAAAATCATCCAGGAGAAGATGAAGACTACACAGAGCAGGCAGAAGTCTTATGCTGATAGGAGATGGAGACCTATAGAGTTCGAGGGTGGCAGCCACATCTTTCTATGGGTCTCACCTTAATGTGGTTTTCGGAGATTTGGCTGAGGCGGAAAGTTATATCCAAGATTCATCGGACCTTTTAAGGTCCTCGACAGAGTTGGTGAGGTGGCATACCACTTAACTCTTCAACGTCAGTTGCACCGGGTGCACGACATCTTCCACGTATCCCAGCTGAGGAGATACGTGGATGACCATTCTCACATCATTGACCATGGCGAGCTGGATGTTGATGACATGGAAACTTTTACAGAGGTTCTAGTAGATATTGAGGATCGACAGGAGAGGGTCCTTTGTGGACAGTCGATACCTCTGGTGCACATTTGCTGGCAGCATGAGAACCTCCAGGAGAGCACATGGGAGTGGGAGGCTCAGATGCGTGCTCAGTACCCCCACTTGTTTACCTAGTTTTACTTGTGGTTTATGGGGACGTAAAGCCCATAGGTGGGGAGAATGTAAAGACATACAAATTCCATGTAATTTTTTTTAAATATATGGGAATTTTACGAGTCTGTGAAAATTGACGGCACGTGATTCTGAGTCCCGGAGTGCCCAAAATGAATTTCTAAACTTTTGTTTTGGCACATTCAGTAAACATACGAGCGGGTTTTTATAGCATTTGAACTGGTACTCAGAATTGAAATTTGAGGGCATCGTTGAACTCGTAGTGCTGATATTATCTTAAGGAGACCTTCACCCCGACAGTAGTTGTTTGTGGGTGAAAGTTAATTTTTGGTGTTTCCGTGGAAATAATAAAATAAAATAATCACACATTTTATTTTATTTATTGTAACCACCCATGTGGATATTTCACAGGTGGGGACCACCTGAAAAAAAACCTCCCATGAGAGGTTATGGAGGTGGGGACCACCGAGCCGAACCTCCCATGAGAGGTTATGGTGGTGGGGACCACTGGAGGATTGAAACCTCTTGAACTACCTATTAGGTGGGGAGAAACCTCTTGAGCTCCCCACTTAATTATGCCAACCCTCCCCATAATTTATTATGCCAACTCAATTTAATTAATTGGATATTTTGAATTTGTGCCAAAAAACTAAATAATAGATATCATAATCTATTATTTTGGGGATATCTTTTTCATTTGGTGGAATTGGGAAAAAGGGCTTGGAAAAGGAGAGAGCTTTAGAGAACTCGAAGGATTATCCTCTCCAATGAAGAACACCAATGAAGAATGCCAACGAAGAATGCCAATGAAGAACACCGACCTTGACTTAAAATTTCTTCCTCAAGACATCCTCCAGTGTGAGAAGTCTTCAATCGACGATCGTCTTTCCCTCCCCAATGATGTCGTCTCCTCCCTCGTGATCTCCTTCAATGAATCAAATGCGGTGGGGGTTTATTTGTGTATGAATACTTTTCCCATGTTATTCTCTTGAATTATTTTTTCAGGATTGGGAATAAATTATTATAGGAGGTTGTAAAACTTGACGTTCTTCTTCAAGTTCTTGTTGAGCCATATTATACAACCCTAACGTGGAGGGTATGGGTTAAAAAAACATGGCCCAACCCCTCTAGAAATCATGTAATGATTTGTGGTGTTGAACGCGACAAAGGTGATGACGTAACAACACCGCCCCGTGGCCACCACTGCCTTGTGACCTCCATGCCCTCACAGCACCCCCACAGCCGATTTGCTCCACGGAACCCATGGCCACCGCGCCCCGCGGCTCCGCCACCCACAGCCCCACCGCACCACCCATGGCTGCCGCCTTCTAGGCTGAGCCGCTGCTGCTGTCTGCCGAGCCGCCACCGCTGTCCGCCGAGCTGCCACCTCCATCCACCGAGATGACGCTGTCCCGCTGAGCTGTTGGCCACACCACCCTGACCGCTCCACCTGTGGCCTTCCGATCCGCCCCAACCGTGCTGCCCTCGTCCTTCTGAGCTGCCCCGGTCGAGTCGCCCATGGCCCTCCGAGCTGCCCGTGGCCCTCCGAGCTGCCCCGGCCGCGCCGCCCACAGCATCTCCGTGCAGCCGCAAACCGGGCCGAACCCAACGGGCCGAGCTGCCTTGCGGGCCTGGCCGAACCCAGCGGGTCAGGTCGGGTCGGACCAGACCCATGCCCACTATGACCCATTTACACTCTTTTGGCCATAACATTGGCACCAAACATCTATTTGACGAACCCTCAGCAGTGCTGGAAATCATGGAGTGAGATGGTCCCTTTGAGTATACCCCACTGAGATTTCGGATTAATATGGGGAATGGTCAGGTTGGATTGAGCACGAATCCAACCGTCCCTCCGAGACTAAAAGGCTAATAAATCAAAGTCTGGGTGCCCGATTGACACGCTCTCTGTTGCTTTGAGACCTCTATGACGTCGTAGAAATTTGAGATGCTTCTTCATGGGACTTTATGGCAGTTTGAGTATTGACCCATAGCTCATGGAGTGGATCCTATTAGAGACGAGTGAGCATTATGCAGGAACCCAATAGCTGGATGAGACTTGACGACTGCTGACCTTTTCTACTTGGAGTGACTTGATAGGCCTAGTGGGGAGCACCTCTGTGTGATGTGGAAGACCCATGGTAGGGAGCACCTCTGTTTGGCATGGCAGACCCATGGTATATGATAGGAGGAGTACCTCAATAGGCCACAGTGGGGAGTGCCTCAGTGTGACGCGACAGACCCATGATACTCAATAGGAAAAGTACCTTAGCAAGTCACGAGGGGGAGTGCCTCTATATGACATGGAAGACCCATGGTGGGGTGCGCCTCTGTGTGATGTGGAAAACCCATGGTACTCGACAGGAGGAGTACCTCAGTAGCCCATGGTTCGTGGGAAGCACCTCTGTGTGACGCGACATGCCAACTATACTCAATAGAGGAGGGGACCTCTAGCAGTCGAGGTGTTTAACGATGTGACTGGGGATATTACTTGTTACTACACCTAGAATAAATCCTGGTGTGAGCTGAGTCAGTATCTCTATGTTTTCCTCATTATTGAGATGGATTACTTGATAACTTAGGTATATGTATGGGCATATACCTAAGTAGGGTTATCTGTTGATTTCATATTTTGTGGTTTATCATTGGTGATTTTTTTGAGACCTTAAGGGTATCAATGTCCCTACTGAGTACCGTTATACTCACCCCTTAACGGGTTATTCCCACACCTTGTTGTGTTGGATGCAGACGATTGACAGTGCTGACTGAGGCTGAGAGTATGAGGACTGGACGATTTCTGGAGGTGGACCATATGGTGTGTCGGTACGTGGAGGATACAGGTGGATGTGGAGTGCTAAGAAGGTGATCTATACCTACCCTTCAGGTAGAAACCTCATAGCATGATCCAATAACTATCTTTTCTATTTCTTCAGTTGATTTGTTTCTCAGTTGTACTTGTACCTTTACTATTGGGATTGTATTTCATCCCCTTTACTTTCACCACTCTTTTGGTTATACATTTTACTTGTGTTCATATATCATTGTGTGCTTGGTTACGTGAGGTTATAGGTTATAAAGGTAATTCCTTCCTAGTTTTAGGGAAAATGCCTTTCGGTGCTAGTCACCAGCCCCTAGCCTACGGAAGGCAGGCCTGGGGTAGTCACGACATGGGCCCCGGGGGACGGGTCGTGACATGTATGAACTCCTCATGTTCATACGATAATTCCTACATGATGCCTCACATTTTTTTAAGAGAAAACTTATCCATGCATAAAAATGGTCTTCTATAACTTTTTTTTATTCATCCAAATATCCACCTTTGAAATATGTTATATATGAACAATAGTGATTTCAATTATTTCATCATAAAATTTTCAACTCAAAAATTCATGCACACTAGATCAATATGGTCATGGTGTTATTGAATTTGATTGATCATGGAATGATATGAAGAATATAACATGTGGAATATCTTCATAATTTTGAGGTAGAATATGGATAGGTGGATGCTAGTGAGTTATTGGGTCAACATTGATCAGATGGACATGAAATATCCATATGTTTAAATCACAGGTGAATGGTAGAAATGTGTTCCCATCCTACATTGAAATCCATCATGGTTTAATCACACATAATAAGTAAATACATTTCATTACCACTTCAATCCATGAAATCAGGGTTGGCACACAGATACACTATGCATACATAGTTCCCACATGGTCCATGCAACACCATTTCATGGTCCAGGGTTACCCTTTAATTCACTATGTGCACACCATGAGGGTGTTTAGATATACTAATTTCCTATGCCTCCTTGGGTTCCATTACTTGGGTGGGAACCCATGGGGTTAAGATTATACTCCCATATACAGTCTTAGTTGTCCTTCCATGGGTGGCTTGTGTTCGGCCTGTTTTTTTAATTAAAGGACTACAAAAATATTACAAAGAATAATTCTAAGTATACCATCTAATACAAATCCATTTATTCACTTCCTCAAGTTAAAAACAAAACACATGAAATAATATGATATTGCATGAACTTATTTTTAATTACCTATTCTTCTTAATGACAATTTTTTTTCATGGTAATTATATTCCTCCTATTTTATTTTTAGAATATCAATTCCAAAGAGCACTTGATTATAAAATCATAATTCTTCAAATCTCCTTCATTTTTTTAAATAATTTGTCATGTCAAATCACCTAATGACACACATATTCCAAACTTAATACCAGTTCAAAAATAGTCTTACTTAAGACTCAAAGTCATCAAAAGGAGTTTCTTGAAATATAATAAATCTTGATCACTTCCTTATTCATTAGTTTCTCCATGAAATAGTAACTATGGTATCCACCTTAGATATCTTAGATAATTCACTTATAGTAACTTATTTATTGAAAACTTATAGAATCATTGAAATTTTTTCATTTCATTGGAAACCATTGAAATCCAATAACATACATTGACAAAAAATACAACGCATACACAAAGTGGAATCTTCAATATACCCCTTTTTATTTTTTAAGTATACCTTCAAAGTTATTTCCAAATTAATATGTCAATATGTGAATCTCTCCCCTTTACTATTGAAAAATCTATTTTCTATTTCTATCCCCCTTATTGACAAAAAATAAAAAATTTATGTGAAAAGTATTTCAGTCCATTCTAAATAAAAGTTTGGTCTATCATTTCACTCTATGTCTAAATGATCCATGCTTGGTGTAGAAAATATGAGGATTTGATTTTGAAAAAAAAAAAATTTTTACTACCTGATATTGATAACTCATTAATGAGAACTCATATACTTCTCATCAATGGGTTTTTACTTTTATTCCAGGTTGAAGATACTCAATGATATGTGAATATTTGGAAAAATAAAATTGATCAAAAACTTTTTAATCACTTCAACAAATAAATCAAAACATTCAAGTGTAATAAGAAGGATCAATGTCCATAGAGCATTTCTACACTTAAAATTTTCTTATTGAATTGATTAATTCAATTAATCCCCCTTTATGGAAAGTTTATTATTTTTTGTAACCAACGATGATATATTAATAAAAACATACCTTTACTAATGACCTGATCTCTAGGAATAATATAGAGTAATTTAATTTGATTCCAACTGAAATAATGATTCTTGAAGAAACTTCATATGTATTAACTTGTCTCCCCCTTAAATGAAACACTACTAAACATATTCATAATGGTTGATCTTCTCATGAATGGATTTCAAGATTCTCCAATATGGATAATACCCCAAAATGTATCTTAAACCTGTGGTTATCTATATTTGACAATTTTCATAACCTCTATGAGGATGATCTTTTTCAATACCTATTCTTCATAATTCCAAATATAAGATCTAAAAAAGTTGATATATTATTTATGATTTTTTTCTAGGATATGATATCACATTATTCAAATTCATCAAAGATGACTATATATCATATTTTTATATGAATACAAATTAAGGATCATTTAAGGAATATTAATTCTTTAGTCTTACTATCAATAATTTACATCACTTATTGATTTTCAGGTTTTACCCCTAAGAACTTGATTCAACTTCAATTCCCAACATTATAAGAAACAATACAATACAAAAAATATTATAGTAGTAAGGTATATATTCTTTTATCATTAATGTGACCAAAAAGGCTAAGATAGTTTTCTTAACCAAGTTATTTTATTTTCTCATATCTTTGTTATTTCACATCTAAACTTATATCTTGATTTTTGTTGGGGAAACATGGATTTCTTCACATTATTTTTTTATTTGTGGGGATCCCATTTATTCTTAAAATCATTTATATATGATTCATTATTACTCCCATTAAGGACTGCTTCTTGTTCTAAAAGAATAGTTAAACAACCTTTTGCACAATGTACAGCTTTATTAAATCTCTCACACAGAACTTCTTTAACAAAAGAGTTGTCTCTTATTAAGAACCTCTCATGTAATATTTTTACATCATGTGTAATCTTTTCTTTTCCTTTTTCACTTTCCTTAGATTTTTCATATTCCATTTTCTGCATTATTTCTAATTCTTCAAAGTAAATTACTAATATTTCATTAGGAACATTTAAATAATGTTTGTATCTACCACATGGCTTCTTCTGAGTGTCATCCATATTAATATTTCTTTTAGATGTTGAAACTTTATTAAAATTATTTTATTTATAATAAAAAACATATCACTTTCCCTCCTAGGAGAATTTTTTCTTACAACATTCTTCTACTTTCATCCTAAGGATGGTTCTTCATTCTTATCCAAATTTGGTGGTATTATTTCCACATCAACATTGGGCACATGTCGAGATGATCATTTACCATTATTATGACCAATACCATTGCACACATCATATATTTTCCATTTTTTCAATCCTATTTATAGTATACATATCTTTAAAGACTTATGGATTCCATTTATGTATCTCTATCTTCCCCCCATGACATGGGCTTCCATTATGATTTTTCATTTAAAGTATTATACCAACAATCTAATGATCAATTCTCAACTTTTTTACAGCACCAACATTGACCAACATACCTTGATATTTTTATTTATTCTATATAAATTTTTTGGGTATCTTTTATAACTTTTTGGGATTTTCATGGGTAACAATTTTATACACTCTTTTTGATATCCACCATAATCATGGTTGTAGGTTTCTTCACTTATTTCTTCATCCATACTTGTTCAGATTTATTTTTCCAATAGGCACTATTTGTTAAAAAAAATTAGAATCATTATTAAAATATATCTTGGATAGTACCTCTTTATTAAAAGGTTCTTTTGATAGATCATTTAATGAAATCATGATATTATTTTGACATTTTGGAGGTCAATCTTAGAATCCTACAGTGAACATTTTTTAGTAATAATAATTATCTCCTTCTATTGTGAATTATTAATATATGACTTCTCAAGAGTGGCCAATAGAACATAAAATTATAGAAATTTTATATTGAGGATGATTTTTTTATCTTAAATCATATTAATATTCTCTTCATAATCCTTCTTCATTATTTCAACATCCTCTTTATGCAACTTAACTTTGTTTGGTGACAAAGAGTCATTTTTATTGATCTTCTTGATTTTTTCATTCAATTATAACTCCTTGATATCGATTCTATTTTTCATATTTTCTTTTAAGTTCATGGATATTTTATTATAGAGACTTATTTACTCCCTAGATCTCATCAACATATTTGATCCATTTTTAGGAATTTATTTCAATATCCCTCTTTGCTTATGCAGAGGCTCCAACCATTCTAGATAGATTTTAACAATGTATAAATTTTTTATTTAAAACATTATTCATTAATTATGACTTCTCTTTAAGTTGAGTGATTGTTTTCCCTAGAATGTGTGTTCTGATTAGGAATCACTATTTCTAGATGGTTTAAATTGGATTTATTTATGGAACCAAAAACATCCAATGGTTTTGTATCCAAAGGGACCTGCTTTCAAAAGGTAGGTGTTCGTTAGGTTTAGTTAACCTATGATACTTAAGAACTCACATTGGTCATGAGGATGGGAGGTTGGTATCATCACACCCTTGGGGGGGGGGAATTATTTCCTACTTTGGTACTCTCTTATAGATTTAAGATATGTTTATGAATACTTATTAATTTACCAAGTACAATGTATGATTCCTTTTGAGATTTGAAATCAATTTAGCATATGTGAAATTCAAAATCATCTGTATGTATTCAAGGTTCTTCATCAATGAACATATCTATATGTTTTCTAGGTTCTCCATCAATGGTATCCTCTCATATACTACTTAGAGATTCTTTGGTCATTATAATGATGATGGTGGTTTTTAAGCCACTCAGGGGGGGAACTCTGGATTTTATGGTCATCCTGGTATACAAAATTTGTTTTGATATTGGGATTGTACCCATAAATGTTCTACATACATGTCCTTGTGAAATGAATCAGAACCCTAATAATTTTGTGCATCTTAATGGGACACATCATACCTTTTAAGGACATGTGATAAGGACCTAACCATATAGTTTAATGTCTTGTGTTAAGGAAATCTAAGAGGAAAGTGCTTAGTCAAATCTTGGTGTGGGACTTATGCCTAAGAATCCAAAGGAACCTAGAAAGGATATGATTTTCTAAGATGGATTAGAACCTATTGTGAATATGGTCAAGGAAGAATGGATTTTATTTAGAGTGTTGGGTTTGAACATCAGGGAGGCTTCCTACATATCCCACTCGGATGGGAATAAAAGTCCATGTAGTTTGGTAAGTCTCACAGGGGAATATGGATCTTTGAGAGAAATAGGTTGGGGCTTACTCTTAAAGATTATTCCCTTGTACTAGGGTCCATGAGAGATGTCTTAACTCATAGAGATTTAGGGGAGCTTAATTTGGGGTTTATTTCCAAGGTGTATTACTATATTATGTGATTTTAGGTTTGACTCCTGAGGAGGATGTCCTGTGAGCTCAGGCCTTTAGTGAATGCTTTCTACGTATCCCAAATATGGTGGGAATCAAAGTTATCGTAGCTCAAGAAGTGAGTTGGATTATGTGTATGTTGTGCTCATCACAAATCTCTAAGCCCATGTGAGTCATTCTCAATGTGAGAAACAAGAGTATTTGAAAGATTCAACAAACCACACACTTTCTCCTCTGCTGAGGGAAGAGGTTGGGCCTACGATAAAAGAAGATGAGGTGAATGTGGGAGAGGTCATAGAGAAATTAACCCTTAAATGTGAAATGAAAATTTAGGTAATTGGTTTTGGCCCTAAAGGATAGGGGATTACTCTATTAAGGATTCCATTGAATGGGTTTGGTTGGGGCTTAATCCTAAGTAGGATTCCCATTTGGGGTTTAGTTTGGGCTTACTCCTAAGGAGTATTCCCATTTGAGGATTGGTTGGGGCTTAATTTTAATAAGGATTCCCATTTGAGGTTTGGTTGAGGCTTATTCCTAAGTATGATTCCAATTTTTGGATTGGTTGGTGTATACTCTTAAGGAGGATTCTCATTTGAGATTTGGTTAGGGCATACTACTAAGAAGGATTACCATTTGGGGTTTGGTTGGGGCATACTCCCAAGGAGGTTTCCCATTTGAGGATTGGTTGGGGATTAATCCAAATGAGGATGCCCATTTCAGGTTTGGTTGGGGCTTAATCCTATGGATGATGCCCATTTGAGGTTTGTTTGGGGCTTAATCCTATGGAGGATGCCCATTTGGGGATTGGTTGGGGATTACTCCTAAGATGAATGCCCATTTTATGTTTGGTTAGGGATTACTCTTAAGGAGGATGCCCATTTGAGGATTGGTTGGAGTGTACTCTTAAGAATGATACCCATTTGAGACAGTGTCTCAATTTATGAACTGTAAATATTAATGCTAGGTAGTTTTTATCAATATCTAAATATTGAGTCTCTGCATTGACCATGGTTAGATTGATATAGTAAAGGATGTTTTCATTCCTAGTATCATTCTTTTGTGCAAGGAAGGAGCCCACTAATCACTCCAATGCCTTCAAATAAATAATGAGCGGCCTTCTTTCAATAGGTAGCATTGATACTAGTTTTTTAATGGGGCCTTGTCACCATGCAATGTCCCAATTTTACCATTGAAGAAATTATTGAGACATTGGTGGTATGACTAAGGAATGTATTCATGTTGATTTATCCAAGGCCTTCCAATAAGAATGTTTAATGGTATATCCTGCCAGAAAACCATGAAATCTGAATTAGATACAAGATTTCCAAATTGAGTTCTGTGTGTAATCTTAACTAGAGGTTTTTGTTAATTCTTTTCATAACCTTGCAACATTAGAGTGGAAGTAGATAAGTCAGATTTAGTGAAACCCAACCAAAATAAGTGTATCGATAAAAATGATTTTTACTCCTGAACCACTAATAATGAAGGCTCGTCAAATGTCTGTATAGTTAACCTTGTCTGATAAGTACAAGGGCCTGGTTTTTCCATGTACAACTTCATCCATATCTTGGTCCATGAAAGATATAAATATAGTAAAATATATAGTATTATTCACTATATGGTAGGTGATTAGTCACTGAAAGTGGCTAATATTCATTGTTAAGATATTAATATTAAGGTTTTTAAAAGTTCATAAACATCAATTTTAGTCCAATTCAGAAATTGAACTTCATTTCACATCATTGTGCAATTCATGCTTAAAATGTCAATTTGGGCCCACTCAATAATTTGATTGTGGAAATTACAATATTCATCATTTTAATTTTCAATTTTGGTATATGATTTATCACTTTGTTTGGAACATTTTATCTTTTAGGTCCGATGGATGAATTCCAAAGGAAGATGGAGAATTTTGCGCCTGAAGGCAGAAACATGCTGGAAAAAGCATAATGGGCCTAAGGCCCATCAAACAAATGTGGGGCCCAGAAACCAATCCAAATAAAGCTAAAATCTATACATTAGAAAGCTAAAAATATGAGGATCATTTTATTCAACTGTGGCCGGAGCTAATTCTGATGTTTTCATGATGATAAAGGGATCTGATGTTGAGATTTAAATGGTGGACTCGTCATTAATGCACAGAAATTCATCCCACCATTTCAACCATAACATTCAAATGGCTGAGACAAATGTCCTAAAATTTTGAGAGCTTCTAGAAGACACATAGAAGAATATATTTTAAATTTAAGACACCTTCGGATTTGGCCATATGAAGTGTCAAACGCACACGTCAAAATGGAGGACGAATCTGGACAGTTTTCCGTGTCAACTTCGAAACATCAATTTCTTTTTGATTATTCACCCTCATTTTGACTCTATTAATTGTTGGGGGGTGAATTAATTATTGGCGTATGGACCTAAGGCTCCTAATATGCCTATATAAGGAGATATTGGTTAAAGTAATAGGGGTGTATATTTTTCATATCATCTTTTGTTGCTTGTTTCATTGTAAGGTTATGCTTCCAAATTTCCTTTGTAATGTTTTCCATTTCCATGTAAGTTTCTTTTTTGTATCTTTATGTTCTTAATCAACTTCTTTCTCTTCTATATTTTCCATTTCATTTATTAAAACTTTATAATCACAAAGCACAGTGATATCTCTGTATTGTTGTGAATTAGTTCACACATAGGTGTGAATTTCATTCACACACACGGAGGAGTGCTTGTTATTTCCGCGGTTTTAATTTTTTCAATCCAATTCTTGTTAGCCATCTTCCGCCCACCATTGAGAGTATACCATCAATGGAGGGATAAACCCTTAATGGGATAATCTTAGGAGGATTCAAAGGCTGGATTGAATGTTATTTTATGAATGAATTGTTGTTAATTGGATAATTAATTTAAGACATCCATTCTTCAATTATTTCTACTATTCATATTTACTGTGTTTGAGCAAACTAAATTAAATTACTAAATGACCATATACCTCGGGGAGATCATGAATTTGGTTCTCTAAGTGTATACGGGATTAGTAATTGTGTTTAGTAAGCACCAAACCAAAAAATGATGAAGGTAGTGTTATTTTTGAAGAATGGATTCATCAAGAATTAATAAAACCAAAATTGTTTAAAGAAGTAAAATTCATTCAATCCACCCCGAGCATAATCCTAGATCAACCCATTTCCATTTAATTGAATTCACGTAGGTTTCTTAGTGTTATTTAAACCATCCAAAAATCGAACCCAATGTTGGCTACTTCAAAGCCCATCCCGCACCAAATCATAGCGTCTCAAGGTTACTTCTTCGGTCCCTGTGGATTCAACCCCTACATGTACTACATCGATCGCTTTTACCAATAGGGTAAATTTGGGTGCAACCAAATTTTGGCGCCATTGCCGGGGACCCAAGTAAGTTCCTTAGACCAAAAAACTTCTTTTCTTACCCCCATTCTTCTATTCTCATCCCAATTCTCTTATCTTTTCCCTTTCTCGCTTTTTTTTTCTTTTGGCGCATGTCCGCCTACACCCGCGATAACTCAAATAGATTTGTTAGGGTGGATACTCCTAGGGCTGGAGAGTCAAGCACTAAAAGAGGTCTATTTCCTTTAGATCCAAATCTTCCTAATACTCCAAATTCAGACGTTGAGTTCGATACAATGGAGAATCTCCCACAAAACCAAATTTTGGCGCCGTTGCCGGGGACCAAGTAAGTCGCCTTAGAACATCTTTCTATTCTCCCTCATTTCTATTTTCTCATCCCCATTTCTCCTCTCTTTTCCCCTTTCTATTTTTTTTTGACCCCCAAAAATCACGATTCCAAATTTTCAAATAAATCCAATAGAGTATAATCAACAATATCCCTTCACAAACTCAGGATGGAATCAGTTTGAAAATCCACATTGGGAATCACCAACCTTTTTTAATCAACCTTTGAATGAATACCCCACACCTGATAACATGAATGAAATTTGTAATGATGAAGGTTTAAAAGATCAATTTCCATACCTATCAAGAATGATTGAAAAGATGAATAATGAGGAAGTCCATGATGTCCAAATATCTAACAATCCAATCCTGAAACAATTCTTCAAAAATTGTGTGAACAAATGGAAAAAAATGAATTCAGAGGTTTCAAGTTTTAGACAAGAACTACAAAGAATTAAAACTTGTGTGGACCCCATTCCTACTCAATCCATCCCTTACTCAATATTGATAGAAGAATCTTGTAACACACAAACCCCTCATGCCTTTATTGAAGAACCAACCTTAGGATTTGGGATAATTGGAGAGGATCGAGGAGTTTTTGAAGGGTCTTTAAATCAGGAGGAAATTGATTTTTTGGATTCAGAAGAGGAAATTTTGACATCATGGACTGAGTTTCCTGAATATAACTCCATTAATGATTTTTCAAAAACACTAATCACTGAAAAATTGGGAGAAATACCAAACATTGATCCCATACACACTTCTGATATTCAACTGGACAATTTTCAGGATGAATCTTATTTTCAAAATGAACCAATTCTTTCTAAATGTTTTGGAGAAGAAACTGATTTTGATTTAATTTGTCAATCTCCTTTAGGAAATTTCAATGAAACCAAGCTCAAAATCATTATCCTTCATTCCCAAGACAAGAATTACATCATAGGTGATAAAAAAGACCTTGTAGTTTTAGTTCATTCATCTAATGAAGCCAATAATTTTGGAATGGTCATTGATGTCTTAGGAAAGAATATAAGTTCAAATCGATCAACAATTTCAGATATTCCTTGGATTTTACCAATCATTGTGGAAAATAGGATTTTACATGAAACAAATTTCAAAAAAATAATCAATCTCAATCTTATTGAAGTGGAACAAGATGGGTTAATTAAAATGCTGAAAGTTGGAATTGGATAAGTTGGGGGGTAAAAGTCGAGCCAACGACGTTAAACAAAAGCGCTGCATGGGAGGCAACCCATGGTTTTCATGTTTTAAAATCATTTTGAATCATTTTATTTTTCATATAATAAATTACCATAGGCTGTTGACCTGTTCTTCTTTTATGAGTAAGGATGGGTATGAAAGGGGAGCGCTATATTCATCCGTGTCATGTGGCGTGATCTCTGAGTAATACCTTACCCAGAAATCTAAAAAGAAGACAATGTATCATCAGTTTATTTTGTTTTGTTTTATTTTTATGTTTTTATAGGTTCAAAAAAATAAAAGGACATGTCGTAAGTCATATGGAGAATCCATTCACCACCATCCAAGCCGCTGAGACTCAAATCTAGGAGTGAAGGGAGACTGTGGCACGCACTATCATCATCATAAACCACCAGGTGACTTCATTCCATGATTATCATTTTAACTTTCTTCTTTGAACTCCTCTTCTACCCCCTTCTAATTTTTTTCTTTAAACACTGGGGACAGTGTTATTCTATGTTGGGGGAGATAAAAAATGATTTTTTTTGTGAATAATAACATGCATGAAAAGAAATATTCCATTAACCATAAACATGATAACACACATTGCAAACTCTAAAATTGGATATCAAATAAATTTTTCATGCCTTGATTCTGATTTTAATGCAAGTTTAAGTTCGTGGGCATAGTTTTTGGAAAGTGCGGTTGTCCGATGTGATTTTTCAATGTTTACAATTTCATCCTCTTAATAAAAATGCCACAATGCACGTCTACTAGATCGTGGGTGTAAATTTGAGTTCTTGGGTCCCTTTCATTATAGCATAGGGTTCTGGGGTAACTTTTAGTTTAATTTGAGTATCCAAAAAAAACAAAAAATACAAAACAAAAAAAAAACAAAAAAGAATGACGACATAGAGCAATGTTTTGTCCAAATGTGTGGCGTCAGGCACTTGGGGATCGTGACTCCATAGTTGTCTTGCCCATAGATAGGCTTTATATCTCTATTGTAGAGCATGAAATTGACAATATGTGTGGCGTCCGACACTTGGGGATCGTGACTCCATAGTTGTCTTTCCCAGAGTTAGTCTTTTCATGTCTATTGTGGTTAAAAAAATAAAATAAAAAAATAAAAAAAGGATACTCATCTTAAGGTTTAATGTGATTCCCACCTAGCGCTTCCATTTTTTCCCCTTGAACAATAAAATGGGCCCCATATCTTTTATGATGCACAAAACTTTATCATGCTTAATTGGAATTGGATGAAATATGGCAATGAATTTGAACAAAGGAATGGGCTTGGGCTTGGGATATGCTTATGGACCTAGCTTGTTTTAAATGATTTTGATGGGTTCCATAATTTTTTTGGTATGAGGTCTTTTGAGTGAGCAATGTGTATTTAAATGTTTTTGGAAAATGGGATTTGGATTTCATATTTTTAATTTATTTTTCTCGGGACTAGAAAAACTCAAGTTGGGGGTGTGATTAGTCACTGAAAGTGGATAATATTCATTGTTAAGATCTTAATATTAATGTTTTTAAAAGTTCATAAACATCAATTTTAGTCCAATTCAGAAATTGAACTTCATTTCCCATCATTGTGCAATTCATGCTTAAAATGTCAATTTGGGCCCACTCAATACTTTGCTTGTGGAAATTACAATATTCATCATTTTAATTTGAAATATTTGGATATGATTGATCACTTTGTTTGGAACATTTTATCTTTTAGATCCGATGGATGAAACCCAAAGGAAGATGGAGAATTTTGCGCCTGAAGACAGAAACATGCTGGAAAAAGCATAATGGGCCTAAGGCCCATCAAACAAATGTGGGGCCCAGAAACCAAGCCCAATGAAGCTAAAATTTATACAGTAGAAAGATAAAAATATGAGGATCATTTTATTCAACTGTGGCCGAAGCTAATTCTGTTGTTTTCATGATGATAAATGGATTTGAAGTTGAGATTTAAATGGTGGACTCGTCATTAATGCACAGAAATTCGTCCCACCATTTCGACCATAAAATTCAAACGGCTGATCCAAATGTCCTAAACGTTTGAGATCTTCTAGAAGACACATGGAATAAGATATTTTATATTTAATATGTAACAGCCCGAGATTTTATGAAAAATATTCTTTTTTATTTCACTAATGTCTTGTGTTGTACGCTACACCAAAAGGAGCTTGCACAACACGCATCCTTGACTTGCCTTGCATTACACGCAATCGCAACCTTCCTCGATAGCGTGTGTGGTACGTAATACTGAGTTTCACGAAACAATGATATGCTATTAAAATATTATTAAAACTAGCCGTTATGAATAGTAATAACCACTTTTTAAAATTCTGTAAATCTTATTTTTCAAAATGAACTTCATTCTTGGATTCAGAGCATCGAATTTAGCCTAAGGTGAAATTTTGGTACTTTTCGGATAACTTTCACATTCTGATGAATAGTGAAAATTACTAAATTATAATTAAAAACAACTTTTTTAATCGAAATAATTAATATTGATAAATCATTAAATTGAGTGATTTTAAAGTATATTTAGAATATATTTTTAGAATTTAATACAATATTGGTCATTGGATGTAATTTCACATTTAAACCAGACATAATCAAGTGTCAATCTTTTGATATATTTTGTTTCCTAAAAACACGCTATTTATTTTAACAGCGGGATTTAATTATAAAATTAATTAATAAAACTTCTATGTTATGAATTTGGTAAAATAGATTTCATTTTTGAATTTGGAATATGAAATATAGCTTAGGATGAAATTTTGGCATTGTTCTGAGAAACATCAATTTTTGATGAATAGTGAAACTACTAAGTGGTAGGTTAAAAAACTGAATTTTGAATAAAACTTAATTTTACCGCTTCTGTGAATAGAATTTTGAAAATCCGACAGACACGGTTAATATCAAGGACTAAAATGTGGTTCAATGAGATGAAAATAATTTTTGGTGAATAGTAACTTTTTACTTTTTTTTTACCGCGGTTAATAGTAAATAGGGTAACTAAGGGTAAATATGATATTAATATTACCCTAACACATGTCCTAATTCTATTGGACAAGTGTAATTCGACCAAAAACAAACTTAGGAATAAAATATGACCATTTAGGCCCACTTGGATTAGATTAGGACATTTATTATTAATTTATTTAAAGAAAGATTAAAATAGTTAAAATCAAAGTTTAATAAGTAAATCATTTTTAATATGGGGTTATACATAAGATAAATTCGATTGTAAATATTCATTAGAAAGATAAAAATATTTACTACATGATGGTATTTTATTTGTAATTTTTAGACATCAAATAATTTAATTTATTTATGACACAACGATGATGCAGTAATTATCTTATTAATAAAATATTGACATAATTGATGTTATAAACACCAAAATAAATGTAATTTGAGATTTTTTATGAATTCCACTAATTTTATAGGTTACTATGATATATTAATTTTGATTTAATCAACTTGGTTCGAACATTTAATTCTGTTATGACTTTCACAAAAATCATATATCAAATAGTGTCAAAATTGACACAAAATAGTTTTTAAATCAAATATTATATTATTAATTGTTATTTTATTCCTAAAAATCTAAGGTTCGGCCAAATGACTTAGATAAAGATATATATATTAATAATAAACAATTTGGGGTTCGTTTGGCATGTTATAGTAAGTGTATTAACCATATAGTGAAAGAAAACAAAAAGACACGGTAAAAGTTAAATTATTTAACTTGGAGTTAAATCTAATTGATAAGGTTAAAATAATATCCTAAACTTGTCTAAATTCTATTGGTTGATAGGATTTAGACCCATCCCCACTTTAGCTTCGAAATAAGACCCTTTGGAACCATTATAAACCGATTTTGACTTTAATATAAAATAATATTTTTAGATATTCCTAAGGTGCCCCTCTCCTCCCCTATAAAAGGACACCTCCTCCCCCTCCTCCTCACACCAATTTGAGCACTCAAGCTCGGCCAACCCCTGCCAAAATCTCTTCTCCACTTCCCTAGAATAATCCTAGAGGTCCTGGTCTTCTCCAAAGACCAATCTTAGTTCCTTAAGTGAAGGACTCAAAGAGGCACTTCAAAGAAGAGGTAATTACCGTTACCAATTCTTTCATCTTTATTTCTTCTTCCACTTCTTCTTCTTAGGTTGTTTCATTATGAAGTAATAACATCAGTATCACTCATATACTGATATGTTATTATAAGTATGAAACAACCCTATTTCACCATCTATCCATCCTACGGAAAAAGAAATCACAGCGCGTGCGTACGTACGGAATACCGTCTCCACGCCGTGGTGTAATCTATTTTCCACCACCACCTTACATGGATGGGTATAATGGTGTAAAGAATAACTATACATAGTTATTACAACATCATATTGATTCTGATATATTGTATAATCCACTCCAATTCAATTCAATATTTATAGAAATGATATCATCGCTCGTGCGTACGTACGGACTACCGTCTCCACGACGCGATGAGATTCATTCTCCATGTTAACCATTTAAGAATGATTATAAAGTATATATAAGAAATAATAATGAAATATATGACATTATAAAGCTACTGGATTTATGTATATATATATATGTATGTCATCTACTTACTTCCATTCAAGACAATAAGGAAAGGAAAACAGCGTTCATGCGTACGTACGGACTACCGTCTCCATGAACGGTGTTTTTTCATTTCATTTATCTATCTATTATATATATATATACTGAATATATATGATATATAAATCATATTTTATATTCTGGAAGTAAGTAAATCATGATATAAGTAATAATTATGTCAAGAACAACAAGTCAAAACACCTACGATAAATGAAACGATTTTACCCAAAACGCTTCTTTAACATGGAATTTACAAAAGAACGGGTAATATAATGTCATAAGTGAACCATATATGATATCATAACAATGAATATGATTCTTTAATAAGTCAATAACATTATTTAAACCATTATACAGGAGCTTCGGACACGAACAAAGCAAATCGGACCTAAGGTAAGGGAAATATCACAATCTCATTTTTATCCGAGATTGTTTATTCGTAAGTATTTACCGGGGTGTATTTTATCATCCACATCCATGTTTCATCAACATGTAATATTACTTCCATCCACTTACAATTGTTTAAATCAAATTTTACCCTTCGGTTAGTTTTTAGTAAATAATATGAAAGGAATCGTTTATCATTTTTCGTACGAGGTACTTTTTGACTTTTTCGACAAAGGTACGAAGAATGTTTTTTTTAACTTATACGGCATGAATGGATTTTTAAAACATTATTTCCAAGAAGCTTCCTTTAAAAGTTTTCAAGTTTATTTTTAGTCAACTTCTTTTATTTTAAAGTTTTATGACATGTTATGAAAGGAAAAATGTTTTTGAAGTGGAAAGGATATTTTCCTCAAGAATGAAGTTCATGTATTTCATCAGAATTATTTTCCATCTAAGATAATAAAAAGGGTTTTGTTTTTATCCCTATTATTACATTGATTTGATCATGTTGTGATGGAATTATTTTTATTAATTCCTTTATCTTATATGAACTGATTTATGATGTCATGATGTTTCAAGAATCCCATTTTTGTTACATGTGTTATGCGATGATGTATGATTTATGATTATGTGGCACACATAAGAAAGGATTCATTATAAGATGGGTGGGACCTATATCTCCCTCCAATGCATTGGGTAAAGATTTTATATCTCATGAGATAGACATGGCTGAAATGGTAGGTTATACTGGTTCAGTGAAACAGGACTGAAACGAGGGTTACTCGATTCAGAAAGGGACTTTGTCCACTAAGATAGTCTTGGCAATGAGTCATGACTAACAAGAAATGATTTTTCATGATTATGTGTGCATGCCACAAAGTTTTAAGTTTCATGTTATGATTATGGTGATCTCATTTTCACTTCTATGATTTATTAAGATTTTATGATCTCTTTTGCAGGTTATGATTTTCAAAAAGATATGATATGATTTCCTTTATTGCCCTTGCTGAGCATTTGAGCTCACCCTTTTATGTTTTCTTTTCCCCAGGATATAAAGAAAGGTTTTAGGAAAAAAAATGGGATGACCTTTATGGGAGATATTGAAGAACTTTCACCACGATTAGAAGATTATGTTCCGAGTTTCCAAAGACACTAAACTATTACGATCCTTTAGTGTGTGTTTTTGTTATGTACTAAGTATTCCACAAAAGTAATGTAATGTCAATGTACGTCAGGCTTCGGGTCTCTACAGTTGGTATCAGAGGAAAGGTTTAGTCAACCTTTGGAAACTAGGATGCAAGAACTTTAGTGAGATCCCTAGAGATATTTATAAGGCTTGTCTAGGGATGTCCCTAAGGATAAGTATACGTATAGGATACAGTCCTATAACTACGGTAACGATCTTAGAATTTAACCTAAGAAGTTAGATATTGAGGATACTCCCCCTTTATTATGATTTTTGCCTCTCACACTATTCTTTTTGGGTTTTAGAAAATGGCTGGAAACAAGATGATTCACGATAATGGAAGATATGATGGACAATGGACTGATATTCTTCATGAGCAACCAAATGAAATGGGATTTGGAAGTCCAAACATCATCATTATGCCGAATCAGTAATCTCATAATATGATCAATAAAGTAAAATTTGGTAAGTTTCCTGACTCGGCTAATAAGAGAAAGATGGAGTTTCATGATGATCATAGAGGAAAGAAAGTTCAATTCCCCCTATGTAAATCATGTGGGAAGAGGCATCAAGGAGAATGTTTCAAAGGAACTGGAAGATGCTTTGGGTGTGGAAAAGAAGGACACAAAGCAAGTAAGTGCAAAGGAAAAGGTTCAGTTAACACCATGGATGAGGATAATGGTATTGCTACGACATCCACAATAGTTAAATGTTTTAAATGTGGAATGTACGGGCATTATGCAAACCAATGCCCTAAGGGAAAGTCTCATGAAGAGAATCAGTATGGTCGTATGGGAAGTATTTATGTTGATGATGATGAAGAAACTACAAATGATATGTGAGATGAAAGAAATGTTGAAGCTCGGTCAATGGTCTAAGAATGTAGTGGAATGATTACATGTTTATCATGTGTAATGTTGTATAAGTAATCTCATGGAATAAGGATACATCTAAGGATGGTTACACTGTTGTCTTTCCTTATGTTTTGAAAGTGTATGATGAATGGTACCAGTAACCATGAAAGGTTATTCAGATACTTTTGGAAAGTAGATGATAAGTGCATAATGAAAGGATAAGAAGATAATGAGATGTTTGATTGTATTCATGAGCTCATGATTGATATAAGGACTAAGTGATATCATGGTTTGAGTATATAGAATTTTGAGGATTTTGGTATGTGGAAAGTGTTAACTTTTAACTGCACTCATGTTTTCACTAAGGTATTCAAGAGAATACGCGATTAAGGACTTTGAATGTTTGGAATGTGACCAACAAGACATATCTTATGATATGTGGGGATCAACGACAGTAATCGTTTTCACTATGTTATGAGAATGGACTGCAGTATTACGGATAAGCCTAAAGATTGGAATGGATTATGTTGGACATAAGTTAGTATTGTTTAAGGATAGAAGTTTTTTTTTCGATATTATTGATGGGATGTTATAGTAATATAGTTTTATAAAAAGGGCAACCTGCAGGACGGGCGACAGCCCATCGCTTCGGACAAGGCTGTAGGAATCGAACCCACAACCGAAGTGCGACTGGCCTTTATCGCCTACCACTGGCCTACAGGAAGTCCCTGTTTAGTAGAAACTAGTGTTATTATATTAAGCAGTATGATATATGAAGTATAAGCCCATTTTAGGAACCATATATGATTAATCCCACTATAGATCGACTTATGTATATAAATTTTGCTAACCTTTTGAGACAGATGGAATGACCCGTCATTCTATCACATGATCTGCTAACACTTCACGAATAACAAATTCAACTTCCTTTATTTAAGAGATGAAGTGGAAATTGTTAAAGGCACGAACAACAGTGAGATTGTACCAAAATAAAGTAAGTATTTATTCTAATTCAAATTCTTTAACTTTAGGGAAATGATCTTGAAAACCAAAAATGTTGTCCTAGTTCTCTTATACCTGATGAATCAGATGGTACCTTAGATCGTCACAAATTTATGGATTTGTGATTACTGGCTTTTCCATAGCCATGTTCTCTACCACTCTCCATCAGAACATGATGGTTAGATTTCTCTTCCATATCCATATTTTCACCTATGTGGAAACCCAGTGATTAGTTTATTTGGGTAATCGTTACATTTCATATTTAGTTATTAAAGCCAAGTTTTGGTATTCCCTTTTTACGATGTGGGTTTCTATTAAAGAAACTTTCGAATAGTAAACCATTTATAACCCCGACGAATTTCGAGGGCGAAATTCATTTTAAGGGGGGTAGAATGTAACAGCCCGAGATTTTATGAAAAATATTCTTTTTTATTTCACTAATGTCTTGTGTTGTACGCTACACCAAAAGGAGCTTGCACAACACGCATCCTTGACTTGCCTTGCATTACACGCAATCGCAACCTTCCTCGATAGCGTGTGTGGTACGTAATACTGAGTTTCACGAAACAATGATATGCTATTAAAATATTATTAAAACTAGCCGTTATGAATAGTAATAACCACTTTTTAAAATTCTGTAAATCTTATTTTTCAAAATGAACTTCATTCTTGGATTCGGAGTATCGAATTTAGCCTAAGGTGAAATTTTGGTACTTTTCGGATAACTTTCACATTCTGATGAATAGTGAAAATTACTAAATTATAATTAAAAACAACTTTTTTAATCGAAATAATTAATATTGATAAATCATTAAATTGAGTGATTTTAAAGTATATTTAGAATATATTTTTAGAATTTAATACAATATTGTTCATTGGATGTAATTTCACATTTAAACCAGACATAATCAAGTGTCAATCTTTTGATATATTTTGTTTCCTAAAAACACGCTATTTATTTTAACAGCGGGATTTACTTATAAAATTAATTAATACAACTTCTATGTTATGAATTTGGTAAAATAGATTTCATTTTTGAATTTGGAATATGAAATATAGCTTAGGATGAAATTTTGGCATTGTTCTGAGAAACATCAATTTTTGATGAATAGTGAAACTACTAAGTGGTAGGTTAAAAAACTGAATTTTGCATAAAACTTAATTTTACCGCTTCTGTGAATAGAATTTTGAAAATCCGACAGACACGGTTAATATCAAGGACTAAAATGTGGTTCAATGAGATGAAAATAATTTTTCGTGAATAGTAACTTTTTACTTTTTTTTTACCGCGGTTAATAGTAAATAGGGTAACTAAGGGGAAATATGATATTAATATTACCCTAACACATGTCCTAATTCTATTGGACAAGTGTAATTCGACCAAAAACAAACTTAGGAATAAAATATGACCATTTAGGCCCACTTGGATTAGATTAGGACATTTATTATTAATTTATTTAAAGAAAGATTAAAATAGTTAAAATCAAAGTTTAATAAGTAAATCATTTTTAATATGGGGTTATACATAAGATACATTCGATTGTAAATATTCATTAGAAAGCTAATAAGATTTAATACATGATGGTATTTTATTTGTAATTTTTAGACATCAAATAATTTAATTTATTTATGACACAACAATGATGCAGTAATTATCTTATTAATAAAATATTGACATAATTGATGTTATAAACACCAAAATAAATGTAATTTGAGATTTTTTATGAATTCCACTAATTTTATAGGTTACTATGATATATTAATTTTGATTTAATCAACTTGGTTCGAATATTTAATTCTGTTATGACTTTCACAAAAATCATATATCAAATAGTGTCAAAATTGACACAAAATAGTTTTTAAATCAAATATTATATTATTAATTGTTATTTTATTCCTAAAAATCTAAGGTTCGGCCAAATGACTTAGATAAAGATATATATATTAATAATAAACAATTTTGGGTTCGTTTGGCATGTTATAGTAAGTGTATTAACCATATAGTGAAAGAAAACAAAAAGACACGGTAAAAGTTAAATTATTTAACTTGGAGTTAAATCTAATTGATAAGGTTAAAATAATATCCTAAACTTGTCTAAATTCTATTGGTTGATAGGATTTCGACCCATCCCCACTTTAGCTTCGAAATAAGACCCTTTGGAACCATTATAAACCGATTTTGACATTAATATAAAATAATATTTTTAGATATTCCTAAGGTGCCCCTCTCCTCCCCTATAAAAGGACACCTCCTCTCCCTCCTCCTCACACCAATTTGAGCACTCAAGCTCGGCCAACCCCTGCCAAAATCTCTTCTCCACTTCCCTAGAATAATCCTAGAGGTCCTGGTCTTCTCCAAAGACCAATCTTAGTTCCTTAAGTGAAGGACTCAAAGAGGCACTTCAAAGAAGAGGTAATTACCGTTACCAATTCTTTCATCTTTATTTCTTCTTCCACTTCTTCTTCTTAGGTTGTTTCATTATGAAGTAATAACATCAGTATCACTCATATACTGATATGTTATTATAAGTATGAAACAACCCTATTTCACCATCTATCCATCCAACGGAAAAAGAAATCACCGCGCGTGCGTACGTACGGAATACCGTCTCCACGCCGTGGTGTAATCTATTTTCCACCACCACCTTACATGGATGGGTATAATGGTGTAAAGAATAACTATACATAGTTATTACAACATCATATTGATTTTGATATATTGTATAATCCACTCCAATTCAATTCAATATTTATAGAAATGATATCATCGCTCGTGCGTACGTACGGACTACCGTCTCCACGACGCGATGAGATTCATTCTCCATGTTAACCATTTAAGAATGATTATAAAGTATATATAAGAAATAATAATGAAATATATGACATTATAAAGCTACTGGATTTATGTATATATATATATATATGTATGTCATCTACTTACTTCCATTCAAGACAATAAGGAAAGGAAAACAGCGTTCATGCGTACGTACGGACTACCGTCTCCATGAACGGTGTTTTTTCATTTCATTTATCTATCTATTATATATATATATACTGAATATATATGATATATAAATCATATTTTATATTCTGGAAGTAAGTAAATCATGATATAAGTAATAATTATGTCAAGAACAACAAGTCAAAACACCTACGATAAATGAAACGATTTTACCCAAAACGCTTCTTTAACATGGAATTTACAAAAGAACGGGTAATATAATGTCATAAGTGAACCATATATGATATCATAACAATGAATATGATTCTTTAATAAGTCAATAACATTATTTAAACCATTATACAGGAGCTTCGGACACGAACAAATCAAATCGGACCTAAGGTAAGGGAAATATCACAATCTCATTTTTATCCGAGATTGTTTATTCGTAAGTATTTACTGGGGTGTATTTTATCATCCACATCCATGTTTCATCAACATGTAATATTACTTCCATCCACTTACAATTGTTTAAATCAAATTTTACCCTTCGGTGAGTTTTTAGTAAATAATATGAAAGGAATCGTTTATCATTTTTCGTACGAGGTACTTTTTGACTTTTCCGACAAAGGTACGAAGAATGTTTTTTTAACTTATACGGCATGAATGGATTTTTAAAACATTATTTCCAAGAATCTTCCTTTAAAAGTTTTCAAGTTTATTTTTAATCAACTTCTTTTATTTTAAAGTTTTATGACATGTTATGAAAGGAAAAATGTTTTTGAAGTGGAAAGGATATTTTCCTCAAGAATGAAGTTCATGTATTTCATCAGAATTATTTTCCATCTAAGATAATAAAAAGGGTTCTGTTTTTATCCCTATCATTGCATTGATTTGATCATGTTGTGATGGAATTATTTTTATTAATTCCTTTATCTTATATGAACTGATTTATGATGTCATGATGTTTCAAGAATCCCATTTTTGTTACATGTGTTATGCGATGATGTATGATTTATGATTATGTGGCACACATAAGAAAGGATTCATTATAAGATGGGTGGGACCTATATCTCCCTCCAATGCATTGGGTAAAGATTTTATATCTCATGAGATAGACATGGCTGAAATGGTAGGTTATACCGGTTCAGTGAAACAGGACTGAAACGAGGGTTACTCGATTCAGAAAGGGACTTTGTCCACTAAGATAGTCTTGGCAATGAGTCATGACTAACAAGAAATGATTTTTCATGATTATGTGTGCATGCCACAAAGTTTTAAGTTTCATGTTATGATTATGGTGATCTCATTTTCACTTCTATGATTTATTAAGATTTTATGATCTCTTTTGCAGGTTATGATTTTAAAAAAGATATGATATGATTTCCTTTATTGCCCTTGCTGAGCATTTGAGCTCACCCTTTTATGTTTTCTTTTCCCCAGGATATAAAGAAAGGTTTTAGGAAAAAAAAGGGATGACCTTTATGGGAGATATTGAAGAACTTTCACCACGATTAGAAGATTATGTTCCGAGTTTCCAAAGACACTAAACTATTACGATCCTTTAGTGTGTGTTTTTGTTATGTACTAAGTATTCCGCAAAAGTAATGTAATGTCAATGTACGTCAGGCTTCGGGTATCTACATAATACACCTTTGGATTCGGCCATATGAAGTGTCAAACGCACACGTCAAAATGGAGGACGAATCTGGACAGTTTTCCGGGTCAACTTTGAAACGTCAATTTCCTTTTGATTATTCACCCTCATTTTGACTCTATTAATTGTTGGGGGGTGAATTAATTATTGGGGGATGGACCTAATGCTCCTAATATGCCTATATAAGGAGCTATTGGTGAAGGGAATAGGGGTGGATATTTTTCATATCATCTTTTTTTGCTTGTTTCATTGTAAGGTTATGCTTCCAAATTTCCTTTGTAATGTTTTCCATTTCCATGTAAGTTTCTTTTTTGTATCTTTATGTTCTTAATCAACTTTTTTATCTTCTATATTTTCCATTTCATTTATTAAAACTTTATAATCACAAAGCATAGTGATATCTCTGTGTTGTTGTGAATTAGTTCACACATAGGTGTGAATTTCATTCACACACACGGAGGAGTGCTCGTTATTTCCGCGGTTTTAATTTTTTCAATCCAATTCTTGTTAGCCATCTTCCGCCCACCATTGAGAGTATACCATCAATGGAGGGCTAAACCCTTAATGGGATTATATTAGGAGGATGCAAAGGCTAGATTGAATGTTATTTTATGAACGAATTGTTGTTAATTGGATAATTAATTTAAGACATCCATTATTCAATTATTTCTACTATTCATATTTACTGTGTTTGAGCAAACTAAATTAAATTACTAAATGACCATATACCTCGGGGAGATCATGAATTTGGTTCTCTAAGTGTATACGGGATTAGTAATTGTGTTTAGTAAGCACCAAACCAGAAAATGATGAAGGTAGTGTTATTTTTAAAGAATGGATTCATCAAGAATTAATAACACCAAAATTGTTTAAAGAAGTAAAATTCATTCAATCCACCCCGAGCATAATCCTAGATCAACCCATTTCCATTTAATTGAATTCACGTAGGTTTCTTAGTGTTATTTAAACCATCCAAAAATCGAACCCAAAGTTGGCTACTTCAAAGCCCATCCCGCACCAAATCATAGTGTCTCAAGGTTACTTCTTCGGTCCCTGTGGATTCAACCCCTACATGTACTACATCGATCGCTTTTACCAATAGGATAAATTTGGGTGCAACCAAATTTTGGCGCCATTTCCGGGGACCCAAGTAAGTTCCTTAGACCAAAAAACTTCTTTTCTTACCCCCATTCTTCTATTCTCATCCCAATTCTCTTATCTTTTCCCTTTCTCGCTTTTTTTTTTCTTTTGGCGCATGTCCGCCTACACCCGCGATAACTCAAATAGATTTGTTAGGGTGGATACTCCTAGGGCTGGAGAGTCAAGCACTAAAAGAGGTCTATTTCCTTTAGATCCAAATCTTCCTAATACTCCAAATTCAGACGTTGAGTTCGATACAATGGAGAATCTCCCACAAAACCAAATTTTGGCGCCGCTGCCGGGGACCAAGTAAGTCGCCTTAGAACATCTTTCTATTCTCCCTCATTTCTATTTTCTCATCCCCATTTCTCCTCTCTTTTCCCCTTTCTATTTTTTTTTGACCCCCAAAAATCCCGATTCCAAATTTTCAAATAAATCCAATAGAGTATAATCAACAATATCCCTTCACAAACTCAGGATGGAATCAGTTTGAAAATCCACATTGTGAATCACCAACCCTTTTTAATCAACCTTTGAATGAATACCCCACACCTGATAACATGAATGAAATTTGTAATGATGAAGGTTTAAAAGATCAATTTCCATACCTATCAAGAATGATTGAAAAGATGAATAATGAGGAAGTCCATGATGTCCAAATATCTAACAATCCAATCCTGAAACAATTCTTCAAAAATTGTGTGAACAAATGGAAAAAAATGAATTCAGAGGTTTCAAGTTTTAGACAAGAACTACAAAGAATTAAAACTTGTGTGGACCCCATTCCTACTCAAACCATCCCTTACTCAATATTGATAGAAGAATCTTGTAACACACAAACCCCTCATGCCTTTATTGAAGAACCAACCTTAGGATTTGGGATAATTGGAGAGGATCGAGGAGTTTTTGAGGGGTCTTTAAATCAGGAGGAAATTGATTTTTTGGATTCAAAAGAGGAAATTTTGACATCATGGACTGAGTTTCCTGAATATAACTCCATTGATGATTTTTCAAAAACACTAATCACTGAAAAATTGGGAGAAATACCAAACATTGATCCCATACACACTTCTGATATTCAACTGGACAATTTTCAGGATGAATCTTATTTTCAAAATGAACCAATTCTTTCTAAATGTTTTGGAGAAGAAACTGATTTTGATTTAATTTGTCAATCTCCTTTAGGAAATTTCAATGAAACCAAGCTCAAAATCATTATCCTTCATTCCCAAGACAAGAATTACATCATAGGTGATAAAAAAGACCTTGTAGTTTTAGTTCATTCATCTAATGAAGCCAATAATTTTGGAATGGTCATTGATGTCTTAGGAAAGAATATAAGTTCAAATCGATCAACAATTTCAGATATTCCTTGGATTTTACCAATCATTGTGGAAAATAGGATTTTACATGAAACAAATTTCAAAAAAATAATCAATCTCAATCTTATTGAAGTGGAACAAGATGGGTTAATTAAAATGCTGAAAGTTGGAATTGGATAAGTTGGGGGGTAAAAGTCGAGCCAACGACGTTAAACAAAAGCGCTGCATGGGAGGCAACCCATGGTTTTCATGTTTTAAAATCATTTTGAATCATTTTATTTTTCATATAATAAATTACCATAGGCTGTTGACCTGTTCTTCTTTTATGAGTAAGGATGGGTATGAAAGGGGAGCGCTATATTCATCCGTGTCATGTGGCGTGATCTCTGAGTAATACCTTACCCAGAAATCTAAAAAGAAGACAATGTATCATCAGTTTATTTTGTTTTGTTTTATTTTTATGTTTTTATAGGTTCAAAAAAATAAAAGGACATGTCGTAAGTCATATGGAGAATCCATTCACCACCATCCAAGCCGCTGAGACTCAAATCTAGGAGTGAAGGGAGACTGTGGCACGCACTATCATCATCATAAACCACCAGGTGACTTCATTCCATGATTATCATTTTAACTTTCTTCTTTGAACTCCTCTCCTACCCCCTTCTAATTTTTTTCTTTAAACACTGGGGACAGTGTTATTCTATGTTGGGGGAGATAAAAAATGATTTTTTTTGTGAATAATAACATGCATGAAAAGAAATATTCCATTAACCATAAACATGATAACACACGTTGCAAACTCTAAAATTGGATATCAAATAAATTTATCATGCCTTGATTCTGATTTTAATGCAAGTTTAAGTTCGTGGGCATAGTTTTTGGAAAGTGCGGTTGTCCGATGTGATTTTTCAATGTTTACAATTTCATCCTCTTAATAAAAATGCCACAATGCACGTCTACTAGATCGTGGGTGTAAATTTGAGTTCTTGGGTCCCTTTCATTATAGCATAGGGTTCTGGGATAACTTTTAGTTTAATTTGAGTATCCAAAAAAAAACAAAAAATACAAAACAAAAAAAAACAAAAAAGAATGACGACATAGAGCAATGTTTTGTCCAAATGTGTGGCGTCAGGCACTTGGGGATCGTGACTCCATAGTTGTCTTGCCCAGAGTTAGGCTTTATATCTCTATTGTAGAGCATGAAATTGACAATATGTGTGGCGTCCGACACTTGGGGATCGTGACTCCATAGTTGTCTTTCCCAGAGTTAGTCTTTTCGTGTCTATTGTGGTTAAAAAAATAAAATAAAAAAATAAAAAAAAGGATACTCATCTTAAGGTTTAATGTGATTCCCACCTAGCGCTTCCATTTTTTCCCCTTGAACAATAAAATGGGCCCCATATCTTTTATGATGCACAAAACTTTATCATGCTTAATTGGAATTGGATGAAATATGGCAATGAATTTGAACAAAGGAATGGGCTTGGGCTTGGGATATGCTTATGGACCTAGCTTGTTTTAAATGATTTTGATGGGTTCCATAATTTTTTTGGTATGAGGTCTTTTGAGTGAGCAATGTGTATTTAAATGTTTTTGGAAAACGGGATTTGGATTTCATATTTGTAATTTATTTTTCTCGGGACTAGAAAAACTCAAGTTGGGGGGTGTGATTAGTCACTGAAAGTGGATAATATTCATTGTTAAGATCTTAATATTAATGTTTTTAAAAGTTCATAAACATCAATTTTAGTCCAATTCAGAAATTGAACTTCATTTCCCATCATTGTGCAATTCATGCTTAAAATGTCAATTTGGGCCCACTCAATACTTTGCTTGTGGAAATTACAATATTCATCATTTTAATTTGAAATATTTGGATATGATTGATCACTTTGTTTGGAACATTTTATCTTTTAGATCCGATGGATGAAACCCAAAGGAAGATGGAGAATTTTGCGCCTGAAGACAGAAACATGCTGGAAAAAGCATAATGGGCCTAAGGCCCATCAAACAAATGTGGGGCCCAGAAACCAAGCCCAATGAAGCTAAAATTTATACAGTAGAAAGATAAAAATATGAGGATCATTTTATTCAACTGTGGCCGAAGCTAATTCTGTTGTTTTCATGATGATAAATGGATTTGAAGTTGAGATTTAAATGGTGCACTCGTCATTAATGCACAGAAATTCGTCCCACCATTTCGACCATAAAATTCAAACGGCTGATCCAAATGTCCTAAACGTTTGAGATCTTCTAGAAGACACATGGAATAAGATATTTTATATTTAATATGTAACAGCCCGAGATTTTATGAAAAATATTCTTTTTTATTTCACTAATGTCTTGTGTTGTACGCTACACCAAAAGGAGCTTGCACAACACGCATCCTTGACTTGCCTTGCATTACACGCAATCGCAACCTTCCTCGATAGCGTGTGTGGTACGTAATACTGAGTTTCACGAAACAATGATATGCTATTAAAATATTATTAAAACTAGCCGTTATGAATAGTAATAACCACTTTTTAAAATTCTGTAAATCTTATTTTTCAAAATGAACTTCATTCTTGGATTCGGAGTATCGAATTTAGCCTAAGGTGAAATTTTGGTACTTTTCGGATAACTTTCACATTCTGATGAATAGTGAAAATTACTAAATTATAATTAAAAACAACTTTTTTAATTGAAATAATTAATATTGATAAATCATTAAATTGAGTGATTTTAAAGTATATTTAGAATATATTTTTAGAATTTAATACAATATTGGTCATTGGATGTAATTTCACATTTAAACCAGACATAATCAAGTGTCAATCTTTTGATATATTTTGTTTCCTAAAAACACGCTATTTATTTTAACAGCGGGATTTAATTATAAAATTAATTAATACAACTTCTATGTTATGAATTTGGTAAAATAGATTTCATTTTTGAATTTGGAATATGAAATATAGCTTAGGATGAAATTTTGGCATTGTTCTGAGAAACATCAATTTTTGATGAATAGTGAAACTACTAAGTGGTAGGTTAAAAAACTGAATTTTGCATAAAACTTAATTTTACCGCTTCTGTGAATAGAATTTTGAAAATCCGACAGACACGGTTAATATCAAGGACTAAAATGTGGTTCAATGAGATGAAAATAATTTTTGGTGAATAGTAACTTTTTACTTTTTTTTACCGCGGTTAATAGTAAATAGGGTAACTAAGGGTAAATATGATATTAATATTACCCTAACACATGTCCTAATTCTATTGGACAAGTGTAATTCGACCAAAAACAAACTTAGGAATAAAATATGACCATTTAGGCCCACTTGGATTAGATTAGGACATTTATTATTAATTTATTTAAAGAAAGATTAAAATAGTTAAAATCAAAGTTTAATAAGTAAATCATTTTTAATATGGGGTTATACATTAGATAAATTCGATTGTAAATATTCATTAGAAAGCTAAAACGATTTACTACATGATGGTATTTTATTTGTAATTTTTAGACATCAAATAATTTAATTTATTTATGACACAACGATGATGCAGTAATTATCTTATTAATAAAATATTGACATAATTGATGTTATAAACACCAAAATAAATGTAATTTGAGATTTTTTATGAATTCCACTAATTTTATAGGTTACTATGATATATTAATTTTGATTTAATCAACTTGGTTCGAACATTTAATTCTGTTATGACTTTCACAAAAATCATATATCAAATAGTGTCAAAATTGACACAAAATAGTTTTTAAATCAAATATTATATTATTAATTGTTATTTTATTCCTAAAAATCTAAGGTTCGGCCAAATGACTTAGATAAAGATATATATATTAATAATAAACAATTTGGGGTTCGTTTGGCATGTTATAGTAAGTGTATTAACCATATAGTGAAAGAAAACAAAAAGACACGGTAAAAGTTAAATTATTTAACTTGGAGTTAAATCTAATTGATAAGGTTAAAATAATATCCTAAACTTGTCTAAATTCTATTGGTTGATAGGATTTCGACCCATCCCCACTTTAGCTTCGAAATAAGACCCTTTGGAACCATTATAAACCGATTTTGACTTTAATATAAAATAATATTTTTAGATATTCCTAAGGTGCCCCTCTCCTCCCCTATAAAAGGACACCTCCTCCCCCTCCTCCTCACACCAATTTGAGCACTCAAGCTCGGCCAACCCCTGCCAAAATCTCTTCTCCACTTCCCTAGAATAATCCTAGAGGTCCTGGTCTTCTCCAAAGACCAATCTTAGTTCCTTAAGTGAAGGACTCAAAGAGGCACTTCAAAGAAGAGGTAATTACCGTTACCAATTCTTTCATCTTTATTTCTTCTTCCACTTCTTCTTCTTAGGTTGTTTCATTATGAAGTAATAACATCAGTATCACTCATATACTGATATGTTATTATAAGTATGAAACAAACCTATTTCACCATCTATCCATCCTACGGAAAAAGAAATCACCGCGCGTGCGTACGTACGGAATACCGTCTCCACGCCGTGGTGTAATCTATTTTCCACCACCACCTTACATGGATGGGTATAATGGTGTAAAGAATAACTATACATAGTTATTACAACATCATATTGATTCTGATATATTGTATAATCCACTCCAATTCAATTCAATATTTATATAAATGATATCATCGCTCGTGCGTACGTACGGACTACCGTCTCCACGACGCGATGAGATTCATTCTCCATGTTAACCATTTAAGAATGATTATAAAGTATATATAAGAAATAATAATGAAATATATGACATTATAAAGCTACTGGATTTATGTATATATATATATGTATGTCATCTACTTACTTCCATTCAAGACAATAAGGAAAGGAAAACAGCGTTCATGCGTACGTACGGACTACCGTCTCCATGAACGGTGTTTTTTCATTTCATTTATCTATCTATTATATATATATATACTGAATATATATGATATATAAATCATATTTTATATTCTGGAAGTAAGTAAATCATGATATAAGTAATAATTATGTCAAGAACAACAAGTCAAAACACCTACGATAAATGAAACGATTTTACCCAAAACGCTTCTTTAACATGGAATTTACGAAAAGAACGGGTAATATAATGTCATAAGTGAACCATATATGATATCATAACAATGAATATGATTCTTTAATAAGTCAATAACATTATTTAAACCATTATACAGGAGCTTCGGACACGAACAAAGCAAATCGGACCTAAGGTAAGGGAAATATCACAATCTCATTTTTATCCGAGATTGTTTATTCGTAAGTATTTACTGGGGTGTATTTTATCATCCACATCCATGTTTCATCAACATGTAATATTACTTCCATCCACTTACAATTGTTTAAATCAAATTTTACCCTTCGGTGAGTTTTTAGTAAATAATATGAAAGGAATCGTTTATCATTTTTCGTACGAGGTACTTTTTGACTTTTCCGACAATGGTACGAAGAATGTTTTTTTAACTTATACAGCATGAATGGATTTTTAAAACATTATTTCCAAGAAGCTTCCTTTAAAAGTTTTCAAGTTTATTTTTAATCAACTTCTTTTATTTTAAAGTTTTATGACATGTTATGAAAGGAAAAATGTTTTTGAAGTGGAAAGGATATTTTCCTCAAGAATGAAGTTCATGTATTTCATCAGAATTATTTTCCATCTAAGATAATAAAAAGGGTTCTGTTTTTATCCCTATTATTACATTGATTTGATCATGTTGTGATGGAATTATTTTTATTAATTCCTTTATCTTATATGAACTGATTTATGATGTCATGATGTTTCAAGAATCCCATTTTTGTTACATGTGTTATGCGATGATGTATGATTTATGATTATGTGGCACACATAAGAAAGGATTCATTATAAGATGGGTGGGACCTATATCTCCCTCCAATGCATTGGGTAAAAATTTTATATCTCATGAGATAGACATGGCTGAAATGGTAGGTTATACCAGTTCAGTGAAACAGGACTGAAACGAGGGTTACTCGATTCAGAAAGGGACTTTGTCCACTAAGATAGTCTTGGCAATGAGTCATGACTAACAAGAAATGATTTTTCATGATTATGTGTGCATGCCACAAAGTTTTAAGTTTCATGTTATGATTATGGTGATCTCATTTTCACTTCTATGATTTATTAAGATTTTATGATCTCTTTTGCAGGTTATGATTTTCAAAAAGATATGATATGATTTCCTTTATTGCCCTTGCTGAGCATTTGATCTCACCCTTTTATGTTTTCTTTTCCCCAGGATATAAAGAAAGGTTTTAGGAAAAAAAAAGGGATGACCTTTATGGGAGATATTGAAGAACTTTCACCACGATTAGAAGATTATGTTCCGAGTTTCCAAAGACACTAAACTATTACGATCCTTTAGTGTGTGTTTTTTTTATGTACTAAGTATTCCGCAAAAGTAATGTAATGTCAATGTACGTCAGGCTTCGGGTCTCTACATAATACACCTTTGGATTCGGCCATATGAAGTGTCAAACGCACACGTCAAAATGGAGGACGAATCTGGACAGTTTTCCGGGTCAACTTCGAAACGTCAATTTCCTTTTGATTATTCACCCTCATTTTGACTCTATTAATTGTTGGGGGGTGAATTAATTATTGGGGGATGGACCTAATGCTCCTAATATGCCTATATAAGGAGCTATTGGTGAAGGGAATAGGGGTGGATATTTTTCATATCATCTTTTTTTGCTTGTTTCATTGTAAGGTTATGCTTCCAAATTTCCTTTGTAATGTTTTCCATTTCCATGTAAGTTTCTTTTTTGTATCTTTATGTTCTTAATCAACTTTTTTATCTTCTATATTTTCCATTTCATTTATTAAAACTTTATAATCACAAAGCATAGTGATATCTCTGTGTTGTTGTGAATTAGTTCACACATAGGTGTGAATTTCATTCACACACACGGAGGAGTGCTCGTTATTTCCGCAGTTTTAATTTTTTCAATCCAATTCTTGTTAGCCATCTTCCGCCCACCATTGAGAGTATACCATCAATGGAGGGCTAAAACCTTAATGGGATTATCTTAGGAGGATGCAAAGGCTAGATTGAATGTTATTTTATGAACGAATTGTTGTTAATTGGATAATTAATTTAAGACATCCATTATTCAATTATTTCTACTATTCATATTTACTGTGTTTGATCAAACTAAATTAAATTACTAAATGACCATATACCTCGGGGAGATCATGAATTTGGTTCTCTAAGTGTATACGGGATTAGTAATTATGTTTAGTAAGCACCAAACCAGAAAATGATGAAGGTAGTGTTATTTTTGAAAAATGGATTCATCAAGAATTAATAAAACCAAAATTGTTTAAAGAAGTAAAATTCATTCAATCCACCCCAAGCATAATCCTAGATCAACCCATTTCCATTAAATTGAATTCACATAGGTTTATTAGTGTTATTTAAACCATCCAAAAATCGAAACCAAAGTTGGCTACTTCAAAGCCCATCCCGCACCAAATCATAGCGTCTCAAGGTTACTTCTTCGGTCCATGTGGATTCGACCCCTACATGTACTACATCGATCGCTTTTACCAGTAGGGTAAATTTGGGCGCAATCAGTAGGCCTCAGCAGAAAAAAACCTTAGTTTCAAACTCTTGAGTACTTGACAGAGACTCAATAAGTTCTTCTCGAAGATATTTTGATAGATTCAGAGCATCCAGGATTGATAACTTGGTTGGTACTTAGGCTAGTTGTTTCAAAATTTCATACTTCTATTCTAAAGGCCTTCATTTTCCAGCAAGGAGATGCAGTTTTGCAGGTTCCATGGAAGTTGATTCTACTGATGTAGATGGACTATGTGTTAGGTAAGAAATTGGAAATACATCTACTATTGGAGGATAAGACTAACTAGGTCTATCTACCTACTTATAGAGTGGTGGTATATCCTCTAATTGGTCTTCCAATATGATCATTTTGGGGATGATATTATCAGGTGTGGGAGAGTTCCCTTGTTCTTACTGAGCCTACTAAAGGGATCTCCCATGATTTTATGTTGTATAAAGGGTTCAAGTAGGGGTGTAATTAAAATTCTATCTTCTAGAATACCCGTGTATTACTCTATATCCTTGACCTTGTCTTCTTTCCCTAGTTCCCTAATCAAGTATAGGGAGTTCAGATTCATAACTAGAACCATCATTTTCTTAGGGGTCCGTTAAGTGGATAATGTTAATGGAACTGAATATCAACTCTTCATCTAATGAATATTCTGCTTGACCGGATGGTTCTCGTTGTGGTGTTTGGCGGGGCGGTCCTCGTGCTTTTGAGATAGTTGGCATGAAATCTTCCGAAGTCAATGAAAACATTGTCCTTGACATGAACTCATATTATTTGAATACTCTTTATCCTTATAAATATGTTCTTTCTTTGAGGATTGGCCTTTGGAGGAATGATATTTTGATGAATATGGATTGGTTGTAGTAGAAGTGGTAGGAGGCACAGTCAATTGTTTTATCTGTGTTCATAGAATATAATGAGTTTTATTGATTTTTTTCCTTACCATCCAATCATCAAACTTCTACACATTATTTATTTTGACTTTCTTCCATTCGCATTCCTCCTCTAGAATGGTAATAATAACGTATGCTACCTAGGCTGATGAAATTTTTATTTCCACTTTTCTAGAGTCCATGATATTGTTAAATAGATATTTGAAAAAAATGCTCCTAGATGGGGTGCCCCAACATTTTATGGAAGGAAAAGTAGTTTGGGGGGTCTTCATCTCCTTCTTTGTTCAGTTTCTTAGGTCTTGGAAGCTAGACTAAGTTGTTTTCCAAGGATGAAATGAAGTAATCGGGAATCTGTTCATTCTGAAAAGAGTAGAATTTGTTCTTTAACTACTGAAAATATCTTCTACTTTGATATTTTGTATCATGTTGATGAGGAAGTCATTGTTACAGACACTCGGTAGAAGGATCCCTATAGTTTGATGAGGTATTTGAAGTAGAAACAGATGTAGGTGTTTTCTAGAGTGTAACTGTGGCAGCCTCTGATTTTCCTATTCTCCTCCCTAGAGGTGAAATAATTACATGAGACTTAGATTTTGTTTTAATAATGTAATTATCTACTTTTTGGGTGATTGAATAAAGGTCCCAAAACCCTCCTACGTATTTCAAAGGGACCAGTGGTGTGCACAACACATCTCATAGATTTTCCACACCAATTTCCAGTAACTCTTCTAGAGGGGGATGTAGGTTTAAGGAATACATTAGTTATTTACATCAATAAATGACATATGAAACTACTTAGTTTTACCTTTTTTCATTTTGTAAGACCAAATATTGTTCTCTTCTACAACATTGAGTTGAATTGGAAAAGGAATTTCTAACAGAGGTCTTCCCATCCAGCAATTGATCAAGACTGCAAACTCGTATACCAGACAAAGGTCATCCCCTACAGTGATTTTAAAAAACATCGAACCTTTAATAATTATTGTTGTTGAGGGTTCCCCATCATGGGATAACAGTGATAAATGAAATGTGTTAAGTGATGATCCAGATCTATAAACCATTAGAGATTAGGAATCTGGTATTCACAAAGTTTGGCAGTGGTGTAATCAGATCTACCCAATTGGGGAAAGCCTTATTTTCCGATTGTAATGGTATGCATTGTTATTCCATACCTTTCAATTGATTTTTTAATGAATCAATGGAATTCATAAGGATTTTAGGAATATATCATTGAGATGAGAGGTACAACAGCTGGAGCTTGAACTGGTGCAGAAACTGGTAAGACCACCAGTGGTGGTGATAATGGTATTTTCCTTTGATAACCCATAGGGATAGTTCTGTAAGGATGTGATTGAACTTATTTTTTACTATGTACTCAATAGAGGGTATTCATTATCCACATTAGTAGTTTCAAAAAACTCTATTTGATGAGGATATCTTACTGGAAGTGAAAGTAGAGGATCTTCTAGTGGAGTATGTCTGGTAGGAATACTGATTCAGAGTAAATCTACATTGAGTATCATCAACTCCTTCATATCCTTATCTTATTGGTTGAATCATTCTTCAAGAAAAAGATATTGATCTTCTCCATAGGAAAATTGAGACATGATCTTTCCTTTACCTATGCTCTTGTTAGGTGCCTTTCCATGAGGTAGAAGTTGATTATTCAAGAGAATACATAAATTTTGGGTAATATATTGATTTTGGGTATGAACATCTCCTTTATTTTCTTCAGTGTGTACCACATTATGAATAAGAACTTCATCCTCTGACTCTCCTAAACTGGGATTATTTTTTGGAGGATCTTCTATAATGGCATTAATGGCATTTACTGACATGTAATGCATTAATACAATTCTATTAGTATCTTTGTAAGATCAAATTCTTCTTCATCCTCCATGAGACTTCATTCTTCTATTTTTTAGTTTCCCATGAATAGTTTGATAGATGGTAATCTTAATGGAATCATTGGATAGTCCAGTTGTGTGATCCCTATATGTATCCTTCCCTAATTGGGAGGAAACTAAGTTCCACTAAATAGGCACATGAGCCTTAGCCCAGTTGGTGAGGTATCCTTAAGTGCATCCACAAAACCCAGGTTCAAAACTAGGTAGAGGCATATTTATGGGTACTGTAGCAGTACAGTAGAAGGTACTATAGTATTACTATAACAGGCACTGGAGAAGAACTGTACACTATGTAGGTACTGTAGCAGGACTTTAGCAGGGACTGTTTGGTACTGTAGCAGTATGAACTATTCACCTTGGGCCACCAGTTTGGTCTTGGAGTCCTTAAGAATTTCGGGCCACCCAAGCTTTTGGGTCAGTAGGGATTTTGGTCCACCTTTAAGGCCTTCGTTCCACCTCAAGGCCTTCAGGCCACATGCAGTTTCCCCTAACAAACTACAAAAAAAAGAGCAGCCCCAGAAGAGGATTCAAAGAAGGTGCACTTCCCAGAGCAGAGCCAAATGGATTTTTTAGAATGAGAGGGTATGGATATGACATTGGGACTAGGCTATGCTTGCATGGGAATCCTTTACAGATGGACATGCGAAGGTGGAGAGCTACTATCATGATACAGATGCTGGAGAGGGGCAGTTCCTTATAGATATTCTGGTTGAATTCCCTAAGTCCTTCGGGTAATGTAATCTTCTAAGCCTACTGTCCATGTAATCTCTGAGCCTACGGGCCTTATAAGGGTTCCCCCTCATCCCTTGAAAGGGGGGTTATCAAAATCAATAAAAATGAAGGCCTTCGGGCCATTCAAGCTAAGTTCCACTAAAGAGGGGATTGTAGATTGGAAAATCCCACGGCCTTATAGGCTGGGATTGTTAATTTTATTCTTCCTCAACCCTTCAAGCTCTACTTGATGACTCCAAATGTTGGGTTAAAAAATCCCACATCTCTATGGAATGGGGTGGTTCTTGAACTTCTATGGCTGATATCAGTACAGTTTCTCTTCTTAATTTATGAATTATGGTCCGAGCATTGGTTGGGCGCATTATCCAACACCCACTTAAATCACCTATTTTAGAATGACCATTGTACTTTTTTCAGAAATTTGTGTGATCTAATGGCTGAAGTCCTCCAAGAGGGAAGCCTGCTTGATTTTTTCAGATGCTAGATATAGAATCATTTTAATATCTTGATATCTTTGGGACTAACTTTGGTGAAAACCAATCAAGGCCTACTCTTGCTGGAATTTCTTCAGTCATGATCAGAATTTGTTTTTTGTAGCTAGCCTGGGGAAATAAAATTGCATGGGACCACTCTTGGTTGGATTTGTTGAATTTGGAGCATAGTGAAAAGCAATTCTCTATGTGCACCCCATCCTCTGATATGAACACCAGATGGGGTTTCATTGATCAATTTTTGTAAACTCTTAAATCCATTGAGCCATGCATGTTGAAGGGCCTCATGTTTCTTCTCTAACATTGGATGCTGAGAAACTGGGAGATATGCCAAGTCAATTTGGAATTCCAACCCTTATATTAACTTGACATAACATTGATATTAATCATATGGTAATGCTTTGATTTTTAAATGATGATAAGTCTTCCATAGGTTGAGGTGGATATCATGAATGTAATATTCTACCAACATTTCTGGAATGTTGTATTGAGATGTTTCCAAAACCCAAAACATGACTGGAATTTCAACCTTAGCTAGTTGTTTTCTTATATTCAATATATCTTCTTCATATTTATCTATTGGGTTCTAGACTTGGTATGACCAGAGTGGATGCTTCTTGATGGATTTATCACAATCAATAGGATTAGTTGGTGTTTCCTCTACCATATTAAATGAAAAATGGTCAAAGGGAGGTTTAGAGAATAACTATCACCTTGAGCTATCTTCTGGTTGATAAATTATTTCACTTGTTAGTAACATGGCATCAGACATGACTGGAATTACGTTTTCAAGTGCCTCAATATAATGAGGCTTTATTATCACTACACTACCAATTAGATAATTCTCTTAAAAATGGGAAATACTACTACAGAGAGAACATTCACAGCAAACGCCATCATGGGGAGGACCACCATGGTGGATTACTACAAGGGATAAATCCTCTTTCTCCTTGGCCTTCTGGCTACACTGAGAGTTTTCATGACTCTCATTCATAGGTAGGTTCTCTAAATTGACTGAATTTTTATGAAGAAATCCTTAATGATGAAGTATATGATGAATAAAACCATAATTACTAGTACTGATCTCATACTTTGGTAATTGAAGGGTAGGATCTTGAGATGTAATAGATAAATTTCAAAAGGATTCAAGAACTCTAGCATTAAGAGGAACCAAATCGTAGATTGACTCTTGATTTTCAAACTATGTTTGGTGACACTTCTTCTTAGATGCTCCTTAATATGTATTTGGGTCCACTTGTTGGGAGAAGTGGTTATCATGGGAAGGTGTATGTACCTGCCTTGGAGTGGTCATCAGAATAGGCCAATTATCTCCAATTGGAACATGTGTATGTGCCCAATCCAGTTGTCCGTATGATATAGGGGAGTGGGATCCAAAACCCTCTTATACTAGAACAAAGGTGTGTATCTGTTCTGGGGTGTCATGTTGATGAGTCATACCATATATGAGGAAGGAATTATGTACATGTCCCATTGGTACTACTGAAGCTGTCATTATGATATTTTGGAAATCTTCTAGAATATGGGAAGGAATTTACGTATTCCCTTTCACCACTGTGAAAAATTTTTTGGTGACTTTATCTGGAGTAATAGAAATATATTTCCATTCCATATCTAGAGTATTTTTATGTAATTGCTCATGTCTTCCCTTTATTATCAATGGATACTTACATTACTAATGTGTGGGGGAAGTGATTTGAGTTTTCCCAGTCTGCCCCAAGTTTTTTCAGAGCTTTCCGGTTGGATTCTTCGAATGATACCAAATAAGACCATTGATAGGCATGGTGAGTGTAGGTAGGTGTATGTTACTTCTTACCTGATTTCATATGAGACTGTTGGCAAGCTTGGTGAATAATGGTAGATATATGATTCTTCTTATAAGTTTCTTCCACATTTTATTGAATGGATTCCTTGAATGTAGTCAAATGTGTTTGTAAACTGGATGATAGATTTTAAGTCAGTGTATGTGTCTTATCATGGTACTCCACATATAAGAATGATGGGATTGGTTGTGCACTACCATATGAGTCTGATGGCTGGAGGAATTGAGTTAGACGTGTGTATGTGCCCATTCATTGTTTTCCATCAAGCTGAGTTAATGGAATTCTCTATATGGGTAAAAGGTAGGAACCTACTCCATGGTGGCTGGTTTTTCACCATAGGTTCATCTTGTGTGCCTGGGTCTGAGGGACTTGGTCCGGATAGCCGAAGATAACACCCTCATAATTTTGAGGGTTTGTGGCCACACATCATTGGTAGCTGTGATTTTTGACATGATCCCTCATGAAGGACCCCAGTGTCTTAGGGACAAGACCTTGGATGGAATCTTGGTTGACCACACTAAAATATGGGAGGGATTGGTGATTATGTTCCAGAGATAAACTCTGTCAATGATTGAAGATATTGGTTGAAACTCTCGGCTTCTAAACCACTATTTGTCATTGACCGAAGGACTGAGGGTTATTCTTGATTTGGAGGTCCTGTCGAGCAGCCTCCAAGGTTGGGATAGTACCATGTTGATGGTACTCTCATACCAATGAATTGAAAAGCCAGATTTGAAGAAGATAAGTTGGTGATGATGTCCTTCGAGAAAAAAATGATCCATTTTGAGCAGCAACAGAGGCATTCACAGGTGAAAACTTGAATGAATCCATTTAAAATAAAGGGTGTTCCTAGAAAGAAGTACCTGTATATTTGAAAAATACAAACCATGAACTCTATCAATGTATTGTCTTTTTAGATGAACACATGAATGATTTATTCCCTTGTCTATCCCTCCGTTATCAATATATATGGGCCTAATATATGGGTAACACTATAATCTTGGTTAAGGATTCATGTTAGGTTCACCATTTTTTTGTTTTCATATGGGTGTAAACAAAATGGTTTGATGGATAATAACTAACCATCTTTCTTTAAAGATTTTTTAGGTTAACCATTAACTTGTTTAAGGATTCACATCGGGTTCACCATTTTTTGTTTCTCCCAAAACATGTGTTCTGATTGGGAATCACTACTTCTAGATGGTTTCCATCAGATTTATTTATGGAACCAAAAACATCCAACAGTTCTGTATTCAAAGGGACCTACTTTTCAAAGACATGTGTTTTTATGTTTTTTTAACCTATGATGATTAGGAACTCACATTGGTCAAGAGGATGGGAGGTCGAGGTCATCACACCCTTTTGGGGGGAATTATTTCCTACTCTAGGACTCACTTATATATTTAAGATATATTTATGAATAATTATTAATTTACCAATTATAAGGTATGTTTCCATTTGAGATTTGTAATCAATTTAGCATGTATTAAATTCAGAATCATTCGTATGTATTCAAGGTTCTTCATCAATGGAGATATCCATATGTATTTGAGGTTCTATATCAATGTTATCCTCTAGTATACTACTTAGATATTTTTTATTCATTGTTATGATGATGCTGGTTTTTAATCCACTCAGTGGGGAAATTTTAAATCTATGGTCATCTGGGTAGAAAAAAGTTATTTTTATGTTGAGATCATACCCATAAATGGGCTACCTATGTATCCTTATGAAAGGAATTATAACTCTCATAGTTAAGTGACACTTAATGAGACACATTATACCTTTTAAGGTCATGTGATAAGAATCTAACCGTACAGTTTAATGTCAGGTGGTAAGGAAATATAAGTAAAAGGTTCTTAGTCAAAGCTTGGTGTGGGATTTTATCCCAAGTATGAACCTGGAAAATATATAAGTCTCTAAGTTGGATTAGACCCTATTGTAAATATAGCCCAGGAAGAACAAGGTTTATTTAGACTGTTGGGTTTGGACCTTAGGGAGGCTTCCTACATATCCCACTCAGATAGGAATCATAGCCTACGTAGTTTAGTAATTCTCACAGGGGAATATGGCCCTTTGAGAGAAATAGGTTGGGGAATACTTCTAAAGAGGATTCACTTGTAACAGGGTCCATGAGATATGTATTAAATCATGTATATTTAGGGGAGCCTAATTTGGGGTTTATTTCCATGGAGAATTCCTAAATTAAGGGAGTTAGGGTTGGACTCTTGGGGAGGATGTCCAGTGAGCTCAAGCCTTGTGTGAAGGCTTCATACGTGTCCCAATTATGGTGGGAATCATAATTTTCATATTTCAAGAAGTGATTTGGATTGTGTGGATTTTTTACTAATAAAAAATCTCTATTCCCACATGAGTCCTTATTGGTGTGAGAAAAAAAAAGATGTGACAAATTTAAGAAACCACACACTTTCTCCTCTGTTGATGGAAGATATTGGTCCTATGACGAAAGAAGATGAGGTGACATTGGGTGAGGTCACAGAGCAATGAACCCTTCAATGTGACATGAAAATTAAAGTCATTAGGTCAGGACTAAAAGGATAGGGGCTTACCCAAAGAGAGATTCCCTTTAATGGGTTTGGTTAGGGCTTACTCTTAATTAGAATTCCCATTTAGGGTTTGGTTAGGGTTTACTCCTAATGAGGAATCCCATTTGTGTATTGGTTGGGGCTTACTCTTAAGGAGGATTCCCATTGGAGGTTTATTTGGGGATTAATTTTAAAGAGGATCCCCATTTCAGGATTGGTTTGGTATTACCCTTAAGTATTATTCCCATTTGAGATTTGGTTGGGGCTTACTCCTAAAGAGGATAACCATTTGAGGTTTGGTTGGAGATTAATCCTAAAGAGGATTAAAATTTGAGGATTGGTTGGGGCTTAATCCCAAGGAAGATTCCCATTTGATATTTTTTGGGGGGCTTACTTATAATGAGGATTCCCAATTAAGTATTGTTTGGGGCTTACTTCTAAAGAGGATGCCCATTTGATATTTGGTAGGGGCTTAATCAAAAGGAGGATGCCCAAATGAGGATTGGTTGGGGCTTAATCCTAAGGAGGATTCCCATTTGAGGTTTGGTTGTATACTACTCCTAATAAGGATTCCCATTTGAGGATTGGATGGGGATTACTCCTAAGGAGGATGCCCATTTGAGTTTTGGTTGGGGCTTACTCTTAAGAAGGATTCCCAGTAGATAATTGGTTGGGGATTACTCCTAAATAGGACACCCATTTGAGGATTGGTTTGGGATTACTCTTAAGGAGGATTCCCATTTGAGATTTGGTTGGGGCTTACTCTTATAGAGGATTCCCAAATAAGGATTGGTTGGGGCTTACTCATAAGGAGGATTCCCATTTGAAATTTTGTTGGGGCTTACTCCTAAGGAGGATGCCCAATTGAGGATTTTTTGGGGCTTTCCCCTAAGGAGGATTCCCATTTGAAATTTGTTGGGGGATTATTCCTAAATATGATTTCCAAATGAGGATTATTTGGGGATTACTCCAAATGTGGATTCCCATTTATGATTCACCCTGGAATAGTGTTAGGTGATAAGGTTTCAGGATTTTCTTGAGTATTTTATCAACTCAAGTTACTCGAGTAATCCAAGAGAAGAATATAAACTCAGAACATGAGAAAGAAACCAAGAGTACCTAGTCGACTCAATGCATTTTAGTGATTGTGTAGAAATATCTCAAATCATGGTATTCCAAGAGTGGACATTTGGGTCATATAGGGGTGTGATGTAAAATATCATCAACCCAGAATAAAACGTTTGAGGTGTGACTCTACATTTTTTATGGGGGTCAGTGATGGAAGCGAATGGACCAGCCTGAAGGGCCAGGACCAAAGGCCGTCACTGATCCCAAGTGGTTGTACGAGGGCACTTCCCCCACGATTTGGACTAGTGGGGTCACACAGGTGCTCTGTGCAGGTGGTCCACATAGGTGGGTAGCACAGGTGCTCCGCCAAGGTTGGTCGCACAGGTCCTCCACCAGGGTGGGTTGGTTAGGTCCTCCGCTAAGGTGGGTCGCGCAGGTACTCCACCAAGGTGGTTCATGCAGGTGCGCTGTGCAGTTCCTTGGACCAGGTCCATGGAGAGGGTCCTTGGTATAGGTCGCTTTATTCTATACCCTGATGGTACTTCAAACTACCGGTCCCCTTTAATTATCACTTCTCCCATGTTTTAGATAATTAATTGAGAGTTTTTGTGGACCTGATAAAAGGAGGGTAGTGCAATGAGAGATCCAAGGCTTCTCCCAAACATTTAGCCTTTCAAATGGGGATCCCGAGGGTCCTATTTATAGGTAAGGAGGGGGGTCGAATGGGGTTTTGAATCATAGTTCAGATGCATATCTCTTCAATTTAGCTCCTCTATGTAGGGGTATAAAAATTATACTTCCGCATAGGTCCATTGCGTAAGCCCTCTGTGTGGGTGAGGGAAATTCCATTATAAAACTTATATATCTTTCAAGTTACATAACTTTTAATTCATAATTCTATTTGGGCTCTATGACCAATAAAATATAATACCTTGAAGATAAATATACTTATTAAAATGGTTAATACACTATGTCTTCTCTGAAGAAACTTAGAATTTGAATTTTGATGCATCGACACCTTTTTATCATCTATCTTGGAAATCCAAGGCTTACTCCTAGAGAGGGGGTATTTCCGCTTATCCCTCTCATTATGGAGAATTCTCCTAGAAAATGTAAATCTAATCACGAATTATATGTAAAAGTGCACAAAACACACTCTTTGGTGTCAACAGTGATGTCTACCTACATGCTTTCAATTACCACGTAGATAATAGGTACTAATTATTTGCAATAACCATACATCATATCCTTTAATACATCAATTAAAAAATAAGCTAACATGTTATCACCCTCACTAGTGCTTGGATCATCTTTATGATAGTTTTTAAAATAACTAACACATACCTATTGATCACTTTAATCTATTAATTAAATTGAGGTAGATAAGCTATTCATCTCCTTGGTGTAAACTTGATCCACTTGTTCATTAATTTCTAAGTATGATATGTATTCATTTATGGAAAGGTGTGGAGATACTGATGATTTCAATTATTTAGATAATAATTAAGATTTATTATTAATATTTATTTTTTTATTTATTTATCATATTTAAATTTGTCTTTGCAGATATAATTTTATGTTCAGAGATAACTGTATCTTCACCAAAACATTACTTAATTGTTAACATAGGAATAAAACCTAAATCATCAATAGAGAATAACTGTATTGTATAGAATCCAACTGAGGTAAAACATGGATCTGATACCAATTATTAAGACCATATTAGGATATACATGACACTGATAGGGGCTGAATCAGTATGGGGAACTATTTCACTAATTATAACTTTTATCCATTTTACCTCTTATAACTATTAATATCTTTATTATCCTATTCTATTTTTTTGATCGCATAAAAATATATGAAAGTAGGTAAAGACCAAACATGATATTTTTATAGGGTTCACTACTCGATAAGATTAACTATTCCTTATCATGGATTAGAAATAATTCAACACCATATAACCACTAGAAAATGTTCCTATAAGTGTAGTTACGTTAATATGGGAATATTCCTTCACTTGTGTGTCACTAATGTTAAGAGACAATTCTTATTTTATAGCTTGTGGATTGTTATTAATACCACATATAAAGATAGTATTCATATTTTTTAAGGTAAATTGTAACACCAATTAGTTTATCCACTAGATGATACTTCTGTTGGATGTCAATGTGCCAGTTTTTTCTTCTTGTTACTTCTTCTTCACTTTGTTACTTGGATAGTAGTAGGTGATTTACTTTACTTATTTACAATAGGAAACTAAAATATTCTCTTTATTATTATTTTTAACTTTGGCCACAATAATATGAATATGTTGTGTATGGATAATCATAGAATTTTTATTTGACCCAAATGATAATCAATGTTTTGTTCAGCATCTGGTCAAACCTTTATTCTTCTATCCAGTACACAGAATGTATGGTATTACTAGAATCAAAAACCTACTTTTTGATTAAAAAAATGGTTAATGTTAATATTAGCATCATCATAATCATTCTTCCCTGAATAATAATTATTTTTTAACTAGTAAAGCTCATTATCTTCTTTAGTATCAATTATATGAATAATACTATGGACTAAAATATAATACTTCCTTGATAAAAAAATCAAAAAATATTATATTAGTTCTCATTTGTTCTTCTTGGTGATTTTTTTTATAAAACCAAATTACACCACACTTAAGATATTATTTTAGGAAAGAATGATACTTCGTAACTCAAGAACTTATTTCAACTAGTAAAAAGGCACATCATGCATATGTTTCATTAAAATCTATAGTTATCTAACCTTAGAACATATAAGATATTATTATTATTATTTAATGTGATATTTAAATTTTTTTAGTACCTTAGTTGAGACTCACGCTTTTTTAGTTCTAGGAATACCTTATATATGTTTTGGGGTCATTACACATGTACATGCATGTTAGCACACCCAATAATGCACACACACTATCTTCCTTCTCAAAAGTCAGGTAGGGTTTATGGGACTCCATAAATACTACACATATACAAAGTATAACACATGAGTTATGTCTTCTATTAATTCACTATTCCTTCCCAGAAACTGGGAATGTTGCTTGATGTATCACACAAGTACCTTCATGCAACTACAAGTTCATAATAATTATCCATTCTTCATGTAGGGTTTTATATGCGGGATATGTTCTTCACACCATATAGTTAAATAATGTTAAATTATCACTGGTTAATGTTACATATCAAAATTTAATCATAAAGTTTAAAATACATCATGATAGCATGGGTCTCTTCTTCTTTACACAATTATTGTATGGTTCTCCCCTTCTTCGCATATCCAAGGGGCTCATGGATATTTTTTCCTTACATAAATGGAATTTCATGAATTATCTATTTCCTTTAAGAGAAATGAGATCTATCAGAGAGTCATGAGAAACATATTCTTTTGGACTTGGGTTCATTTATTTTTATAGGTGATAAATACAACCTTTTAACTACCTTATAAATCTAAGAATAATTCCATATAAATCAATATATTGAATCCATAAAGATCAGAACATTCATATTCTACAAATATAGGTTATGTGATGATAATATTCATGTTGTTATTTCTTATGCGAGTTTTGGTAAGAAATCCTCACATACATGCGGTAATTTTCTAATGATCCATCACATTTTTGTAAGCACAAACTCATCTATGCATGAAGACAACCTTCTACAACTATGTTTTTCATTTTTCCAAATCTCCACCTTCTAAATTTGTCATCCATGAAACAAAGTGATTACAAACATTTCATTTCATATTTTTCATCTCAAAAATTCATCCATGATAGATCAGGATGATCATGGAGGACTTATATTTGATCGAGCATGGCGTGATATGAAGAATAGTGCATACAGAATCCCTTCATAATTTAAAGGTTGAACATGACTCTGTGGAGGTCGGTGCATCATTAGATCAACGTTGATATGAAAATATGATATATATATATATATATAAGTTTTAAAAATAGTTGAATAGAATCCATGTGTTTTGACATCACAACAAACTCTAGTGCAGTTGAATAATGATTAATAAGTATAGATGTTTCATCACCACTTCAAACCACAACACAGAAGTTGGAACTTGTATGCACTATGCACACACATTTCCCACATGGGTCATGCCACCCCATTGCATGGTCCATGGGTACCCTTGTGCACACTATACACACAGTATGTGGGAACTTATCAGCACTTCTCTCCTCTTCCACTATGGATGCCCATGCATGGGATATCTCCCGCTTTGTTAAGGGTAGGTTTATGTATGTGGTCTGATCTGTCTTCCCTTGGTTGTTTTGTGGTTGGCATATTTTTTTAATAAAATTCCCACAAAAATCATTAATTATAAAAAATATATGTATACCTATAAATATAAATCCATTTAGGCAGTTCCTCATATTTAAAATAAAACACATGCAATAATATGATATTTCTTGGCATTCTCATTAATTACCTCTTCTTATTCATCATGTAAAACATTATTTTTCATGGATTTCATATTCATCCTCTTTTGTTTTTTGAATATAAATTCAAAAGAGTTCTTCATCATAAAATAATATTTATTCACAGATCTTTCATTATAGTAAATTTTGTGTCAAGTAAAAACACTTAGTCACATATGTATTCTGAACTTAAGACCAGTTCAACAATCATTATACTTAATACTAAAAGGCTTCAAAATAATTTTCTTGAAATATAATATGAGTTGATCACTTCGTTCATAATCCATTTATCCAAGAAACATTAACTATGTTATCATGATTTGATATCTTGGATACATCACTTAGAGAAACATATTTTTTCTAACTTGTTCAATATATTAAAATCAATGAAATCTTTTCATTTAATTCCCCTCTATTAACAACCAATAAAAACCATTGAAAAAATACTACTCCTACATAAAGTGGTATCTTTAATATTGACCTAATACCTCTATCAATTATTATTTTTCTTAATACAAATAAAATAATTTCAAAAACATCATTATAAGAATAAAATAAACAATAGAAAATCTAATAATAATAACTTTAAAACTAATAAACCCCCCTTTTCTTTATTAAGTAAAAACACATATATAAAAAATTAAAATAGATTAAAATACCTTTATAAAAACCCTATTTTAAAAGTAATTCCAAAACATAATTAACTAATGGAAAACAATTTTTTAAAATAAACATTAGAATTCACATCCAAAAAATTAGACAAAAACCCCTTATTTATTAAGTAAACCAAATGGATACCCAAACCCTCAATAAAAAATTAATTAAGCATTAAAAAATAAGTATTTGAAACCCACATATTATATTTATCAAAACAACATGTACAATAATAATCATTTCAAATATATTAACAATTCACATAAAGAATAACCCAAGTTATGAATAGTTTGGAGCTGCCAACCTAGATGTGTTTTCCTTGAAATTTTCATGAATCAAAAATTTTATGTTACTTATGGGATAAATCACCAAGACCTATCAAAAATAGCCTTCCATAAATCATTATCCCTAAACCAAATTAAATAATTCTCTTATATAGTTCATTTTTCTTGATTTGTGGATGTTTAGACTACCCCCCATGCTATTTTTAATGAACCATGTTAGTTGAAATGATTCGTGTGTGACTTTCTATATGAAAATAAATAACCTTCAAAAGTGTTTCATAAATCACATGAAAATTGACATAATACCTTATAACACTCTTTTTTCAAGGCTTATAATTTATGGAAGTTATATAAGAATTATCTAGTATGTGACATGACCCCCATTTCCTATCATCACTAGTAATTTCCAATGCATAAATACCATTCAAAAATTAAAACACAAGTTTTACATAACTATGTGGTTTATTACCCAAAACAATTTCTAATCACATTGATTAATTACATTAAATGTATTAAATAATTCTTATCACATAACATAACATTAAAAAAAATCATCTAAGTATATAATTCACCATTCCTTGTACACACCTTCACAACATATGAATTATAGAGAATGAGAAAGATTGATTATAATAGGATAATGTATATGAGAGCTATATCAAATATAAAGGAAATCCCTAATTCCACAATAAATTCAATCTCCCCACCCCCTCTCTATAATTATATCTATTTTTAGTTTCCATTTCATAACACAGTTACTCAATTCTTCACTCATTTATATGATTTAATGAATTAAGAAACATTTACACCAACTGATTATATCAACCTAAAAAACCACAATTAAATTACTAAATTAATTTTTAAACCCTATATAAATACTATGATAATATAATACTTATTAATATAGTCACCCTATTATTTTAAACATATGATTACAAGATTTTAAGCATAATAAAACATCATATTACAAGCCATGGATCATGAAGTCTAGTGTCTTGGAAGACTAGGTACATAAAACTTAAAACATAGGACTAAATAAAAAATTTATTTATTAAATATTCATAAATAGATCCTAACTTCCATTGTTCTCATACATCTTCATAGGTTAACCTGGGGAGAACATGAACAAAGGGATGATCTAAAATCCTAGTAAGGGAAAAAACATGGTCATAAAGCTTTAGCACATGGGTTAGAAAGCATGGAATAATGATATAAAAAGGCATGGAACATGTGAAATCATAACATATAAACATGGGTTCATATAAACATAGAGTCATAATAATGTGTAGGAAAAAATAAAAATGAATTTAGTATGATTCAAGGCTTTTTTCAAATAGATGAGCACAAGTCAAGGTTAACCACCAAAACTGTTGCACATGGTAGCACGAGTCAAGGCTAACCACCAATATTGTTGCACATAACGTCTCATGAAACTCATGTTTACATAATTCATTGGATTACTATCTGGGTGCACCCATATTAACATGTTCACGAATATGATTTCCAAATAAAAAATCAAAAAAAATCAATCAAACATAAACATATGGGTACCCGCAAAAAGAAATAGGTATCATAATCATGTCATAAAGAATAATGAATGGGAATATCATAAAAGTGTCCATAAAAAAGGAATTAGATCAAGAGTGGAAATCCTTAATGTATAATAGACATATATAATATTATGTGGTTCCAAATTTAAGTGATAACATGTCAAATATTTTTTAAGAAACTTTAATATTACAATATTTCAGTGCGGTATAATGAAAATTTCAAAGATCATTTAAACAGAAAAGGGAATAATATTTTATATAAAACTAGAAGTGATACAAGAAGATTTTAATGATAAAAAATAGTGGTTTTATAAATATAATGGTCTCTTAAAATAGATCATATAGTGTAATTGAAATTGGATAAGAATTCGGGAAGTTCCCTTAAAATGGGTTTGCTTATCGAGAAGTATTGAGGAGGGAATCACTTAAATGCATGTATATCCCTGAAATATAATGAATAATAGATCTTGATACATTATTTTATACATATAAATATAAACTAGAAGATTTACATAAATATAATATAGGATTTCATTCAGGGAAAAAGAGAGTAAGAATAACCCCAAGGAATAGTAGAGATTTGGGTAGAATCCCTAATAAAATCTCAGCATGGTAACATGTGAACTTATGAGGGATTAATGAGAGAGAACAGGGTCTTTCATAATTTACATATAATTAGGGAAGTATAGGTTAGGTACAAAAACATGCCCCATAATTAGGAATTACAAATAAAAGGGGCATAACATAGAGGAGATTCTTGAATAAAAGTGAGAAAGAGAGGATACCTTACCTTAAGTATGATGGTGTTCACCATTTGATATTAATGAAATGAATAATGAAATTAGGTTCATTAATTAATAATTTCATAACCTATTTTTCATTTAATGGATTTATTATATTCTTTTTGAGTTCATTTATAACCTTTTGGATTGGTTATGAGGTTCAATTTCATTTTTCGGGTATATTTGTTTCATGATCAGTTTACTTATATGCATGAACACATAGTCATGTAATATGAGGATGGTTGTATGGAATTGGAGTTATATTTTATTATTGAACATCTTAAAGTTTTAATGGTTGAAAATTTCATTTGGTTACTTTGAGTGAAGACGTATTATTATATAAAACATTAGTGATAACCTTTTGGGTTAATTGGCGGTTTTTTATCACAACAAACATATTTTGTTTTATATATAAAACCCATGTGTACAAAAAGATTAAAAACCCATATATGAGAAATAATAAATATATTATACTATATTTCATCAATAATAATGGTTTCATGACCAAAATTGAAGATGGTAATGGAAATTAAAAACCCATCATCCTTGAATGTGGTAAATTAACACATCTCAGATAGTGTTTTTACTATTAATATAAAATAAGTGTAAAGGAGAGAGAATAATAACTTATTCCATTATCATAAAAACATTACAATACATTTAAGGTTATGTATTTTTCATAACATTTGGATGAGGAGAGGTAAGGAGAGAAAATAAAACAAAGGAACTTGAAAGTAAAGTAAAATAATTGAAAAGATAAATTTAACTCTTAAATTAATCTTCCTTGAGAGCCTCTTCAGGGGAGAGGATTTGGTCTTTGAAGAGACCAAGGGATGATGGACGTAAGGGAGGATATTGGGGAAATATTTGAGTAGAATTTATTCAAGGTAGAATGCTTGAGTGGAGTAAAGAGAAGAGGGGAGTGTGGGTGATTTGTATAGTGGAGGGGAGGAGGGTTTTCTTAATATTTTAACCATTAGTTTATTATTTCCCTATAAGACAATAAATAGTGATGATTAAATGACCATAATTAGTAATAAGTGAATTTTATTTCGAAACAATGGCCATTTACATCATTCATGATCCAAGAATGATATAGAAATTTAGGTTTTAGCACTTATCTAAAATTATGGTATTTTACTATTCATCAAAAAATCAAGTATTTTATAAAAATCCCAAAAACTCACCCAAACCATTTTCTAATGTGTAGAATCCAAAAAATGAACTCCATTTTATGAATTTTTTTTAAATAAAGTAAATTTAATTTTTAAATAAAATCATCATTTACTTGAAAAATACATATTTTAAAATTATAACTGCTTTTATAATTCTTTGAAAAATTAACTAATGTCTCATAAAATTATCCTATAATCATAAAACATCAAAAAATAATTTATTAATACATTTTATGAAGATAAATTTTCTTTTTTAATTATTAAATTATATTTAAATTATTATTTAAATATTTATAACCTATAAATATACCAACACAGTCATATTGTATCCTATAAGATGGATAAATTTTATTTTGAATTTCATTGGTAGGGTGACTATTTACTATGCTGATTTACTATTCATAAGGTTCATATTAATATTCATAAGGGTGAAAAAATAAGTTTTTATTATCAGAATCCAAACATCTTTCTAATTGAAACTGTGTATATCAGATTTTGGAAATTCAAATCATAGAAGTGACAATATTATGTTTAAATGTAACATAATACTTATTAGTTCATTGATTTGTGATTTTAGGTGATTATATGACATAATTATAAGAAGGTAATTTTCATTGATAAAAAATTGGTTCATTACAATCTTCCCCCTTATGAAATTTCTCCCTCAAAATTCCGTTTTAAATTTTAATCCATAAACATGTGTGGGTACTTTTCCTTCATTTCCTCCTCTAGTTCCCATGTTGACTCTTCGTACTTATGGTTTCCTTATAAAACATTGACCAGGTGAGTAGTCTCGTTACGTAAAAAATTATCTCTATGATCCAAGATCTTCACTAGATTCTCTTCTTAAGAAAGATCATTCTCCAACTGTACCACCACTGAACAGAGTACATGTGAAAGATCTGGAATGTACTTCCTTAAGAGGGATACATGGAAGATATTGTGTACATTAGACATGGTAGGTGGAAGTTCCAGTAAATAGGCCACATCCCTAACAGGATCAAGAATCATGAAGGGGCCGATTTACCTGGGGCGTAGCTTTCCTTTCTTCCCAAACCTTGTGACCTACTTCCATTAAGATATGCAGAGGAATACCATGTCTCCAAATTTGAACTCAAGGTCCCATGGAATATTGACTGAATAACTCTTCTATCAAATTTGGGATGCCTTGATGTAATGATAAATGGTTTTCACCTTCTCCACCATTTATTTGACTATTTCAGGTCCTAGCAGCTTATGCTCATGACTTTGTCCCAACATGCCAGTGTTCTACACATTTTCTCAAAAATAGATTCATGGTGTCATTTAGATGTTGGAGTGGAAACTGTTATTGTATGATAATTCAACAAGTGGAAGATATTGGTCCCATCCTCATTTGATGTTCATAGAACACGCTCTCAACATGTCTTCAAATTTCTTAATATTTCACTCAGATTGGCCATCAGTTTGAGGATAATAGGCCATGCTAAACTTCTATTCAGTGTTTAGATCATGTTGGATACTTTTCTAGAACTTTGAGGTGAATCTCAAATCTCTATTGGATATAATATACAATGGTACTATATGTTACCTTACCACCTCTTTGATATATATCCGTTAAATTTGATCTAATTATAAGTCCTCTTGAATTGTGATAAAGTGATATGTCTTTGTAAGACGACCCAAAATAACCCATATAGCATTGTTTCCTATGAATATCCTTGGAAGTCTAGTCAAAAAGTCCATGGTGATGTCCTCCAACTTCCATGTTTTTATGGGTAGTGGTTGCATCATCCCCTTTTACTTATGTCTTTCATCCTTCCTTTGTTGACATACCAGTCACTTTGATGTATACTCAGCAATCTCTTTCTCTATATTGTCCCACCAAAAGTTCTCTCTAAGATCTCAATACATCTTTATTCTCCCTAGGTGAATAGATAAGGTTGAGATATGTGCGTAATTAAAAATATAAATCCTTATATGTGGATAAAATGGTACACATAATCATGACCCAAATCATACAACTCCTTCCTCATCAATCTTGAAATCATAGGATTTTCTATTTCTAATGGATTCCACCCTTTTCTGAATTTCCACATATTTTCTTTGAGAATAATTTATTTTATCTATGAGGGATGGTAAATAATTCATTTGATAAAACATTGATGATTTTTCTCCCTTAATTATTCCCATGTCCATCCTTTTTAAATCTAAGAAGATTGGATCCTTTTCAATTCTCATCATTGATAAAGATGTAGGATCCTTTCTACTTAGAGCATCTGCCACCATATTTTCCTTACCAGGATGGTAGTGGATTGAGAATTCATAGTTCATGATGAGATATAACCATCTTCCCCAGTGAATATTAAGCTATTTTTGTGTGAATATGTATTTTAGACTCTTTTGATCAATATAAATCTCACACTTATCCCAATAGATATAATGCTGCCAGATTTTCAACGCAAAGATCACAACCGCCAACTCCAGATCAGGCATAGGGTATTTTTTATCATGGATTTTTAGATTCCTTGAGGTGTAGGCTATCAATTTATCATTTTTCTTCAGAACATATCCTAATCACTTCATTGAGTCATCACTATACACCACAAATATTTCTCCACTTGTTGGGAGTGTGAGTATTGGTGCAGTAATAAGTCTCTTTTTCAACTCCTTAAAGAAGTATTCAAATTGTTGAGTCCATAAAAACTTCACTCCCTTCCATGTATGCTTGGTCATTAGGTTTGATAATCCTAAGAAGTTCTTCAAAAATCATCGATAATACCTAGATAGACCCAAAAATATAGAGATCTCTATTATAGATGTTGAACTATGCCACTCTTTAATTACCTTTATCTTAGAAGGATCTACAGATATCCATTTTTTGGTGATAACATTCCCTAAGAATGATACTTCCTCTATTAAGAACTCACATTTACTTTAATTTGAATATAATTTCTCCCTTTTCAAAGTCTTTAGCATAGTATTCAAATGCTTATCATGTTCCTCCTTCCTCTTAGAGTATATCAGAATATCATCAAAAAATACTACCACAAATTTTTTGAGGTAATCTATAAAGACTCTATTCATTAAATCCATGAAAAGTTTTGTAGAATTAGTGAGTCTGAATGGAATCATTATGAACTCATAGTGTCCATGACTCATTAGAAAGATAGTCTTGGGAATTTCTTCCTTCATCTTGGAGTATATAAGAATATCATCGAAAAAGACTACCACAAATTTTTTGTGGTAATCTATAAAGACCCTATTCATTAAATCCATGAAAATTGTCAAATCATTAGTGAGTCTGAATGACATCATTATAAACTCATTATGTCCATGACTCATTAGAAAGGCGGTCTTGGGAATATCTTCCTTCCTCAACTTTAATTGGTGATATCCCAACTGAAGGCCCACCTTATAGAAATAACTACCCCAAGAAGTAGATCGAACAAGTCATCTATCTGAGACAGGGATACTTGTTCTTTATCATGATTTTATTGAGCTCACAATAATCAATGTAGAGGTGAATTGATCCATCATTTTTATTGATTAAGAGGACTATAATATCCCATGGTGAAGCACTTGGGCATATAAAAACCTTCTCCATATTCTCTTATAACTGATTCTTCAACTTTTACAGCTCTACGGTGTCCATTATATAAGATGTATTTGATATAGGTAGGGATATAGAAGTAAGTTCAATTTAGAACTCAACCTCTTGATCCATAGGAAGACCAAGAAACTCTTTAGGAAATACCTCATTGTAATCACTTATGATGGGCATATCTTCAAGAAGTGTCACCTCCTTTTTCTAAATCATTTTACCCAGACATTATTTCTCATAAATAATCAATATCCACACATGAGACAATGATTCTAAATGAGATTAATCTTCTTCCTTATGCTTGTAAATAATTGTAGGATGCATTGAGATGTGAAGAGTGATCTCCCTTTCATGACAGTTGATGTTGGATTTTTATAAAGATAGCCAATCTATGCCCAAGATAACATCTAACTCCACTGAACTAAGCATGACAAGATTTTATGGGAGGTCAAATCCATAAAAATTTACCTAGGAGGAGTTATAAACCTTGGATGCCATAAATTCCCAATTCATTGTTCTCACAAATAACTTAACCTCCAAAATTTTGATGTGCTATTTGAATAATTATAATAAATTTGAAAAATATGAAAGAATGCATATAACCAGAATCAAATAGTATTTTTACTATTCTTGAATGAACAACTAGCATATCTTTTACCACATCATATTCCAGCTCCACATCAGTATTAGTGATAATAACATACTTATTTTCTTGGATGTTGTTGTTGATTTCCTCCAACAACCCATGGATTAGGGAAATTGTTCACATAATTCTCATGATCCTTGTAGTTGTAACACTTCACCACTGGCTGAGAATTTATCTAAACCTTCCTTTATTCTTCCACATTAGTGGGATTCTTCATATCCTTTTGGAAATTCTTTTCTATATATACCATCATTCCACATTTGATGAAATTATTGGCTCCATTTAGATAGTTCCCAAGATTCTTCTTCCCATAATTTTGACACATGGGATGTTAAATCTCATTTCCATCATGGTATTTATTTTCCAAAACACCCATATTAGATTTAAGCTTATTATTTTTGTTCTAGGCCCATGAGACCACTGGGAGTCTCCGATCTCCATCTCAACCTTTAGGGCACAACAAATAATATCCTTATAACTGTAAAAGTATTGAATCACCAACTATTTTTGTATAATCGGATTTAGTCCACAAAAGAAGTAATCCACCTTGATTTCGGTGTTCATGAAAATACCAAAGGCATATCTTGAAATGCTTGTGAATTTTTCTTCATATGCCCCGACGGACTCATCTTCCTTCAACTTGAGTCTGAGGAACTCTCTTTCCATATTAATGTAGAGGGTTTGCAGAAAATATTTATTGAAAAACATTTTCCTGAATTTTTCCCAATCCATGGAATAAAATTACTCTTAAGACATCATATTATTGATCAATGTCCACCACTGATCAACTTCCCCATAAAAATGATAGACCATCAGTATGAATTTGTCTTCTTTTAAGCACTGCATGGTATAAAATATATTTTCAAAGGCGTTAATACACTATTCTGTGAGGAGGGGATTGGAAGATCCACTAAACATCGGAGGCCTTTTCCATATGAAGGATTAAATAGTAACTATCTATTTCCTTGGAAGAGGAGGGTATTCCATGTGATTCATGTTATTATTCATAACTTGAAACAAATGAGAAAGTACTATAATGAAGTTTTGAGCACCCGTTCCATTCATATTTGGCATATCATTAGGGAAATATTCATATTACTTATCACATTGATTATTGGAACGTGTTCTTATATTTCTATCCATTTATTAAGAAAAATACCTTACAATTAGAGGTATTTAATACTTAGATATTAAGAATAAAAAGAAAACTATGAAAATAAAAGTATAAACTTGTAAAGGATAAGTATATCCTAAATTATGATTTCATAGGGTTAAATCTAGGCTATCCTTGATCTATTTCTTAATTTATATTCTTATGGTTTCTTTTATTTATTCCCTTAATAATGGTTCATAACAATCTCATGAATTTACCAAATCATATCCCTTAGGAGTGTCAAATCAAGAGTGCAACAAGGCAGTTGTCGTGCACCGGTGCCCATTCGAGTCTAGATCAAAGTGGTGTTTTTGGGTTTTACCCCTAGAAACATCTGTGATAGAGCCACCTATACCTATTTTTATCTATATAGGGATGTATTTTCTTGATAAACCACTTACTCTATAATTACCCAAAATTTAGGGATGTTTTCTTATACTTTCTCTCATCCTTAAGGATCTTACTAATGTGCTCTACTCCTAATCTCCAAAAATAACTAGACCATCCTATGATACAATCTATAAAGACCCTATCCTTTTACACATATCATTACATTATTTTAAGCATAATAAAAAAACACATTATAATCCAAGGATCATGAAGTCTAGTGTCTTGGAAGACTAGGTACATAAAACTGAAAACATGGGACTAAATAAAACATTTCATTATTTAATATTCATAAAGAACTCCTAAATTATATTATTCTCATACAACATCATAGGTTAAATAAGGGATAACATGAATAAAGGGGTGATATAAAAGACCAATAATGGAAAAAGCATAGTAATAAATCTCTTGCACATGGGTTAGAAGGCATTGCATAATGATATAAAAAGGTAAGGCATAATGATATAAAAAGGCATGGAACATGTGAAATCATAACATATAAAAATAGGTTCATTTAAACATAGATTTATAATAATGTGGAAGAAACATAAAACATGACTTTACTAGGATTCAAGGCTCGTTGCACATAGAGGATCACAAGTCAAGGTTAACCACCAAGACCGTTGCACATGGTAGCATAAGTCAAGGCTAACTGCCAAGACCATTACACATAACGTCTCATGAGACTCAAAACTAACCAATGCATTAGATTTCTATATATTTCTACCCATATTAACATGTTTTTGAATATTATTTACCCATAAATAATCATATATAATCAATCATACTTAAACATAAGGGTACCCTCAGAAATAAATGGGTATCATAATTATGTCATAAAGCATAATGAATGGGCATATCATATAAGTGTCCCTAAAAAGAAGAAATTAAATAAATAAAGGAAATTAATATGGTATAATACAAATATATCATAATAAGTGATTCCAAATTGAATTGATAACATTTAAAAGAGTTTTTAGGAAACTTTAAAATTAAAACATTTATTGCAGTTTAATGAAAATATCAAAGATTATTTAAATAGAAAAGGGAATAATATTTTATATAAATCTAAAAGTGAACCATAAAGGTTTTCATGATAAAAAAATTGTTTTATAAATATAATGGTTTCTTAAAAAATATTGTATAGTGTACTTTAAAATGGGTAAGAATTCAAGAAGTTCCCTTAAAACAGGTTTGCTTATCAAGAATTATTGAGGAGGGAATCGCTTAAAATCATGTATATCTCTAAAAGAGAATGATTAATGGATATTGATAAATGATTTTTTACATGAAAACTATAATTATAAGATGTAAATAAATATAATATAGGATTTAATTTGGCTAAAAATAGAGTAAGAATAACCCGATGGAATAATGGAGGTTTGGGTAGATTACCTTACGAAATCTCAGCATGGTAACAGGTGTACTTAGGAGATATTAAGGAGAGATAAAGGGGTATATAATCATTTATATTTTATGAGGTAATTATCGGGTATGTGATAAAACATACCCCATCATTGGGATTTACAAATAAAATGGGCATAACATATAAGAGATTCTTGAATAAAAGTGAGAAAAAGAGGATCCTTTACCTTAAGTCTGATGGTGTTATCCACTTGATATTAATGACATGAATAAAAAAAATTAGGTTCATTAATTAATAATTATATAACCTATTTAACATTTAATTTATTTATTATAACCTTTTTGAGTAAATTCATAACCTTTTTTATTGGTTATGAAGTTCAATTTCTTTGTTCAGGTTTGTTTATTTCATGGTCTGTTTACATATATACATGAGTGGATAATCATTTAAAATGAGGAAGGTTTTATATAATTTAAGTTATATTTTATTATTTAACATCCATAAGGTTACATGGTTTTAAATTTTATTTGGTTACTTGTAGTGAAGATTAATCATTATATAAAACTTTAGTGATAACCTTTTGGGTTAATTGGCGGTTTTTTATCACAATGAATATATTTGCTTTATAAATCAAAACCATGTGTAAAAAAAGCATCAATAACCATATATGAGATGTAATACATATATTATATTCTAGTTCAACCATAATAATGTTTTTATTACCAGAATTTATGATGGTACTGGAAATTGAAAACTCATCGTCCTTAATGTAGTAAATTAACACATCTCATATTGTGTTTTTACTACTTGTATAAAAGAAGGGTAAAGAAGAGATAATAATAACTTATTACATTATCATAAAAACATTCCAATACATATAAGGTACTGTAGTTTTCATAACATTTGGATGAGGATACATATGACTATAAAATAAAACAAAGGAACTTGAAAGGAAAGTAAAAGAATTGAAAAGAGGAATTTACCTATTAAATTAATCTTCCTTGAGAGCCTCTTAATGGAGGAGTATAGGTATTTTAAGAAACCAAGGGATGATGTACGTGGGGAAGGATATTGGGGAGATATTTTAGTAGAATTTAGGAAAGGTACAAGGCTTGAGATGAGTAAAGAGAAGAGGGGAGTGTGGGTGATTTTTATAGTGGAGGTGAAGAGGGTTTTCTTAATATTTTAATCATTAGTTTATTATTTCTCCATAAGACAAGAAATAGTGACTATTCTAGGACCAAAAATAGTAATAAGTGAATTTGAGTTCGAAAAAATGGCCATTTACATCATCCTTTCCTCAAACATGATAAACAAATTCACGTCTTAGCACTCATCGTAAATTGTCGTATTTTACTATTCATAAAAAATTCAAGTATTTTAGAGAAATACAAAAAACTTTACCAAAGATTTTTTTGATTTGTAGAATCAAAAAATGAACTTCATTTTATGAAAATAATTTTCTAAATATGGTAAATTTAATTTTTAAATAAAATTATCATTTAATTGAAAAATACATATTTTAAAATTATAACTGATTTTATAATACTTTGAAAAATAAACTAAGGTCTCATAAAATTATACTATAATTGTAAGACATAAAAATAATAATTTGAATACATTTAATGAAAATAAATTTTAGTTTTTAATTATTAAATTATTCATAAATTATTAATTAAATATTTTTTACATATGAAAATACCAAAACTATCATATTGTCACCTATAAGACGTATAAATTTTATTTATACTTTCATCAGTAAGGTTACTATTTACTTGGATGATTTACTATTCATAAGGTTTTTATTACTATTCATAAGGGTTATATTACTATTCCTAAGGTTCAATTACTATTCACCAAAAATTACGTTTTTTTATCAGACTCCAAACATATTACTGATCGCAACCGTGTATGTTAGATTTTTGAAATTCAAATCGTAGAAGTCACAATATTATGTTTAAAGGTCACATAGTACTTAATAGTTCATTGATTTAGAATTTCAGTTGATTATATAATATAATTGTAAGAAGGGAACATTCATTGATAAAACATTGGGTCGTTACAATTCAATCCCATAAAATAATATCCTTACCACATCAATAAATATGACACCTCAGACCTAATAATCCAAAAATTACATGAATTAAACTAAATATTTCATTTATAGTACATTATAAATACCATTTAAGTTTATAGATTTATATAATTAGGAAAAACATTAACTAAAAAAGCTCATGTATTTTTCAATTAAAAGATATTTTCCCATTATATTAAAAAATTATCAATCCATAAAAATTCATCAACATATCCCAAAAAATAATTCTCATAAGATACCCTTCTATAAAAATGTTATATAATAAGTTTCTTTATAACTTAGTGAAAAATAAAAATAAGAAAGCGGTGATCTCAGATTCACATTAAGGAAAAATATATAATGAAATGTTAGACTATAATCATGAAGGAGGACATGATAAGGACTTAAATATCTTTACATGTGATCATAATACCTTAAATTATAATCATAAATCTTGATAAATAAATATAAGATCATAACTATAATGTTAAGGATGTGTAAATTTTATGACTTGGCTCAAAATACATATCAATATACAAAAACATGTTAGCATGAAATAAAAGTGAGGAATACATTAAAAATATGATATAATATTATAAAATCATAACATGATTATAAAATTAAAATAAAGAATAATCATAAACGTAGGATTTCTTATCATTATGAACCTATCAATCCACCAACCTATTCTCTCACAAAATTTGTAATAGAGATAAACTCCAACATAATCACCCTTGGTGAAGCTAGCTACTTGCTAACTTGTTTATATATCATTTCAATTTCAAGATGTATAATCCTTTAACCAATTAATTGGAGGGATACATAGGTCCCACCCATATTATAATCCATATATTCGTATGACACTTGAATATCAAACATTCATCATCACATAAAGAACCCATGGAAAAATAATTGGTTTCTTAAACCTTTCAATAATTCATATATATTAAACATAAGATACCATGAGATATCAAAAATATCATTTTACAAAATGAATCAAATCATAATAACATAAATAGGGTGATAAAAACATCACTTTATGAAATATAAAACATGGCATATAGATGTGAAAATAAAAAAATCATTAATTATTTTAAAATTTTGAAGTGTAAATTACATTCAATTTTTTTTAAGGTAAAGATAAGACTTTTGAAAAACATAATATGAATATTCCCAAATAAAATCATTTAAAAATACATAAAGTTTATAAAAAAGGAAAAGTTAAGATACATTGAAAAAATATAGTATTAAAATAATATTTTAAAGAAGGAGACTTGAAAATGAGAAAAAATTAAAAAATATTTAAGGGAAAATAATTTGAAAACTTTTACTTTTAAAAGATTATTTAATAAATTAGAATTGAAAAGAACGTAAATTTTTCAAAAAGGGAAGCAAAAATACTTTGAAATTTTTTATTTTTAAAAATAATCTTTAATAACATAACATTGAAAAAAACATAAATGTTATCAAAAGAAAATTTGGAGTGGGTGATAAAATTTTGTTAATTGAAAGGATTGAAAACCCATTTAAACATTTAAAAATAACATTCTTGAAATTAAAAATCATTAAAATGGTAATTAAACCTTTACTAAAAAATTAAATAATTGGAATAAAAAGATAATTGTAGAAAAAAAAATTATTTTCTGGAATGGAAACCAAAACATAGTTGTGAAGTAATAATATGGATATGGAAGAAAAATCCATCAAAAGAAATATAAATTATTCTAAAAAATGACTTTTAAACAAAAAATAGAATAATAAAGAAAGAATAATTTTCATTTGAAACATTATTTCACCAAAGAAAATAATTTTAAAATACAACATAATATCATCATAGGTTATAATATAACAATATTTAAAGATTATAGTCAAATAGGAGTGATTATGACCCAAATAAAAGATTTCAGTTTCAAAACCCCCTTAAATCCATTGAAACTTTTGAATGAAAACCCCATGAGAGATATAAATTTAATACAGAACATTTAATATCAAGAATTATATTAGTATTATGATATATAATTATAATAGGAAATTATTTAGACTATTTAAAAAGGAAACATGGGGTATATCTTAAACATGTCACAAGGGATACAAATTTGAGACAAAGAAACTCTTATTGCTCAATAATTTTTGAAAAAAAAGTAATTGGTAGATTGAAATCCATATATATTTTTAAATAAAATTAATTAAATAATTTATTATTCCAATATAAATTCTTCAACAGTATATACATCATATAAATAATAAAATGGTGAATAGTATTAAAACATTTCTTAGTGAAGAGGAATTGAAAAGGAACAATCTTACAACATAAGAAGCATGCTAATAAAAATCCATTAAAATAAATATTCATTGAAATTAAAATTAAAATACCATGAATAAGGATAATAAATTATATTAAATATCCAATTGGTAGTATATTCACTATTTAAAAGAAATTGGGTGCAAAATAACATGTTTATAAAATAAGGAAGTTTTGAGATGAAGCTCTTACCTATGTCTGAAAGCATTATGTACATGAAATTATCTTATTTAATAATTTAATTATTTTAATTAGATATATTAAAAATAACATTATTATCTTATATTTAATTTTCTAATGCCTACTTATTATCTTTTGGTGCTTATTTTCAATGTAGTTTCTGCTTGCGTTGGTCACTCAAGGTTGTTCGATTAATTCCTTAATAATACTTTTAGTTGGTTAAACATGGTCAAAGGTATTGTAAAATAGTTTTAAAATATCCATAACTGAATATTATTATGTCATTTAATATTCCAATAACATATAATTTATTTAGTTAAATAATTTCTCCAAGAATGGACTCAATTTAGAAAAGTGACATTAATATGCCTGTTTTTGTGATTAAATTTACTATAACCATTTAATAATAATATTACTTAAAAAATGTATAATATTATAATTAAATAATGTTATTTATTTTGCATTAAAATCTTTTTAAGTGCATTCATGTTATTTTTTTATGAAAAATGAAAGAGAAACGTCATCCCCTGGAGGCGGTAGTCTGCATAATGTCTGATTAGTGTGTATGTTTCTTAAATAATGATAGTGGTGAAGGTGGATATTAAGTGATTATTTTAAAAACAAAAATACATTATATACATATTATTTATTCATAAAAACAATAATTAGTAACCACAATGATAATTTTTATTAAAAATAGAATGCTTCGCTTCGTGGATGCAGTAATCCATGAACACACACTAATGACGATTCTAGTTTTTCTTAGTAGATGGAAGAGAATAAATAATGGTTGTACTATTGTTATCATAAAATATCAGTACAATAATTATTTTTAGGATTCAATTATAATATTATTTTTGTTGGTTTATAAAATAAATATAAGAAAGAAATGTTAAGAAATATGTGTTACCTACAGTGAGACCTTGAACATCCTATTGATGAAGGGCCTTGATTTGATTGACTTAGGCTATTTTTTGGTGAATAGGAAAATTATGAAATTTAACGTAATTCAAGGAGAGGAAATTTGGGTAGTATTTAAAGGTTATTTATAAATATTATTGGAGTATTCAAGGGTTTGATGTTATCCTCTTTTTATAAGTGACGAGGAGGGACTTTTCCCTGGAAAAAAATGTTAAGTAAGGTGTACGAGTGAAATGACATGAAAAATAGGCTCCTCAGTTAAATTAATATTGGTAATACATATAAGTAATAATTTCAGACTTAAAAAATTATTTATCTATGGTCTAAATTTCAAATTAATTTAGGAAAATTTATGCCATCATAGATTAGACACTTAAACACTTATTACTCTTAATTAAGTATTAATCATGTCAATTATTTTATTACTAAAAATAAAAGTAAACCCTTACTATCAGATTTTGACATTCTAATTATTAATTTTGTCTCTATTTAACCTAATTCAATTTACTAATAAGAGAAAATATGATTTTAAATTAAACACTTATAACACATAAAAAATGTTTTTATATAAAAGAGTAATTTAAACTATAAACATATGTAAAAGAAAACTTTTTGATGGTTACTGATTTTCATAGTAGTAACAAATTTATTAAAAAAATAAAAAAAAATATTTAAAATAAATCCAAAATTGGATTTCACAAAGAAAATTTTTAATTGAAAAAACAATTGATTTATTTTAAAATTTTAATAAATTTTGTTTAAGTCCTATAATATTATTAATAGAATTTATAAGTTCAAAATACTATTTTTATATTTTTAAATTATATGATTAAAATATAAATTTTATTAATTAAAATATTTTATAAAGTTTTAGTTCATGCACATATACTTATAATTTGATAAAATTCAATTTTTTTAAAAAAATTGCATTTTTCACTATCCACCTAGAAATCGATTATTTTAGAAAATTATTAAAAATATATCTAAAGATATTTTATTTGTGAGGGATTCAAAAATTAATATTACATTATCAAATCTAAATTCTAAAATTTTAAATTTATCCTTTTAAAAGAAAATATAAAATATAAGAAAAGAAATTTATTGAAAATAACCTTTTCTATATTAACTCATATTAATTATATACCTTCTAAAAGAAATAAATATTAATGGTTTACTATATTTGTGTTTATTATATATTTATTAATAATTTTTTGTATTCCTTACATCAAGCGTAGTGTGTGACACAAGTTACAGAACCTAATACATATTTTAAAGGATCCAAAATCTCAGGTCATTGTATTCTACCCCCTAAATAAATTGTGACCTCAAAATTTTAATTAGTACCTTTTATGAAGTTAGAATATAGTATTCATAAAATGTTTATTATTCTAAATGTAAATTAAAATATAGAATTTACCTTACTATATTAATCTAGATCAATATTCTTATCTTTCCTCAAACAATATTTATTATTTATACCCTAATCATATATTATCTAGAGTATACCTTCCCCAAAACTACTTAAGTCTCCATGTCATAAGACCACAATGAAATTGCATATCATTCAAAAAAATTATTCTACCTCTAATACTTATATGTTATTAGCCAAAATTTCATTAAATCACACCTTAGACAATACATACCACAATCCAAAAAATATGATAAACTTTATAGAAATTATCATGAATTGTCATCAACCCCAAGGATATCGATACAACATAAGCTTACATTCTCAAAAACACCCAAACATTTATTATCTTGACATTAAACATGCACTAATACTAAAACTTGTTGATTCCATAAACATTTTTTGTTCAATAGATATCTTTAAAAATATAACCTTTCCATAAAATAATTTCTCAGGGTTATTGATACCATTTAATATTTTATTTCTAAATGTTAATGTAAGGCTATTGAAGAACGGTTCTTCAATGTTTTACATAATCCCCAATAACTTTTAGAATGTACCAAAATTTCATTGATACATATAACTTCACTAATTCAAATAGTTAATAGAATCAAAATTTAATTTCCATTATGATATTAACCTCATTACCTTAGGTAAAACTAGAAAAGTTACTTTTCCATCATAACATGAATATACTAAGATTCATATATTTATTCATGCTACCTTATTTAGTTATAATACATAGTGGTGTTTTGGGATACATACCATTCTCAAATTCATTTTTATGATCCTATTTCAACTAAAAAATAAAACCATAATGGTTATGATAATATCCTAAATAATCAAATCATATTAATATGAAATATCAATCCTAATATGTCTTATCCAACTACACCTTCTTTTTAACCTATGATACTTTCATTTCACCTCTATCATGATTCCTTAATATTATAACTCTATTTTTAATACCTTGGTTAGTTTAATTTTTTCCCTAATACTACTTAATATAATAGGTTAATCTAATTAAGGAATAATTCCTTCAGAATGGTTCATAAGTAGTATAAAATCAAACAAATAATATCCTCAAGGAGTGAAAAACTAGGTTTGTAGTTTTTCCTTTTTATCATGCCCCAGGTAAATATCAAGTTAATAAAAAATCCACCCTTTTTTTAGTTTTTAGCCCTAGGTACAACTATTCCCAAGCCTACATCCATTTATAGTATCCAGTCATGTATGTTATTTATAGTAAGACCACACAATATCTATTATACCAATACTTTAGAATGTTATCCTATACCTTGAATTATCCCTTGTGTTTTCACAAATGTTCTCTTATCCTAATCATAAAAATATTCAATAGTACCTCAAAAAACCTAAAGGATTATCTACACAATTGAAGTTCTGGTAAACCATAACTTATAAAAATTTTAGGACATTATAGGCACCTAAATTTTCTTAAATAGATAACATCATAATATTCAATGATATCTAAACCCCACCCTAATGCCTAGTATGACACCCTAGACCCAATTATCTGGTAGCTAAAAGAATTAAATAAAATATTTCATTTACAATATTCTTCCAATACCACTTAGGTTTAGATTTATATAGATTTAGAAATACACATTAACTATAAAAGGTCATGTTCTTTTCAACAAATGGAAATTTTCCAATAATATAAATAACATCATAATCCATGACAAGTCTTGAACATATCTGAAAACTTCATCTCATAATGTACCCTTATAAATAAATCCCACATAATAATTTTATTCATAATATGGGGAAAGGTAAATATAAGAAACTATTTATCTTAGATGATCAGTAAGGGAAAAACATATCATAATGTTTGAAAGAAAAAACATGAAGTGGAACATTATAAGGTCTTAAGTATCTTAATATGTGATCATAAGACTATAAATGAAAATAATAAAACATGATAAAGAATAATATTATCATAACTAAAATGTTAAAGATGTGTGAAGTCTTTGACTTGGCACAAAATACATATCAATAACCAAAAACAAGTTATCATGAATTAAAAGTGTGGGATATAATAAAAAAATACCACAATCATGAAAAATTAGCCTAAATTAATAAAAAACATTAAAATGTGGCATAATCATAATCATAATATTTATTTTTATTGTGAACCAGGCTATGTGGAAAACTATTCACTCATAAAATTATGAGTAAATCTAAACACCAACACACTCACTCTTTGTGAACCTATCCACTCACTAAGCCCAGAACATAACATTATATATCATGAGATATAATCCTTTACCCAATGCATTGGAGGGAGATATATCTCCCACCCATCTCATAATCTAAATATTTGTGTTCTACTGGAAAATAAAACATTCATCATCTCATAATGAACCCAAGAAAAAATAAAGGGTTTCTTAAACCTTTCAAAACATCACATATAATGAACTTAAGAAATGAAAAGATATAAAAAAATATCATTTTCCAAATGTAATCATATCATAATAACATATATAATTTTATCAAAATATTACATCATGAAAGATAAACCATGGAGTGTATATTGATGTAACAAATAAACTGTTTTCACAAAAACTTTTAAAACATTACTATTCAAAATACCTTCAAAAACATTTTTTTGAAGGGAAATAGAAAATTTTGAAAAACATATATAAAGAGTTCCAAATTATAAATCATTGAAAAGAAATAGAGGTTATCAAAAAGGATAAGTGAAACAAAAATTTGGAAACTGATACTATTAAAATAATATTTAATAAAATATACTTGAAAATATGTAAATGTTTCAAAACAAAGCTTAGTGAAAATACTTTGAATTTTTTTTTAAAAAGAGTCTTTAATAAAGGATAATTAAAAACCACATAATGTTTTAAAAATGAATGGGGAAATAATTTGAAATTTTTTTTCTAAAAAAATATTCAATAACAAATCATTGAAAAATATATAAGGGTTATCAAAAGAAAATTTCGAGTTGGGGATAAAACTTTTTATTTAAAGGGATGGAAAAACCCTTTGAACATTTAGAAATAACCTTGCATAAAAATCACATATTTGAATGGATAATAAAAAAATTGATTCAAAATGAAATAAAGTGAATAAAAGGATCATTGGAGATAATAACTATTTTATTTCAACTAAGTTATGGAGAAAACTAGTGGGATGTAATAATATGAATATGGAATAAAAATCAATCAAAAGAAATTATAATTATTCTTTAGAAAAATATTTTTAAATGAAACAGTATAATCAAAAATGAATAAGACATTGGTATGAAATATTATTTCCATATAAAATATGGTAGAAATAAATAATAACATAATCATAGGTTATAATATAATAATATTGAAATATTATATTCAAAGAAGAGTAATCATGATTCAAGGATAATATTTGGGTCTCAAACACCCATTACATACTTAGTAAATTTTGTATAAAAAACCCATGAGAGGTATATCTTTTCATTATAAAATTGAATATCATAAATTATATTAGAATCATGATACAAAATTAAAATAGGGTATTATTTTCACCATTGAAAAGGAAATATGTTGTACAACTAAAACATCTATCAAGGGATCAAAATTTGAGACAAAAAAACTGTTACGACTTTTTTAATTTTTGAATAAAAAGTAATTGGAAGCTTAAAAATCATATTGTTATATAAATAAAATGATTTAAATTATATATTATTTCAAAATAAATTCTTATTTAGTATATACACCATAGAAATAATAAATTGGTTTCTAACATTAAAACAAATCTCAATGAAGAAAAATTAAGACGAAGAAACCCTTATGGCTTATAAAACATTTTTATAAAAACACATTAAAAGAGGGAGATATTGAAATTTAAGTTAAAATACAATAAATAATGATAATACATGATATTAAATATAAAATTGTAAATATATAATCAATTTAAAATAAATTTGGTGCATAAAAAACATGTCTCAATGAAATGTGTTTTGATATGAAACCCCTACTTGTGTATGAAAGTGTTTTTCACTTGCACTTATCTTCCTTACTAATTAAATTAATTTCAATGGATATATAACAATGAAAATTATTCAAATATATTTAAAATATTAATTTTCATTTATTATATTTTTTTATTTATTTTTAAAATATTTTTCACTTACATTGATCACTCGAGGTTGTTTGTTTAATTCCTTTATAATGCATTCAGTCTATTGACCATGGTCAAAGGTGTTGTAAACTAGTTTCAAAATATTCATAATTGAATATTATTATTTACTTTTAGATTCCATTATCATATAATTTATACTTTTAAATATGTTCTCTTTGAATAGACTCAATTTAGGAAATTTATATTAAATGTCCTTTTTATCATTTATTGTTAATATTATTTAGGGAATGTATAAAATTATCAATCCAAAATGTTAATGTTTTATTAAATAAATTTTTTAATACATTAAATACATTTTTATGTTCATTAATATTAGTTTATTTTGAAAAATAAATAGAAACTTCAATTTATAGAGGCGGTAGTCCAGAAAACACTTAATTATCATTTTTGTTTCTCAACAAATTAGAGGGGTGGTGGTGGATACTAAGTGATAAATTTAGAATCATAAATAAATTATATAAATCGTATTTACTCATAAATACCATAAATAAGACCATCCATGAGAGATGGTTATGAAAAAATGAACATGTCAGTTCATGGAGGCAGTAATCCGCCCACACACACTAATGATGATTCTTTTTTTATTAGTATATTGAAGAGAATAAATAAGGGTTGTACCATTATTATAATAACATATTAATGTACTAATTATGATGAGGTTATTATTATACTCTAATTATGGTTGGTTTACAAATTAATGAATAATAATTAAATGTTAAGAAATATGTGTTACCTATTTTGAGACCTTAAACTTCCTCTTGATGAAGACCTTAAATTTTAGGGATTAAAGTTATTTTTGGTGAACAAGGGAATTAAGTCAAGTACAAGACATAATGTATATGAAATTTGGGTTTGGGTTCATGTAAATTTCAAATTATGAGTGGTGTATTGAATGTTTGGAAGTGATCATCATTTTATAAGTGAAGAGGATATAATTTTACATGGAAAACAATGTTAAGTAAGAGGTATGATTGGAATGTAATAGTTGTTACGTGAGTTGGGTTAGATAAGGTTTGTATGAAATTTAGGTAAGACTTTAAATACTAAAAAATGATTTATAGAAGTTATAAAGTTTAAGTTAATTTATTAAAATTAGATCCACCTTATATTGGTCATTCAAAAACTTATTAATCATAATCAATTACTAATAATGTCAATTATTTTATTACTAAAAATAAATTCTAACCATCATTACCAAAGTTAGACTTGATTATTTCAAATTTTGGATCCATTTAACCTAATTCATTTCAAAAAATATGTGAAAATAACGTTTTAAATTAAACACACATAACAAATAAATTTTTTATTTATATTAGTCTTTTAAACTTTAAACATATATAGAAGATAACCTTTTTATGGTTACTTGTTTTCATGATAGTAATTGATTTATTATAAAACAAATAAAAGGATTGTGTCTTTAAAATAAATCCAAAACCGAATTTCATCTTGAGAATTTTTAATTAAAATAAAAAACTAAATACAATTTTTAAATTCAATTAAAATGTTACATAATCCTTAAAAATTTAAAAATAGAATTTATAAGTTCACAATAATATTTTAGATTTCATAATTATACCCTTAAAATATATATTTGATAAATTAAATAAAATATATACTTTTAGTGTAACAACCCAAGATAATACAATATTTTCCTTCTAAAATAAATTTAATTTTTTGTTATCATGATTATACACAACACCATGTTAAGCTTACACTACACACAACACTGAGTTAGTTTGAGTTACATGCAAAACTGAGTTTTACCGCATTTTAAAGGCATGCCTATTTTAAAACTAAAATTTGAAAATTTAATAAATTTTATTTGTAAAAATAAACCTCATTTTTTAATTCATAATGTCAAAAATATATTAGGGTGAATTTTTTTATATTTTTAAATGAAGTTTAATTTTTTGATGAATAGTGAGAATTACTACAGTTTAGTTAAAAACTACATTTTCTTTTAAAAAATAATTAATATAAAATTATATATTAATTTTGTTCAAAAATTTATAATATATTCATTATTAATATATTAATTATTAATATATTAATATAATTTATGTCATAAGAATTATTTTTATATTGAAATTGGATATATATACTTATTGAACATTTGAGCGATTTTACTTTAAAAACCCGCTTTCTCGCAACGTCTCGGGGATTAGCGTTAAACATAATTTTTCCAATTATGTGATTTAAATTTTGAAAAACTTGCATACATGGTTTTAATAAATATAATACTTGTTTTCAAATAATATCAACTTGATTTTTGACAAAAAATATTAGTGAAAGTGATTAAAATTAATTATGGTAATTAAGTTTAAATTAAGTTTAACAAGGGGATAAACCATAATATTAAGGGCCAAAATGACCCAGACACATGCCCAAATTTCATTGTATTCCAATATTTTGACAATATCTTATCTTGTCTTATATTTTATTATTTATTTGGATAATATTTCATGAAATTCCCCTATATGATATGTTAATTAAAGAAAAAAGACAAAAAGGGAACTTTCCTTATATTTAACATTTATAAAACTTTTAGATAAGTAAAAAACATCATATTTTAGGTTATATATATAATTCTGAAATATAAATGGGTTATTTTTATCATAACAATTTATCATTAATTTTTAGAGATGAATTTGTTTCTCAAAATGCTAAAGAAACACCAAAGTATTGATTATTTAGTTAACAATCTACTAAAATAAATGATACTATTAATATTAAAAGTGATAAAAATTGATTTAATAATTATATTTAAATTTTTTAGATGAATATATAATGTTACATAGCTTTTAACTTAATATAATTTAATTCTAATATTTTTTTGATATTTTAAAATTAAAATTAAATAAATAATGTTAAAATTGACATTAATGTTATTTTATAATAAATTATATTTTATTAAATGATTTAAAATTAAAAAAAAATATATAATTCCAGTTTATTTATAATTGTTAATAAATATTAAATATGGTCTATTAATATACAAATTTATCATTTTCAATTAATCTATTGACCCATAGTTTGTAAAAACATTGTTATCATGGTCCGAGTTAAAGCAGTGTTTTTGCACGTTGCATGCACTTGTTTTAAAATTAATTTCCAACACACATGATATTTTTATTTTATTAATTAGATATCTTATTTAAAATTAAATTGATATATATATTATAATAAATCTCACTTTAATTTATTCTAAATATTTAAATTTCATAGGTTAGAAAACTAATTTCTTTAATAAAAACCAAAATAATAAAATCGGGGAAACTTAGAAGTTAAGGAGAAAAATTATAAAAATGCCCTTAGTTTTTATTTTTGGATATTTTTACAGACCATTAATCCCATTATTTTTCCATTTTAGAGGCACATTAGGTAAATTATTCCTCCCATTAATTTATACCTTTTGGTATTTACAAGAGTGACACTCCTCCTTTACTAAAAAAGACCCCATATCATCCCACTTCATCACACCTATCAAACAACATGAGATCAAACAATATTTATCAAAATATCTCTCAAAAATACCACCCATAAACCAATAAGACTCTCCTTTTCTCATAAATCCATCCAAGGAAGCCCTTAGGTACAAACCAAAAGAGTTACTCAATTAAGACGTAACACCTTTCCTTAAATTCTTTAGTTTTATTTCAATTATCTACACCAAGAACACTTTTTATTCATTTATTATATAATGAAAAATGTGTCATAAATATAATAGTATTTTTTAATCTAATGGTTAGACATAAACTCACATACATTTCCATTTAATGGGTAACAAACATATTGTTTATGTATACAAAAAACTACCACCATTCGAAATGATGATTGTTCATTTTTCATTTACCACATTTAATGTTTGGGAATTATAATGGAAATTATGTTTATATATATTATATATGATATTTATTATATATTTATTCTTATTTAATTATTTTATAACACATACCCTTATACTTTCCATATTGTGTAAATACGATAACATCATTTGTGGAAGTGTGGACTACCGCCTCCTTAAAGAGATGTGACTCGTTCATACTATCCATGGAATATATAAAGGATGGTTTTAATAAACTTGTGTAAAATATATGAAATATATATGATACTAGAATTATAATATAAATATTTATCATTTAAGTTTCATTCTCTTAACATGATAAATAAGTGGACGTAGCATCCATTCGTACATACAGTCTACCGTCTCCCTGAACAGTGCACTTCATTTCTTATATCCAAATATTATAGATTATTATAAATACATATATTTATTATATATGATAATTAAATAATTTTTTACATTCTTAAGTTGATGAAATCGTGATATATGTAATAGTAACAATAAATAATAAGTGAAAACATACTTGATAAAGCTAGGAAATTAACACCTGAAATAGTGAAAATAATGAAAGATAGATAAAAGATGGGTAATAAGATAACATAAGAAGATGTTATATGATATTATAAACATTATTATAGTTATTTTATAATTTATTGACATATTTTAAACCAATATACATGAGTATAAAGTCCACACAACAAAAAGTATGGTTATGGAAATAGATTTCATCACAATTTATCTACTATTGAGACTTATTTGTTATTATACACCAGTTCACTCTTATATGGTGTATATACCACCATTTTGACATGTTATATCATGAGTCTATTTATTATTATGATATTATAAGATTCATTTAATGTTATTCCTTCTTAGAGATTATGATTCAAATGTATCAAAGTAGTATGGGACACTTTAAAATGTTTAATGATTGTTTTCCTCAAGAATTATTTAATGATCTTTTAATGGTGTTTCTATTCATAATATCATCAAAACTTGTTGTTACATATCCTCCCATAAGGAATTATTGATAATTATTTATATTTTATTCAATACAGACATTTTATGATAAGTCAAATTATTTATTTATTATATTATTTATTTGATATGAGGAATTCTTAGGACATGAAAGACATAGGTTGGGGACATTTAAGGTAATCCCTATGGGTTAAGTAATGGTTAATGAAATACCCTTGATGCATCAGTAGTATCATGGGATAAAATTTGGTTGGAAAAACCCTACTTTTTTTGTAACTAGTATGTTATAAACTTTATTTTTAAAAGTCTTGATAATAGATATATGGTTGGCCAAACCTAATCGGTTTGTACCTAGTATGTTATAAGTCGTCTTATGAAAGGCCATGACGGTAAAGGTACCATGTACCTAGGAAACACGGAGTCCCCTAATTAATCATTTACCTCATTTATATTTATTTATTATTTATCCATGAGATTTTGGGTCGACACATCTATGGCTGCATTTCATATTCATTTTTATTGATTAAATGGCATGTGTTTTCATTTTCTTACCTTGACATATTGATTAGGTCTTATCTAGTTTTTTTAATGGAATGTGTTACCATATATTTACCTTTCCATGTCAATTTTTATCATCAATTTATTATTACTTCCTCTTTAATTACCCTTGTCATTTCATCTCACCCTATTATGTTTCCTTTCCCAGAGTTATGAAGAGGAATCCTTTAAATGAGTTTCAAAGATATTGTTTATTTCATTTTATTTTATATCATGTTTGTATTTTTATATTTCCCAATATATTATCATTATCATGTATGTATTAAATATTTCCAAGACTGATAAACTGATTAGTACTTCGAGATTTTATTCATTGTAATCTTGACAATGTAATGGTAGTAGACACCAACTCCAAGCTATCTAGGGTTGGGTAGCTACATTTGATATCATAGGAAGTTTAGTAGAAACCTTGGGATCTATATTTAGGAAAACATAGATTACAGAACATATCCCTAAGGGATAATTTGAGGATAAGTATATAATAACATCCAAAAGATTTATCTAGATAGAGATTATATAGTTTTCCTAGAAATACTTCCCTATAAAGAAACTAAAAGTGGACGTGGTTCTAGAACATATGTACATAGGGGTAACAACTATGACAAAGTGTGTAAGGCCTGACTTGGTGTAACCTGGTACATGAAAACATGCCTTACTACGCACCTAGTTTGACACTCTCAGGGGATATACATTTTCTTTACAAACCACTATAAAGGATTTTAACAATGAATAACCTATGTTAAACCTAATGTGTTTTATATTGAAGATAAGGGGTCATGATTTAGAAATCCTATATATGATATTATGGATAAACCTTATACTAAGGAAGGACCTATGTGGAAATAAATTGATAAATTATTTATGTATTGGGGTTGTATTGAAAACCTTAGTTAAAAGGATATGTCGTTATTAACCTTATTTCAAGGATATCCATCATATTTCTTTTGTAAAACATATTAATATGGTTTTAGAAAAGAACAACCAATATTTAAGGTGACAACCAATAATGTCCGGCAAAGCAGTAGGACTGGAACCCATGACTGAAAGACGATAAGGGTTTAATTCCAACCACATACCCATGTAATTCCTTATTAATATTTTATTTTTTTGTTAACAATTTTTATGATAAAATTTGAATGATGAAAAAATAGTTTAACTTTTAGGGTTTATAGACTAATGTATAAACCATATTAGTTTTGTAAAAAATAGTTATAGAAAAATAGTTATACTTGTCACTTTTCTATAGGTCATATGATCTGTTAAATGATTATTTTAGGGCATTAGGGATCATAGTTAATTTTTTGATACCCATTTTTTGGAGTATGGGATGAATTATAATTTGATCAAAGCATATCCAAAATATGGAATTGATCATATGAAATTAAGATGTATCGTGTAATAATTGTTTTTATATTCTTAGGCAGTAAGAGAATTTCTCCACATAAGGAAAAATATCTGAAAAAAATGTTGTCCTAATAACTTATTTTTTGTTGAACTGATTTTCTTCTAAATCATTAAATATTGATGGAATTTAGGCTGTAAACATTCCATTGATCATTATCTTTTTTATGATTTATGACCTCAACCACTCCCTATAAATATTTATGTTGTTCTTCCAAGTACATATCTCTTCTTACCACTAATGTTCTCCTATATAGAGACATATTTAAATGTTATTCCATGTGGAATTTTTTACTTCTAATACCCTCTTATTAAGAGGATATTTTATTAACTCTTCACACAATGTGGAATTTCGACAATGTAATTTTCAAATATCAAACCCTAATTTACAAAGATCAAGTTTTAAATGAGAAGATGCAATTTAACTAAGGTTGGGAGAATTTAAAACCTTAATACATTAAAATATTATAATTAAAAAATATATTTATTTTTTATCAAGATTATACACAAAACCATGTTAAGCATACGATACACACAACATTGAGTTAGTTTGTGTTACATGCAAAACTGAGTCATACTGCCTTTTAAAGGCACACCTATTTACAACTAAATTTTTACAATTTAATAAATTTTATTTTCAAAATAAACCTAATTTTTTAATTCTAATTGTCAAAATTATATTAGGGTGAATATTTGGTATTTTTTTATGAAGTTTCAATTTTTTGATGAATAGTAAAAATACTGCATTTTAGTTAAAATCTTTATTTTTAAAATAATTATTATTGATAAATTATATTTTAATTTGGTTCTTAATGTCATAATAGATCAATTATATATATATTAATCCAATTTAGTTCATATGAATCTTTTTTATATTGAAATTGAATTTAAAGTCTTATTAAACTTTTGAACATTTTAACTTTAAAAACCCGCTTTCTCGCCACGCCTGCGAGATTAGTGTTAAACATAATTTTACTAATTATATGATTTGAATTTTTAAAAAAGTATATAATCAGTATAATATTTTATGTCTAATAAGAACAACATATTTTTTGACCAAAATGATCAGTGAAAGTGATTAAAATGAATATTGACATTTAAGGTTAAATTAATCCTAACAAGGGACTAATCCTTAATATTTTGAAAAAATAACCTAAAAACTTTTCCAAAATCCATTTTTCTGCCAATAGTTCTACCTCATATTCTCTTGTTTTGAATTATATGGTTTATTGGGATAATATTTTATGAACTTTCCCTATATTATAAGTTAAGTAAGGAAAAAATAAAAAAAGAGAACATCCCTTACCTTTAAAATTTATGAAACTTTTAGATATGTATAAAAATAATATTTTAGTTTATACATATACATTTGAAATATAAATGGGTTATTTTTATCATAAAAATTTATAATTAATTTTTAAAGAATAATTACTCACTCAAAATTCTAAAAAACACCAATGCTATGACTATTTAATTAATAATCAACTAAAATAAAGGATAATATAAATATTAAAAGTGATTAAAATTGGTTAAATTATAGTCTTTAATTATTTTTATATAAAAAATATAATTTTATACAGCTTTTAACTTAATATATTTTAACTATAATATTTTTTTATATTTTAATATTAAAATTAAATGAATAGTGTCAAAATTAACATTAATGTTATTTTATATTAAATTATAATGTATTAAATGATTAAAAATTAATAAAATCCTATATTATAAAAATTTATTTTTAAGTAATAATAAATATTAAATATGGTATATTAGTGGACCAATTTATATTTTATAATTAACCTATTGAGAAATAGTTTGTAAAAATATTGTTAGAATAGTCCATGTTAAAGGAGTGTTTTTGCACATTGCATGCTCTTGTTTTAAAATTAATTTCCAACACACATGGGTTTTTAATTTTGTAAATTACATATAATATGTATAATTTAGTGGCTCTAAATTTTCAAATAAATATCACTTTAATTTATTCTTATTGGTAAAATTACATTATTTAGAAAACTATTTTCTTTAATAAAAAAAATGATAAAATTGGGGAAACTTAAAAGTTAAGGAACCAAATTATAAAAATGAAATTATTTTTATGTGTTTGAGGTTTTTAACAAAAATTAATCCCCTTAAAACTATTATTTTTATTTTTTACGAATAATAGGTAAAGCAGACCTCCCATTAATGTACACCTTTTGGTATTACAAGAGTGACACTCCTCCTCCACTATAAAAGGACTCCTCTCCTACCACTTCCTCACACCTCTAAAGCCACTTTGGATCAACCAACATATATATAAATATCTCATAAACATCCCTAAACTCAAACTAGAAGCCCCACCTTGGTCATAAATCCATCTAAGTAATACCCTTGGTTTAATCCAAAAGGAATTACCCAATTAAGAGGTAACATTTTTTTAAGCTCTTTAGTTTTATTTCAATTATCCACCCCCTAAACTCTTCTTATTCCATGATTATATAATAAAAATTGTATCCTAAATATACTAGGATTTTTTTTTGTTATTTTTGTGACCTAAACCCACACATAATTCCATATAATGGGTAACAAAGATATTTTTTATGTGTACGGAGAACTACCACTTCACAAAACGATGATTGTTCATTTTTTTCCTTTACCACATTTCATGGTTTGGAATTATAATGGGAACTATGTTTTTATATTTTCTATTTATGATATTTATAATTTATTTATTATTATCTAATTATTTTATAACACATACCCTTATACTTTCTATTTTGTTTAAATATGATTACATCGTTTGTGGAAGGGTGGACTACCGCCTCCTCAAAGCGATATGACTCATTCACGCTATATATAGAATGTATAAAGGATAGTTTTAATAAAACTATGTAACATATATGAAATAGATATGACACTATAATTATAATATACATATTTATCATTTACTTTTCATTCTTCTAATACGAAAAAGAAGTGGAAGTAGCGTTTATGCGTACGTACAACATATCGTCTCCATGTACGGTGCACATAATTTATTATCTACAAATATTATATATTGTTATAAATAAATATATACTGAATATATATGATAATTAAATCATGGTTTAAATTTTTTATATGATTAAATCATGATCTATGTAATAGTAATAACAAATAACAAGTCAAAACATTCTTGAGAAAACTATGCAATTAACACCCTAAATAATGAAAATAATAAAATATTGATAACAAATAGATAATAAAATATTATAAAGAAGATTATATATGATATTATAAAAAATTTTATGGTTATGGTATAACTTATTACAATAAATTAAAGTACTATATAGGAGGATAAAGACCACACAACAAAAAAGAAGGTTAAGATAAGATATTTCATCTTAATTTACGTTCCATTAAGACTTATTTATTATTATGCACTAATTAAATTTTATATTGTGTATATACCACTATTTTTACATGTTATATCATGAATCTCTTTATTTTTAGGATATTATAATTTTTATTAAATGTTATTCCTTCTTTGGGATTATGATTCAAATGTTTCAATGTTGAATGGGACATTTTGGAATGTTTATTGATTATTTTACTCAAGAATGTTTTAATGATATTTCAATGGTGTTTCTATTCATAACATCAAAAACCCTTGTTGTTAATTATCCTCCACTAAGGAATTATTTATAATTATATATCTATTATTCAATACGTAAATTTGATGATAAAGAATATTATTTATTTATTATATTTTTTATTCGATATGAGGAATGCTTGGGACATGAAAGACATAGGTTGGAGACTGTTTAAGGTAAGACCTATGGGTTGGGGACTGGTTAATAAAAGCCCCTCAATGCATTTTTATTCTCAGGGGACCAAACTTGGTTGAAAAAACCCTTCATTTTTGTAACCATTATGTTATAAACTATCTTATGAATGGTATTTGCAGTAGATATAAGTTTGGACAAACCAAATCAGTTTGTACCAAGTATGTTATAAACCGTATTGTGAAAGGTCTTGATGGTGAAGGTACAATATACCTAGGAAACATGGCATCCAATAACTATTAATTTCCCTCATTTATATTCAGTTATTATTTATCCATGATATTTTGCATCGATATGTCTATATAATGCATTTTATATTCAGTTTCATTGATAAAAGGACATGAGTTTTTAGTTTCGTACTTTTCCATAGTGATTATGATGTATCTAGTTTATTTTAATGTAATGTATTACTATATAATTACTAATCATTGTTTATTTATTCTCATCAATTCATTATTTATTCCACTTTACTTACCCTTACTTATTAGTTGACCTCACCCTTATTATGTTTTATTTCCATAGGTCATGAAGAGGAATACTTTAAATGAGTTTCAAGTATGTTTTTTATTTCATTTTATTGGGTATAATGTTTGTCTTTTTCGAATTTCCCAATGTATTATGGGTATCATGTATGTAATCTTACTTTCCAAGACTGTTAAACTGATTGGTCCTTCGGGATTTGATTCCTTATAATCATGCCAATGTAAAGGTAGTAGACACCAACTCTAGGATAACTGAGGTCGGGTCACTATATTTAGTTCTTGATCATATACTAATAATGTGATAAAATTCTTCGTTTTGGTAGAAAAATTATTTTTTACTATTCACTGTAAAATCAATTATTTTATAAAAATATTAAAAGTGCATCCTATGATAATTTTTTTGTGAGGAATTCGAAAATGAATTATAATTTATAAAATTTAACTTTTAAAAGTTTTTAATATGGTTTTTTAAAAGAAAATATATAATATAAATAGAATGGATTTTTTGTTGTGTGTAACACATGACACACATTATAAAACATAGTATGTATTTTAAAGGATCTAAAATCTTGAGTTGTTATAATAAATCCCCCATTAATGGCATGAAAATGAATTATTATCTCATGATTATAACTCCTTATTAATATATCCATATTAAATATCATGGATTAAATATTCAACCCATATGATAATCTAATATCCAAAAACCATGTAAAATTGAAATTGAAATTTCATAATTAATTAATAAATATTTAACAGCAATTTATGTCACCCACAAATATATTAATGAATTGATGCCTAAGTCACTTTATTAATTAATATAAAACCAATGGTGTACATTTAATTTTTAATTATATAATAATAATTCCATATGTATTTATTTATTATCTAAATTATAATGTTTTTTTAAAAATGATGATGAATTAAAATGAATAAAAGAATAAACTGGATACCTTCAGATATAAAATTTTAAAAAATAAATTAGTCATAAAATATAATTTTATACAATATATATATATATATATTAAAAAAATTATGGTTTTATGAAGATATCTAAAAATAATATTTAATACAAACTCATGGGTTTTTTCTTAATTACATTTCCTATATAAAGATCTCTAAAACTATATCTTTCAGCGAACATGTCAACTTTTTTATTAAGTTTATTATAAATGAGTTAAAAATGTAAGATGACATAGAAAGGGAGAAATATAGGGGGTATTCTGGAATAATTTATATTTTGGTTTTCCTCTATAAGTGAGGATCATTATTGGTATTATAAGCATTGATCTGTATCCACAAAAAATATATTGATTAAATAATTCAAGTTAACATTTGGATCTATTTAAATGGAAAAAAATAATTTTACTCCTCCAATATAAAGTTTGTCTTTATCTAAATTTTCATATTAGAACATGAAAAGACATTGGAGAGATGAAAAACTAATACAGTAAAATCATTAGACATCAATAATAGAAAAATTCTAAATTTTTCACTACAATGTCTATAGTATATCATTTTAAATATTTATATTAAATAAAATATAATTCGTGGTTTTTTCATGAAAAATAAATTAAAATATTTGATATTCAATGTTTTTATATAGTAAGACATAGAAAATATATATGAAAAATATAATAAAGGTACTACTATGAAATTTGAACCAATAAAAGATAATTTATCGTTGTCTATTTTTCAACATCATTAATTAAGGTTTGACTAAAATCATCACCATATTATTTAATTATCCAAAAATATATATTTTAAGATAATAAGGTCAACATGTTTTTAACTATAACTAATATTATTGATAAAAAATGGATTATGTTTTTGTATACTTTTCATAACTTGAATGTAACAATTCATTTATCAAATATCTCTAATAGTTGAATTCTTACATGTATATAAGAAACTGATTAAAGTTTGTTATACAAGACACTAATAGAGTCACCAAGTAATGAAAAAAACTCATTTCATTTAAAATAATTCTTATTTTATATATTTTATTTTTCTCATACGATGATATAATTTATTTTCTTTGAGTGTATTTTTAATTTTTTTTATTATTTTAATTTGTGTCTTAATATCATTATATTTATATTTAATTTAAAATATCATAATGGACCTTTGAAACTCACAGGTAATATTAAATTATTTAAATCTCTAATTGATGAATCATTAGGTATAATGACTTGTCCTTTCATTATATAGAATGTTCGTCATTTTTTACTATCAATATTGGAAACCTTCCAAGTTTGGGGATAAGATGCATCCTTTAGATTTTTTTAAAATTGAACAAGTTTCAAAGATTAAATATTTTATATCCTTCTTTATTAATAAGATTTTATAATGGGTTTTATATTTATCATAAAAAACACTTAATAAATTATTATATTCACTATCCTTATTTCAGATTAATTTATTTACTTATAATTTTAGTTAATTTTTCAACAAATTATTCCTTATCTAAATTTATTTCTATCATATTTTTATAATTTTCTATATAATATAATATTTTCCACATTATATTATTTTCTTTCACAAAAATATAACATTCAAATATTCATTATCATGGATTTAGTTTTTTTGAAAGACACCACTTTTTATTGCCTTAATTTCTTTGAAGGGATTTATGATTTAAATTTTTAATATTTCAATTCACTTCCTCTTAAATAATTCCATATGGGTCCAAAATTTTATTGATGGTATGTGAATGTTTAATACACATAAAGGTGTATATCATTGGAAAAAATATGGGTTATATCCCTTCCTATGGTATGTGATATCATAAGAGGTAATATCCTTATAATATGGGATATCATAGGTTTATAGTTATTTATCTAAAATATCTTTATATGTAGTTAAAACATCATGTGATGAAATAATTAATGTATTATGATTACTAAATAGTTTAATGGTTACCATCAATTAATGAAGAACATGTTATAGGTGTGTAACATAAATATCCAAATATTTGTCTAAGCATTTGAGAAATTATCAAACTCAAAAAGTCTCTTTAATTAATAAAGGAGGCTTATGTAAGGAGTTATAGTGCTCCTCTAATGGCCCGAAGGCCTTCATTTTTTATTGATTTTTGATAATCCACCTTTCAAGGGGTGAGGTAGAACCCTTACAAGGCCCATAGTTGTAAATATTACATGAACTATAGGCCTTAGAGGAATTCATTACCCATAGGCTTCAAACATTACATACAACCCAGACTAACTACTTGGAATCGATCCTCCCCAACATCTTCATTGTGAAATCAGCTCTCCACCTTCACATGGATATTCAGCTAGGATTTCCCAAGCATGCACAGGCATGAAATCCATTTAGTTTCTAGTATGGTGAAAGCTCCTTACTCATCCTCCTTCTAAATCTTGTTCCTTGTAGGTTGTCTGGTTCGCATCTGCACTTAAGGTGGCCCAAAGGCCTTGAGGTGGCCCTAAGGCCTTACTGACCCGAAGGATTGGGTGGCCCTAAGGCCTTAAAGGACTTGGAGACCAAATCATTCACCTAAAGGCCCTGATGAGGTTATACTCTCAACTGCTATAGTGCCAAATAGTGCCTACTACAGTCCCTGCTACAGTACTTGCTACAGTATTGCACAGTTCCTTCTACAATACTACTACAGTAACCCAAAAATTAGCCTCTACCTGGATTTGATCTCGAGTTGCCTGAATGCACTTAAGAAAGTTAGATTGATGATTTCATTACATTCTAACCAAATATATATTATTATTCTTTCTTTTATAATCATTGGAAGATAAATAAGATTCTTCCAATGCTTTTCGGTGATTCTAATACATGTAAATTAAAATTGGGTGAAATAACTATAGGGTTGTTACTAAGTTGTTCATATTAACATAAATATATAATGATACTATATAAAGTTATTTTATTATTTTATTATTTATTATTATTATTATTTATTATCATACAAATGATATTGGATTAATGGGTTTTATGTTTTTGATGCATTGAGATATACCCAATGTCTTCAAAATCCATTAGTGGTATAAATGCCTATTTGGATAAGGATTGAACAATTATCAATTTCTAAATTTTTTGGAATATTAGGAATAATTGATATCATATGGGATGATATATGGATATCACAACTCATGATATGACCATAGGTATTGATATGTGAATATCATTATATGTGGTGTGATGTGGCTCAATATTATTCATTATTTAATATGGGATATCAATGCCTATAGTAATACTTGGTCACATTGTTCAAAAAATAATCATAATGCATCAATGATATGGGGATATCATTGCATGTGATGTAGTTAAAATGGATGGTTTTTTAGATTATCCTATAATGTGATATAAGGACATCACTATCTATGAAACCTATCAAAACAAATGAAAAAGGCAGAAAGACATAGAGATAAAAATTAAAATTTTCATCAAAGGATGTGGTACCTCTGATGGAGGCATCATCATTATGAGAAAATGTTTTCTAATATAGTATTTTTTTATATTGTGTGAAAAAATGGGGAAATTATTGTCCATGATATAATTATTTTTCGAAAATATTTTTGGAAATTAAATAGATTATTTATAAAGTTTTTATAAATAATTAAATAATTATATTATAAAATTTTTATATTAGAATAGTATATATATATATATATTATTTCAAATAATATTTAAATAGTTTAAATTTTTTATATTAATAATAAATATTTAGAGTTTTATTTTATTTATTTAAAATCCTGATTTATTATTCTTATATATAAATTTTTAATATTATGAATATTTGAATGATTTGGTTTAAAATGATTACATTTCTTATAATAAACATTATATTATTTATTTAATAAGTTTCATGATAGGTATAACATATGATTTCATTTAGGTCAATGGAAATTAATTATTTGTTCTTTTATTATTATCATATACAGATTTATTTTAATTATTTATACATTTTTTGATTAAAATTATTTTGGAATTATGATCCATAATGAGTATTGATTTACTAATAATGTGACATTGGGTTGAAATTTCATATGATTAAGGACTGCTATTTTTTATTCAAACATGGGGATGTCTAATTTTCACTCCATACATGATCTTTAGTAAAAATTTTGATTCATTTTATTTTAATCTATTATAGAATGATTTTTATGTACCTTATATATAAGATAAATTTTTTTTTACAAAATATTATATTTTTTCATAATGGTTTCATGGTAAAAATCATTATTTATATAAGATTTATCATTAACATGATATAAATACGTTAATTGAAGGAATGAAATAAGTAAATTAAATAGTAATAAAAATGATTACATATAGGGAATTCATGAGATGCAGATAATGAAATGGTTATATCTATAAAACCTCTTGAAATACCAAGGTTTTAGATTTAAATCATTGTTTATTGATCATTAAAATTAGTGGGTAATTCCTAAGTCAATTACTAATGGATTATCTTGAGTAAGGAAAGTGGAATATGAGCAACCTTAACCCATAAGTGCTTATATAAACTTAAAAATCTGTGATACACTTGGACATATGGCCCTAATAGTTTGAGGTCAAGGTGAATAGATAGATTATTATTCAATAAATAAATATATGTAATCTATTGACCACTCAAATATCCAAGAGATATATGTGATATAATAGATAATATTTACACCAAAAATGTATATTCAATGAGATAATAGTCATATATAACTCAAAGATTAGTGAAATATGGATATTTACACACTAATAGATATAATGTGTGGGATCATAAATTTAGTGGGTGTATACTAAATCACGGACCATTTTGGATAATTTATAAGACCTAATAGTCACTTAACAAATATCTTTTATTTTAGATTATAATGGAATTAATAACATACTTTATGTGAGAGAATTTATAGACTCGGATGATTTTGGGAAGTTTTCTTAACTATAAGGAGAATAAAAATAATAATAATTTATAAAATGTTATAGAAATCATTTTTTATAAATTGAATTATGGGTGTTATATATTGTTCATGCATCACACATTTTTACCAATGTATAAAGACTTGGGATGACAAGTGAATCGATTAAGGGATAATCAGATATATATGTCATAAATGGAAAAGGATCTATTGTATTAGAGGTAAACATACACGATCTATATTAATAGAGTGGATTAAATATGGAATTATAACTTTTTTATTATGTTCATTCCATTAATAAAAAATTTATTTTGGTTTCTTGTTGGGAAAGGAAAGGATTTTCTATAATGATTAAGGACAAAAATATTTTATATACACGAATTACATGTTCAATATAATAGGAAATATGGTTGATGGAAAATATATTCTAGAAATGTAAAAAATATATAAAATCATTTAAAGTAACTAGGTTAAAGTGAATATTTATAATATCACTTTATTTTTGTATTGTCCCTATAGACATATAAATGATAAATGCATTCATAGACTTCATAGAGGTGGATTATTTGAATCATTTGATACATGTTAATATTATTTATCTAGTAAAAGTATCAAATTATCTTTTATTAGATAAAGTAAAAGGGATATTGGACTAATGGACTTAATATACAATGATGTATGTAGGACAATTACGACAACAATAATTAGTGTTTTATAATACTTTTTTTAACTCTATTAATGTTTTTGTTTGTATAATTATCTATTTCTTATGAATAAAAAGTACAAAAGATATGAAATGTGCATGGAGTTCAAAAATGAAGTAAATAATCTACTTGAAAATTTATTAATATCATTTATTAAGATATAATTTAGGAATACTTAATTAAAGAATTTATTGATCATCTGAGAGATCATGAAATTATTTCACTCTCACTCATCTAGGTGTACCTCATGGAATGATGTATCTGAATGGATGGATTGTATAATTTTAGACATAGGTCTAATGAAAATTTGTTAATATAGAATTAATTTATATTTCATGGACTATTCTAATAAATCATGTACTTTCCTATATAAATATTTTCTATATAAGATAGTTGTAAAGACACCGTATGATATATATATAATAAATATTTCAAATTTTATTTCTTGAAAATCATGGTTTTGAAAACTTATTTGAAGAATTATGGTTTTGATAAACATGGACATAAATAAAGCAAGTGACTTTTTTTAGATATCCCTAGAGAATAAAAGGATATTATCCATACCACCTTATAAATAGAAAAGAGTTCATAGCTGAATTAGGTGTATTTTTTGATATTGGAAATATTACTTAAGAAATCACTCAAAGGAATAATGAGTTTAGTAAAGTTTAAGAAAAAATAAATAAATATTTTACGAAATATAATATGTGAAATTTCAAAAAAGTGTTGCAAAAAATAAACCAACAAAGATATCATAAGAACTTCATAGGTCTAGTATGATTAATCCAATGCCTAATAAATATGTATTTAATGTAGAAAATGAAGATGTATGGATTTCATGTAGAAAATGATGATGTGGTTGAGTCAATATTAAATTAATCTACAACCCATCAAGAAGTTATCAAGATTTTTAATTCCAAAAAAATGTTTAAAGGATATACAATATAAAATAGACTCCATATACACAAATCATGTTTGGAACTTGATTTATCTACCAAAATATATGATTTCTTATGGTGCCTTAACCTTATGCGCATGTCCTTCCATACATCAGTTATGGTGGGGTATGGAAAAGAAAAAAAAACTATATTTCAAATTTTCTTAAATAGACCATGGAAAAATCTCACGGGCTTATGTAGGCCGACAAAAATATATATGGGTCAAACTTTGGTGTAAAGACTCAAAAATTCCATATAATTGTTTTTAATTAAATGGAATTATTATAAGACTTCTAAAATTGACATCACGTGATTCCAAGTCTTGGAGAGCCCAAAACCAAATTTTGAACTATTTTAAGGTACATTTAGTAAATGCGTGAGTAGGGATTTCGGTCTTTTGAATGGGTGCTTAGATTGAAAATCTGATGAAACTGTTGAATTCATAGCACTAGGATTCTCTTAGGTGAAGCTTAACTTTGTTCAGAAAAAGTCGGACAGAAATGTTATTTTTCTGACTTTCGGGAAAAAATAATAAAATAACTAAAGAAGTTACTTTATTCTTTTTGAAACTATTGAACGATAGTGGCTGGACCATAGATTTGGTCGAACATTAATTAAAGGTCATTAAATGAACTATTACATTGGTTTTGTAACCACAAAATCCATGTATTTAATAGGTTCAGTAATTGAGATTCATTAATGAACCATATTAATTCAACACAATGTGGAGGAATTTTTCTTTTATTAAACAAACCATTGGAATGATATTTGAGACCCCATAGGAGAACTCATGATGAAGCACTAATGGAGAACCCTCTCCAACGAAGAATGAGGAATCAACGACACCATTGAGGATTCGATCTAGAAATCAACGAATACTGAAAAACATCATCGAAATAATGGATTCTACTATTTCACCATTAGAGAATACAACATGTTCAAGGTTTGGCGTTTAAATTGTTTATGCATTTAAATTATTTTATCTTTCCATTCTTCATTAATACGAAGAACTTGGATCAACCAACAAATGGTTTGATTTGTGATTTATTCATTCTTGGAGGTGGTTGATGCAGGGTTTGATTTGGGAATTTCGTCCTTTCAAAAAACGATCAATGCATTACCCATGTTAAAACACTAATGTGGAGGGTTTGGGCCAACAAACAAGGCCCAACACCTCTATCGTTCATGATTATTGTTCATTATTTTTGTGAAACCAAGAAACAAGCTGGCATGGAATTTTTGTAGGCTTCATAGTGAAGGCAACGACTCAGGAGGCTAGTAGGTGTAGACAAGAACAAAAACGGACCACCAGAGAATATTTGGTGGCCCGTGAAAGCTCCTGCCAGCTGAGTCATCCGCATGGGAATGGCGGAGCCTGCAGGCGCTACGGCAGCGTAAACCATGGCCTTCCAGGCCATGATGGGTGTAAGATGCGGCGTTCCAGTGCTATATAGGGAGATGAGCTGCATGCTCGGGCTGCTCAGCTGGACACCAAATGGCCTGCTGAGTTGGCTATTTTATAAGGGAGGGCAGCGCCCCACTAGCATGGCCAGTTGGGAGAACCAGCCCGCACCGCGGGCTATTTTATCTAGGAAGGCTGAACCTGCTGATTGGGCCAAACCAACAGGCTCAGCTAGACCCCTACCGAACTCGACCAACCTCGTTTCACTAAAATGTTTGTAACTCCTAAACTGGACACTCATTTTAAAAACCATCTACGACATTGGGAACCTTAGGACGTGGTAGTCATTTTGAGATAATTCACCTGGGTTTTCATGAAAATTGGAGTACATCTAGGTTGGATCAAACTTGAATTTAACAGTACTAAAATGCCTATAACTTATAGAATGGGTGTCCGATTGAAATTCTGCCTGTTGCGTTGGAACCCTTATGACATGGAGGTCTGTTGCGTTACTTTTTTTTGGGAATATATGGTGGCTGAAATATGACCAATGGATTGATAAGAATAATCTATATAACTCAAGTGCACCAAGTGTGGGAATCCTGTGGTTAGCTATCAAGGTAAGAGAAAACCTTTGTGGAATGGAATTAGAGAAACCCTTTGTGGATCTATGAATTAAAACACTATTTGGATCAGCAGTACTGTAACCCAAAAAGGACTAGCCTTAGAGTGGCCATCGTGGATCAGCGACTTAAAACCCTATGTGGATAGACGACTTATGATCTTGTGTAGATTGACGACTTATAACCCTATGTGGATCGACAATTTAGGACCATGTGTTGATCGGTGACATATGACCCTATGTGGATCAATAGTAGTGAAACCCGATGAGGACTAGCCATAGAGTGGGCCGTCATGGATCAGTGAATTAAGACCCTGTGTGGGTCGACGACTGACGAACCTATATGGATTAGTGACTTACAACCCTGTGTGGATCAGCTATAGAACAACTTCTTTGTGGTTTAGTCATGGAACATCTCAATGGAATAAGATGATTTATCTTTATGAATAATCATCATTATTCCTATTCTTTAATTCATATATCTGTTTTGAGATGTCTTTTACTTTGTTCTTCATAATTGAGACCATGCATTTTGGTTTTTCCTTTGTGGAATTCTGAGAGACCTTCAGGGGTCTCGGGGTCCCTACTGGGTATTGTTATACTCACCCCTATACGGCCTTCACCCGTACCTTGTTGTGTCTTGTGAAGATGACAGACAACTTTGACTGAGATTTGGGAGCCAGGACGAGACTATATACAATGGTGACTGATTGACGTGGAGAGTCGCAGTGACAAGCTGTACTTACCCTTCAGGTAGGATCCTTGGTGGAAGAACTATGGAGCTGGTTTTTCTTTTTTCTGTTCTTTATTTTCAGTTGGTTTTGTATACTAGCCCATTTTACTTTCGGTTTTCACTTTTACTATCATCAGTTCTACTATGTGGTTTTCTCTTTTCATGTACCTAGTTTGTTTGTTTACAGGTTTAAAGGCAATGCCTTCCATTTTTGGAATATTCCTTTCTATTACAGGTCTCTAACCCCTAGCCTATGGAAGGCGGGCTTGGGGTAGTCATGGCATGGGCCTCAGGGGACAGGTTGTGACAAAGTGTTATTAAAGGGGTAGGTCCTACCGAATAACTAAGACTCTAATCTTTTCAAAGGGGAAATAGTGTTAAGTGTTTTGAGTACGGTTTTTATTTTTGGGATTCCAGTATTGGTGCGACGTCCGACATATCCATACACTAGGACCCGGAGTTCTTATTTCTGACTCGATACACACAAAAAATTGTTTGTGTGTGTTTTTGATTTTTTTTCTTTTTATCGCTTTTGAGTCAGCTCACCTTGTATAACTTATTGATAGTGGAACATGTTTTTCTTTTTAAAATTCTACTTCATATGCAAAAATCCATTATTCTAGTGTGGGATCATGATGATAGCTCACCGAGTGATGAGGCTTCGGTGCAGGGCCCTCTTACGATGATGGTACCTTCAGGTAGTGTACCGGAAGCACCACTACTCGTAGGATAGTTATTGCCACTATCCCCAACATCAGACAGATCATGCCAACTTTGCATGATGAATGAGTTCTAGCGGCAGAGGCCTCTGAGGTTTTTAGGCAAGATGGACCCACAGGCAACTGAGGACTGGCTGGAGGTTGTGGCTAGAGTTTTCCGCCTAGTTGGGACACCAGCAGACCAAATGGTGATCCAAGCTTCTAGCCAATTTCACGGAACATAAGGGAGATGGTGGATCCTGACGCTCCAGTTACATGACGACGTGACCCTCACATGGTTGGACTTTGAGAGCCTCTTCAGGGTTGATTTCGTACCAGTGAATCTATGCTATATACGTATTCAGGAGCTCCTGCACTTATAGCAAGGTAGCCTGACAATAGCTTAATACTCGGGGAGATTCACTGAACTCTCTCGCTACACAACCTACATGGTACAATACCCTTTCTTCATGGCCTAGACCTTTGATCAGGGTCTCTGATGGGAGATTAGAGCATCGATGATATCCCTCAACATACTGATGTAGGCTGGAGTGCTAGAGCAAAAACTTCTGGTGGAGGGATTCCTAGCTAAGAAGGCACTTATAGTGAGATCCACCACCGGACAGTACGTAGCTGATTCATATATAGTAGGAAGTAGGCGGATGGTGCAGAGGCCCAGACGGGCCACACCATTAGGTGGATGACCCCAGAATGTGGGGTTAGAGGTGTAGAGCTCACAAGACAGAGGAGGTTAGTAGAAGAGCAGAATGTGGTACTTGTACGGCGGGCAGGGTCACATGACTCGTGAATGATCGATCCACTGCACCGATTATAATCATGTGGACGAGGGACCATCGAGGCAGCAGTATCGGTTCCAGCGAGGAGGTCTGTAGGGTGGAGGACATGGAAGGGGAGCTAACCGAGCGGCAGGCAATGGGTGATGGTTTGAGGTTCTACCACTACCACCTTTGGTTTGTCCACCCCGACCTCAGGGAGCTAGTGGATAGGTACGAGCTCAGCTTCATAAAGTTGAGGCCTATGACCACAGTTCTCCACAGATGATTCAAGGTATGATCTATGTCTACTCCACCCTAGCTGCAGTTCCTATATACACAAGTTTTAATCACTCTTTTATTATCATGGCTCTTGTTCAGAGCTCAGAGATTCTGATCGAGTTGTTGGCTTGATCCTTACATTTAGAGACTCCTACGGGAAAGTATTTTATGATTACACACTGGTGAAGGTGGTGTGATCTTACTCTAGGATGTGAGAGCTTCATCTAGGATCTCATAGTAGCAGCATCGAGGCCTTATGATGTCATCTTGGGTATGGACTGGTTATCCACAACCTATTCTTAGATTGAATATTTTTGGCATAAAGTGTGGTGTGTCTGCAAGGATGGGACTAGGTTTTCCTTCATTGGAAAGAATGGAACCTTTTCAGCTTAGGATGGACTTTCTCAAGGAGGTTACAACCAATCACTCATCAGTTGTCTAGCCTTACCCTTAGAGTAGTTAACAATAGGAGTCTGAGCTATCCTGTAGTTGTGGACCAGTATGTCAATGTCTTTCTTGAATATGTTTTGGGACTACCTCCTCATAGAGAGGTAGACTTATACATTTATCCATACCGAGAGATGACCCTGATATCTACACTAGCATATCGGATGGCTCCTACAGAGCTTCATGCGTTTAGGTTACAATTGGAGGACTTGCAGGGGACGAGGTTCATAAGGCCCAGTGTTTCCCCATGGGCAGCCCTGATTCTGTTCACTAGGAAGGTAGATGGGAGTTCGAGGATTTGTGGGGACTATCGGGGCCTAAACCAGGTGACCATGAAGAAAAAGTATCCACTCCTGAGGATTTATTATCTCTTCACTCATTTTAAGGTGGATCAATGGTTTTAGAAGATAGACCTTAAATCAGGCTATCATCAACTCAGTGTACGAGATAAGGATGTACCAAAAACAAACTTCAGATGCCGGTATGGCCACTATGAGTTATTTGTGATTCCTTTTGGCATGATCAATTCATTGGCAATGTTCATGGGACTTATTAATAGGATCTTCCAGCCTTACTTTGATCTCTTTGTGGTGGTCTTCATTAATGACATCTTGGTGTACTTGGTGTCGGAGGAGGAGCATGCCACTCATCATTATATATTTCTGGATACAATTTAAGAGCACTATATTTATGGAAATATCTCTAAGTTCTAGTTCTAGATATGAGAGGTCCACTTTCTGGGACACGTTATCTTAGAGGCTAGAGTTGCAGTGGATTTGGTGAAGATAGAGGTAGTACTTTATTGGGAGCCACCTAGGAGTGTGACTGAGGTGCAGAGTTTTTTGGGGTTGGCTAGGTACTACTAGATATTCATAACTAACTTTGACAGAGTAGAATCACCCTTTTTAGCTTTGAAAAAGAAGGTACAACCTTTCTTGTGGATAGAGAGATGTCCATAGAGTTTCCAGGATATGGGGTAGAGACTGACGAGTGCCACCATCTTGAGGATACTAGAAGAGGGTGTTGGGTATGGAGTCTATGGAGACACATCACGGACTAGACTAGGATGTGTCCTAACACAGGAGTGAGTGGTGATCACCTATGGCTCACGAAAGTTGAGGAAGCCTTAGAAAAACTATGTTACCCACGACCTAGAGTTATAAGCAGTGTTCTTGGACTTGAAAATGCGGCGGCACTACTTTATGGGTGAATGGTTTACTATGTACTCTGATCACAAGAGTCTCAGGTATATCTTCCCATAGAAGGGCCTGAACCTAAGACATCGATGATGGCTGAAGTTCCTCCAGGACTATGACTTTGAAATAGTCTACACTCTTAAAAAAGAGAACGTGGTGGAAGACACACTCAGTGGGATGTTAGTTTACAATTGCTGAGTGAGGGGACATAACAGCTAGCCACATTATAGATATACTTCGTGGATAATGATCAAGAATCTTACCTCTAGTCTATGAAATTCACTCCCCCACTCCTTTAGTGAGTCAGGAAGGCACAACTTGGGGATGTTGACTGCGACACCGATGTGCTCAGATATCCTTAGGACATACTCCTGAATGATTTTCCGATGGTGGGGATCACACAATCCTTTTTGGAGTATGCGCCATGGTACCGGTGACTCTACGAGTGGAGGTGCTGAGAGAGTTCCACACATCCCATTTGGTGGTATATCCTGGTGTGGAGAAGATGTACCAAGACCTCCAGTGTTAGTAATGGTGGCCAGGGATGAAGAAAGTAGTGGAAGAATTCATTTCACGATGCCTCACTTGTTAGAAAGTGAAGGGTGAACATCAGGTTCCAGCAGGCTTAGCACAACCACTTGAGGTTCCATAATAGACGTGGGATGGAATCTCCATGGAATTCATGATAGGGATACCACGTATATCCAGGGGTCATGATTCCATATGGGTGATCATTGACTAACTCAACAAGTCGTACCACTTCTTACCCATCTGAGAGTAGGGATCAATTGAGGGATTGGGACACCTCTACATATAGAAGATAGTATGGCTTCATGGGGTTCCATCGACAATCATTTCATATCTTAACACTCCTTTTACATCCCAGTTGTGGAAGGGATTACAGTATGAATTCAGGACTCATCTACACTTGATCACCTCCTTTCACCCTTAGATAGATGGTCAGACGGAGCGAGCCATACACACGATTAAGGAAATGCTTCGTGCTTGCATCCTTGATTTTGGACACAGTTGGGAGGTTCACTTTCCTTTGGTGGAGTTTTCATACAACAAAATCTATCACTCCACCATCAGCATGGAACCATTTGAGGCCTTGTATGGGCGACCATGCAGATCACCTCTATTCTAGACAGAACAAGGGAATTTAGCACTTATGGGTCCATAGTTGGTATGATCTACCACTGAGAAGGTGTATATCATCTAGGAGCAGATGAAGACTGCAAAGAGTAGGTAAAAGTCTTGTGCCGATAATAGACAAAGACCCTTGGAGTTCGAGGAGGGAGACCATGTCTTCTTATGGGTCTCACCTCGATGAGGTTTTTAGAGATTCAGATGGGGTGGAAAGCTGTCTCTAATGTTCATCAGACCTTTCTAGATTCCTATCAGAGTTGGAGAGGTAGTGTTCCACCTAGCTCTTCCCCCACAAATGCACCAGGTGAATAATGTTTCCACATGTCGCAGCTGAGGAGATACGTGCATGATATGTCGCACGTCATTGACTGGTGAGAGCTGGACATTGATGATGGGGTGAGGTTTGTGTAGTTCTCAATAGAGATAGAGGATCGATAGGACTGGGTCCTTCGTGTATGGTAGATTCATCTAGTATGCATTTAGTGGTAGCACGGGAACCTTCATGAGTGCACATTGGAGCATGAGGCTCAAATTCGTGCTCAGTACCCCCATTTGTTTTCATAGCCTTTATTGTGGCTTTCTAGGACGTAAATTCCTAAGTTGGGGAAAATGTAAAGACCTAGAAATTCCATATAATTTTTTTAATTAAATGGAATTATTATGAGACTGCAAAAATTGACGGCACATGATTTCGAGGCCCAAAGATCCTGAAAAAGAATTTTAAACTTTTTGTAAGGTACATTCAGTAAACATGCGAGCGGGGATTTCTATCTTTTGAACATGTTCTTGGATTGAAAATCTTAGGGCACTGTTTAATTCGCAGTGCCATGATTCTCTTAGGTGAAACATAAATTTGTTCAGAAAAACTCAAATGAAAAAGTTATTATTCATACTTTCAGAAAAAATAATAAAATAACTAAAGAATTTATTTTATTCTTTTTGCAATCGTTGAATGATGGTGGTGGGACTGCAGACCTGGTCAGACATTAAGTGAAGTTCATTAAATGACCTATTACACTAGTTGTGTAACCACAAACACCATGTGTTTAATAGGTTCATTAATTGAGATTCATTAATGAACCATATTAATTAAACACAACATGGGGGATTTTACTTTTATTAAAAAACCTTTGGCATCAGATTTGAGACCCCACATGAGGATTCTTGATGAATCTCTGGCAAAAAAACCCTCTCCAACAAATAACGTGGAATGAAAAATGTCGTTGAGGATTCGATCTAGAGATCGACGAACGTCGATGAACATCTTCGAACAACGGATTATCCTCCTTCGTCATCAGTGAATCCAATGTGTTCAAGGTAGGGGTTTTAAATTTTTTATGTGTTTAAATGATTTCATCTTTCCATTCTTCATTAATATGAATAACACGTATCAACCGACTAATGGTTTGATTTGTGATTCATTCGTTCTTGCGGGTGGTTGATGTGTGGTCTGATTCTGGAATTTTATTCTTTAAAATAATGATCAATGCATTACCCATGTTAAAAAACAAATGTGGAGGGCGTGGGCCAATGAAGAAGGCATGGACCCCCTACCATTCTTGACTTTTGTGCGTTCTTTATGCGCGATTGGGCAACAAGGCGGTAAGGCATTTCTGTCAGCTTCGTAGTGAAGACAACGACTCCAGAGGCCCGTACGCGCAAACAGGAACGAAAATGGGCCACCAGAGCATCTCTAGCTTTTCTTAGAATCTCCCTCCAGTGCAGCATCACCAGTGAACAGAGGCAGCGGACGGCCAAGTCGGCCGTGTGGGAATGACGGTTCTTGCAGGTGCCACAATGGCGCAAGCAGCGGCCAGCCGGGCCGTGGTGGGTGGAATACACAACATGCCCACAATGGGTGAAATATGTGGTGCTCCAGCACCACATGGGGAGATGAGGGACCCACTCAGACCACTTGTATGGACACCAAATAGTTGGTCGAGCCGACCGTTTCGAAAGGGAAGGTGGTGCCCCGCTGGCACTGCCTGCTGGGAGAACCGGCCCGCATTATGGGACTATTTTTCTAGTCGGGCCGGAACCGCTGACTATGTCAGACCCATGAGTCAGGCTAGATATGCCAGATGGGAAAGACCCACTAGTTGGGCAGGACCCACGAACCGGGCCAGACCCCTACTAGACCTGACCGACCCTGTTTCACGAAAACATGTGTAACTCCTATGACGAACGCCCTTTTGACAAACTATTTTTGGAATTGGGATCCTTAAGATATGGAGGTCCTTTTGAGATACTCAACCTAAATTTTTGAGAAATTTGGAGTATGTACAGGTTGGATCAAACTCAAATCCAATCGGGCCCTCGATACTAAATTGCATAGAACTTACCGACTGGGTATCTGATTGACGCGCCGTCTATTGTGTTGGAACCCTTATGACATGGCGGTCCTTCATATTACTTCTTTGTGGGACTTTATGGAAGTTTAAATATAACCAATGGAATGAGGAGTAGAATCTATGGAACTCAGGAACACCAAGTGTGGGAATCATGTGGCTGGTTGTCAAGTGAAGAGAGAACCTTTTTAGAATGACATCAGAGCGGTCCTATGTGGATCAATGACTTACGACCATATGTGGATCAGTAGTTGTGCGATCTATTGAGGACCAGCATTAGAGAATCTTTTCATGGATCAGTGACTTACGACCCTATGTGGATCGATGACTTACGACCCTGTGTTGATCAATGACTTACGACCCTGTGTGGATTGATGACTTACAACCCTGTATGGATTAGCAGTAGCGCAACCCGATGAGGACCAACATTACAACATCCCATCATGGATCAGCGACTTACAACCCTCTATGAATCAAAGACTTATGACCCTGTGTGGATCAGTGACTTACGAACCTATGTGAGTTAGCTATAGAACGACTTCTTCATGGTTCGGCAGTAGAACTTCTCAATGTAATAAGATGATTTAGCTTTACGACTAATCATCATTATTCCAATTATTTAAGTCATATACCTGGTCAGAGATGTCTTTTACTTTGTGCTTCCTGATTGAGATCATTATTTGGGGTTTTCCTTTGTGGAATTCTGAGAGACCTTTGGGGGTATCAGGGTCACTATTGGGTATCATTAAACTCACCCATGCATGGGTTTTTCCCACACCTTGTTGTGTCTTGTACAGAAAACAGACAACTTTGACTAAGATTTAAGAGCCAGGAATAGATGGTGTACGGAGGTGACTGGTTGATGTGGAGAGCCGCAGTGACAAGTTGTACCTACCCTTCAGGTAGGATCCTTGGCGGATGACCTCTGGAGCTATTTTTATTTTTTGTTGTAATTTATTTTCAGTTGGGTTTGTATACTGGACCATTTTTCTTTCGGTTCCCACTTTTACACTCAGCAGTTCTACTTTGTGGTTTTCTTGTGTCATGTATCAAGTTTGTGAGTGTGTAGGTTTAAAGAAAATGCCTTCCATTTTTGGGATATACCTTTCTGGTGCTAGTCCCCAACCCCTAGCCTATAGAAGGCGGGCTTGGGGTAGTCACAACGCGGACCTCGGGGGATGGGTCGTGAGATTTGGGTCATGAATAATTTTTTATAATTTATTACAATTTTATTTTAATATAATTTTTTATAATTTTTTTAAGAACACACATATATTTTATTTATGTGTTGATATATAAATAAAAGGAAAATTTTATAATAACTATTATTTGTTTAATATTTAATATTTCTTAATAATATATGTTTTAAATTTTTTTAATAAATATTTTCAATCTTATTTACAAATACGAGTCATCCCATAAAATATTTTACTTCAAATACAAATAAGACTGGTCATAGTTTTTTCAGATTTCTATAAATGTCAATCTAAGAAGACCAATAAATTTTTTGGCCTAGCCTATGCAGGCTTGGATCGATCCACCACAATACAAATCATTAAGAATCCCATCCCAAAGTGGAAAGATCCATAAAGTGTATGTGGGTTTTTTGAATGAAAATATATATGTTTTGTAGCATGTCTACCTATAAATTTTGATTGGTGGTAGAATTTAATAAAGACATTTTTGGTGCTTACTATTAAGATACCATCCCAACTATTCATTTGATAAATTTCATTAGGATATTTCATGATTGAAAATTTTATTATGATCATGAGAACTACTAGATAGATATAAAAACTATTTTCCCTTATGATAATTTCTTCTTGGATGTTTATATTATGCAACCCATTGATCTCATGGATCCAAAATCTCATAATAAAGTATTAAACTTGAAACAATATATTAATTTATTAAACCATGCATCTTAATGATGAAATATATTTTTTGATGATTTAATCAAATAATTTTGGTTTCATTAAAAATTGAGATGAATATTTAGTATATAATTGGGATGGTCTAAGTACTGACATATTTTTAGTGATGTATGTGAATGGCATACTATTCATTGAAAATGAAATCCATGTACTAAATTCTATAAAGTATTAGTTGATAAAATTATTATTAATGGATTCAAAAGTGAAAAGGTCTACAAAGTGGGTATGATGATCTATGGAGATAGATCTAAGTGGTTACTTTATCTGATTTAGAGCACATATTTTGTTAAATTAAAATAGAGGTTTTGTATAAATAACACCATGAATGATTTTTACTAGTGTTACATGGTTTGAGTATTATAAAGGTTCAATTTACTTCTATGAAGATATAAAGGAAACACATGATTGTGATTTTAATCTTTGACAATATTATCAATCATGTATCCATATCATATAATTGAACCTATGTCTTATTATTTAATCATATATAACTAGTTGATATAAATAATATATGTGTGAGAGTTATAGGATTGTAATAAAGAGTTGTTTTTGTAACATGATAATAGGTAAGTATGTATTCATAGTCAATGTACATGAGGAATATATCATTAAAATGGGTTACACTGATGATATCTTCTAAACTAAAATAAAAGATCCAAGATCTCAATATAGATTTATTTCAACCTAAATGGTAGATATATTAGTGAGAAGAGTTATAAGAATACATTTATTGTTGATTCTACAATACAATTAGAGTAGAAATAAATATTAGATTATTCAAAGTAAGTTTCTTGGATCAAGAATTTCATTAGTATTATACTCAGTGGAATTATTTCATGATAACAATGAAGTTACTTAATAGGATAGGGAACTTGGGTCTCACTAAATAACTAAACACATTTCTTTATAAATATTATATCATTAAATAAAATATTATGAGTATTGATGAAAATATTTTATGAGTTCCAAAATAGGATAATGTAATGTATCCATTAACAAATTTTTTAATACAATAAAATCAATATGGTCATGTAAAATACTTTAGTATTATAAATATCATGCATTAAATATAAATATATTTGGTTTTTTATTAATCTCAAATCCAGTTCATGTGATAAAATTATTTGGATAATAAAATGTATCATGGTTTTACTATTAATAGAAATATTTACTTTATCATTTATTCATGTGGTCTACATTTATTACTTCAGAGTAGAAAAAATAATAAACCCATTATTAAAAATAACTCTATTTTTTATAATCAGTACTTTTCATTTAATGTCAGGTGTTGTAATAATATTTTAATATTATCATTAGTAAGTGTGCATATAGAGATATAGAGTTCACTTAGGATAAATAAATATGAAATTTATATCAGAACACAAAATATATAATTTAGAATTCAATACATATTTCCATTGATAAACTTAGGAGTTTATAATTCATATGATCCTCTAATACATGTTGTTAAAAATATATCTTTTATGAAATTGTTCATACTTTGAAACCTTTCATTGGATAACCTTATGATTAATCTAACCAAGGGTGGTTGTTCATATTACTATTTGTTTGGTTGTTTTTTCTTATTCTACTAAATCAAGCTGGGATTTTTCCTCTTTTATAACAATTATAATATATGGAGCTTTAATAAATTTATAATGTGAAAATTCATAACCATACTTGGTCAAGTGAAATTTACATTGATCAATGAAATATGATATATTCATCAGAATTTGTTAGTATATTTTAGGATAATTGAGAATATATAAGTTAAACTTTATTACATAGACATGTTATATGTCTTATGTTTATACAAGATTTCCTAGAAATAGGGATTACCTGTGTATATATGTAATTTATGGAGATATATTTGGTAAACATGTTTTTATAGAGATACATGTGTTTGATGGATATTAAACTTGATCCCTTATCTTGAGTGACATCAATTATTTACTGGAGTCCACTATTTTATAATATTTATTTATTATGAATTCATAATCATTTTCAATGCTACAAATAAATCCATGGCCACACATTAGGATTTGAAATAAGGATTTTTATAATATAATTTGATTTTTTGAAATGAAATAATTTATGATAATTTATCCAAAAAGTTTAGATATATGTTCACAAGTTGTTATAAAATGTTTATATGGTTTATGAGGATTTCAGGAAAGTAAAATATTAAAAATTAAATACACATAAAGCCTAATATAACATTTTGTGATATGATCCATTCCATTTATTTTTGTATTGGATATCATAATAGGTGATATCATAATGATATGAGATATCACAAATTTTTTCTTCTATAAATAAAATATCATTATATTTGTCTTGAACATTATGTGATGATTAAATTAATGTATTATGATCACTAAAGATTTCAATGATAGATTTTAATTAATTAATCATATGTTATATAAGTATAAATTAATTCAATAGACAACCATTTTTGAAATTTATGAACTCAAAAGGAACATTCATTAATAAATGATCCCTATTAAAGGAGATCTAAGATTAATTATTTAGATACAAGATTTTATTACATTATTATCAAAACTCTATTATTTTTTATTTCCTCCTTAACCATTGGATACTATCATAACTGTATAAGATAAATAAGATCTTTAAAAAGTTTTTTTGTAGATTATAAAATTAGTGGATTACTATTGGAGGAAGGAACAAGTGGGTTATTACTAACTTGTTTTAGTCACTTACATTAGATATGTATAATGGAAATTGGTATGTTCTAATTTTTTTCATTATCATTATTATTTCCCATCATCTAACTTATCTTGGATTGATGGGATTTATTTTTTCATTAAATTTTACTATACATGATGTCATGAAAACCTATTTTTATGATAAGTTAATAATGAATCATTTAACTTAATAGAATAATACTTTCAAGAATAATTTATCGTATGTTTCAATATGTACTAAAGCTCTTTATTTAACATTTTAACATTACCATACGATTTGGTATGGTATAAGATACTTTGGTTATATTAGACCTGATATTTTTTTAATAAACTATACAATAAATGATTATGAAGATTGATGCTTTAATATAGGATAAATACTTATAGACCACCAGAATAATAATGAATATTTCTCAGGTATAATTCGAATACCAATATTGTTATATTTTTTAATGTAACCATGACTTGTACCCACTTTGAAATATAATCTATATATTCAAGGATATATGTGTTACCATATGATAAGGGTAATTCACCTATGTGTAATCTTTTCTATAATAAAAATACCTCAACTCCAAGGATTGGGTATTAATGAAATGACTTAACCTCACCAGCCTCTGCATGGATTGATGGTAAGGATGAGTGTTCTTCTCCAAGCCCGAATCTAGTTAGATAAGTGTTGGTGGCTAATACTTAGAGATTATAATTGAAATGTGGGTATAAATTTACCAATATATATATATATATATATATATTAGTATATAACCATGCTATAAAAAGAAATATTCACATTCATTATAATAAGATATATAAAGTCAAGTAAATGTAAATTCATATTTACATATAATTTTATATCATATTGGAGTAGTAAAAATTATACAAATCCAATAAAAAACATAAAACATGTTTGTAAAATAGAAACCAAGATATATATCATTACTAGGGGATATAAATTATTAAAAAAATAACACCTCCAAAAAACATTAACCTATCTCTCATTTATATTTACATCACATGTGAGATAAAAATTATGGTTTCCAATAACATTTTAGATATATATTCAATCTATATAATATCATCACATGAGCTCCCATGCATATATACCAATAATATTACATGGTAGGATACCCCATGTACCAAAAAAATATAATCCAAATTCATGTATTCATAATAATAAATAAATTAAATTAAAATATATATTCATATTCACACCACTATGTACTATCCAAGGGTCATTGAGGTAAAACCATCTACTGTGGGACTATATCATCCTATAAGTTTTTAAGTTGTAAACTAAATTTCTAGCTCATCTGATTAGTCCAAACACAATCTTTCTATAAGAATCACTTTCCAAATAAAAAAATTAAAAGATATGCACTTGAAAATAGGGGTCTCATTACCCTGACTGTAGAAACTAAATAAACATCATTGATCATGAAATGGATCAAACATATACAATCTTTGTATTATTTGAATTAATTACTCCAACCCGATTAGTGATAGTCATAAAATTCTGATTGAATCAATGGTCATAGAAATACCCAAACTCCATGTATCAGTATGAGAGGACTATGTATCACTGATTATAGGTTTCTAATAGTGGAATATAAAACATTATTGATTAACCATTGAAGGATCACACATTAATTAATATAAGTTTAAAATTAAGTAGTATATAAATCCCATGAAAATTCATTCTACTTGGATACCAAAACATTGATTCTAGTGTAGGGATCTCAAGAAAAACAACTTAATGTGGAGTTCACTTAAATCATTATAACTAAAATAAGAAGAAACTATAGAGGAATTTTACATTAACCCATTATTAATAATTTTATTTCTCAGAGGAATTTTCTATAATATAAATATTTATACCACATGTATGTTTGATAGAACCCTTTATAGAAAACATCACCATCTCTAGGATATAAATAGATGAATATTATTTCCTAAGGTCATTATGTTGATCGATAGAATAACTCCTCAACCTAGTGTCATTCATAATTAAAATATCATTCCATAGTTATGAAAATAACCCTTAGATAAATCCTACATAGAACAATTACACAATCCACACACACGACTCACCTGTGATGAGGAATATAATAATAAATTCATGAAATTGTTGCATCAAATCATTTCATCCTTTCAAATAATGTAAATGAATGTTTACTAGCTAATGGGGCCAATTTTAAATCCTTTATGAGAAACCTTATTATATAAATTATAAAAAACCATATTACTTTGATTTAAAAATATTCTTTTAGCTTATTCATAAATCCAAGAGATCCAAACAATCCATAGAATAATTATATTATATTCTACTCAAGAACAATAATATAAAGGTATTCACAGAAACTTCATGTACTAAGTCATAATTAATAAGGTAAAAATACTTAAATCATTTTAAATAAATTTATGTTAAATTCAATTATCTTTGAAACCATAACAGTTGAATCTACCTAAATAAGTAGTAAAATTTAATATTCATGTGGGTTAGGAAAACACTATCTAGAATCATCGTAAGGATCAATGATCCAAACCCATGATCCAAGGTCACCACATCACCTCAAAAGTGCCTTCTTGTAAACCATTGGTTATTATATTATGATAATGGAGAAACTTTTATCTTTGTTAGGCCATAACTCGATATCATTACCATACTATAACATAAATGTATAAATCATCTCAATTAAAAACAAAATATAAGTGATATAAACAAAAGTATACAATATAACAAATGTTAATATATCGAAGCCACATGTTATACAGTCACATCTATTATACTTTATTTAAGAAACAAATATACAATTTTCTAATAGCCTATTATATATATAGATAATCATAATAAAAATATATACAAATGATCTAAGATATATTTTTATTTATCTATATAAGATATTTCTTATAAATATCCACTAATAGAATCTATCAACTATTATTAAGCAATTTTCCTCACCTAAATCGCAAGCCATATATTTTTTTCATCCATAGGTGTGAATGTGAATGGTGTGAGCCTATTGTCCCAGTATAATTTCCCTAGTAGACCTCTAGAATATCCTATAATATATAGCTCTTAAATGTGTTATAATACAATAATATAATCTCAATATAAGTATCTATCTTTGGTCATTATATGATAAATATGACACCATAACACCTAACCTTTCCAACTTTTTCCAACTCTGGTATATCATTCATGTATATACCTTAATAGGTATAGTGAATGTTAACCCCCAATAGGTCATCATAGTCTGAAGACATTGAACTCTATCATAAAATGGTCTTACTAGCATGTATAAAGTGTCGTTTCTATTGGATTTTCACTTCACCCACCATTCATATCAATCATTAACCTTACAATACTAATAGTTGACTACCTAATACCCTAATCCTTTTTTCCATTTAAGTTTTCCAATGGACCAATATCACATTGGACCTAATAACAAAACCATATCTTATCCCCTGGTTATTTACCCGTATTGTCCTAATATCCAATATTTAACTTGACCCCTTTGTCCAATCACTGTAGGGTCCCCATTAGTCTAACACTATATAACCCATTTGGTCAATATCCCATTATAAAAATGTTGGTTCATCATTAGCCCCATTATCCATCCTTAATTCATTATAAATATAAGAATTCAATATATTTTGTAAGAAATTCACAAACATTAAGTAACCCATCCTCACTATAATAATTTTAATCGCTTATCTTCACTCATCAACAAATTACCATGAGAGAGGAAACTTTATAATTTCTCATTTAACTATTACAAAGTGTACCTAATGGTAAATTTAATGCTAATTAATCAATTATATTAATGATTGTTTAAGTGAATACACCACCAATACACCATCACATTTATCTTACCTTGGCCAAGTGATTAACCCATCCCTTATGAAAATTATCAATACATTAATTAATTTCCTGTTGAATAAACCTATCTATTTTATTGCCCATTTTGGGTTCCTAAACCTCACACACTCTTCATCAAATGATTCATACATTATATGAAAAAATTATAGTGGTTACCTACATTAGCATTCCATTTATAGAAAATAAATAATTCAACCTTGATCATTTGATTCCATAAAAAACTATCAAAATAGAAATAAATCCTATTTGGGATAATACACCAAGAATAAGTGAATGAAATGAGAAAAAGTGGTAAATTTTTCTTTAGATTCATATATTGAAACTATTAACCACCAATGAATAATCATTTTATTAACTAATTCAGAACAGAGATACAATTAAGTGAGAGGTTGGAAGAAGAAAATGAATAACCCCAAGGTGGTGACTATCTATATGAGCCTCAAAAATAAAAATACATATCATTTATGAATTTCAATATAAAAAAAATTCCCATTAAATAGGGGTAAGGATAATTCATTGGAACCCTATTAGCTCTTGCTAGATTTCTGGTGATTCATCGGGTTTTCAGTGCCAACCATCATGCTCTTTGAGGTGTCCTCTAAAGTTACTTTATATAGAACATAACTCTGATGTCCTCCTATTGAGGTCTTAGTGAAACCTTTTCATTTTTCTTAAAAAGTAAATTTCATTCTAATTCTAATAATTCCTACCCCTAGACTCCTTTAAAGTATTCCAATGTGAAAGTACATATAATTAAACATTAAATTTCCAAAATCAAATAAAATTAAGTAATCACATTTTATGGATCATTGAAAACTTCCCATAACCTAGATTCTCATCATCATACACCATTATAGATCATTTTTTAAAGAAACAATTTACCATTTCTCCTGGATATCATCTTCTTGTTCCCATATTTACTCATAGATTTAACCATGCTTCTATTAAAATTAAACTAGTGGTGTCCACTTATAAATTAGTTTCTTTATACTATGAACCATTATACAAACATGTGACTCCTAAAATGAGAAATTTAACTCTAACCACACTTTATCTCTTCTTATCACATGTGTTGAATCTGACACTTATCTCCCCAGTTGAGATACATTTAAGACAACATGAATACTATTATATTATATAATAAGAGAAGGAGAGTATAAAACCATATAGATCCTCTCAATGATAGTGAATGGTTTTTAAAAATATGGAATCTTCCCACCCAACCTTTTCATCCTCAGATGTTATAGTTAAGTATAAACTTGAACGAATACCCAATCTCTAATTATAAAGTCTATAAGTTGTAATATATTATCTAAATTTGATCTTTTATTTGTTTGGTCCATAAAAAAATAATTTTTTACCATCTATACCTTATTGTGATTCTTATTCACATAGTTATCCCAACTACAGGAGATTCTCTTACCACTATTCAATATAACGTTTACATACATGAAATACCATATAAATTCACAAGGAACACCTTTTTAATAAATTCTTGATGTATATTTTTATAGGGAAACTCTACCAAACCTAGATGGTCTCCCTATATGCCACTTTAATCAAGGATAAATATTCACAAACAATTATTTAGCACCTACTGAGTAATCCTTACTATCCACAACTATATGGGTGACAAGATGCATTATTCTTCACTTGTGATCCCAATTCCACTTATAACCCATGGAGAAAATAGGTTTCAAATCTTTCACCTTGTATAGATATGATGTTTCTTTTATCTTCCTATATTCTAACAATATTTCAAATTTATAGCTTCCCTTCTCACCTATTAACTGAATTTACTGAATATCTAAAAAAATAATCTACCTTCATCAATTGGATGATGATAAACCAAAATATATCCTAAAATATATAAGATATTGGTAAAAGTATCAAAAAAATCTGTTATTATCTCCTCTTATTTTCATATAGGAGTTGAAAAAAATTTCCCCACTTTCCATTGATTCTTAGCCTTTACTTACAGATATGTGAGACACATCAATACAAATTCTGTTATATCATACTTTATACAAAACCAATAATATTATCTCCTCAAATTATGATATATATTGGTCACAAAATGATGAATAATCAATAAAAAAGATTGAAACTCACATATAACACCTTCCCTCACAAGCATAGGTGCTTATATTCAACCACATACATATAGAAAAAAAATCAAAATTCTAATCAGCCCAGTTCTCCCCAATATCAAAGTGCTCATGCACCACGATACAATATTTTTTATTCCTATAAGCCTCTATAATATTTTCTACCTTAGTACATGTCACATTAAGTTTCTCTAAACATGATTATCCTTGATTCTCAACCATTTCTTGATTCATATTTTAAAAAAGGCACATCAGTTATCATACCTCTTTAAAATGTAGATCAAGAATCTAGTTATGTACACCATATAAATATCAATTGACTAAAAGTACATGACCCAATTTCTTTGTCCAATATTTGCATCTATCTATGAGTAAATATATTTCAATATGTTATTATAATTTTATATCACCAATATACTACCAAAATGGTAATTCCACTAACACAACAGAGAGTGTACAACCATTACCAAGCTAAGGTCATGTGTGGGGTAGTTATTCTCATGAAAACAAAATTTCTAGGACACATAAGCTATAACATAATCATCATGAATTAATTAATAACCTAACCCTATACTTAATGTAAAATAATTTACCATTTACGACTTACTCATGTCAGGTAAAAAAGAAATTAACATAGTATTCAACCTACTAGTTAGCTCCCAACAGTTAAATCACACTAGGTATCCAAATGAAATTTCACTCCTAGCACAGTGAAGTAATTCATTAAAATCACTATCTGATATAAGTCTTAGAGAAAATTTTAGTATTATATTTTATTCTTGAAAAAAATACGAACCTAAAACACATTCTTGGTATTATACCATGAAATCAAAACTTTCACCTTCTCGGGTTACATAGAGATCCTATCTTATATGATTAATATACCTAAACATATTCCTATTAAATTAAAAAATTGAAATTTGAAAACATCACATAGTGTTGATTTCCACATTTTGTATATAACATGATCTATAACTAGCTCTCATGATCTACATAATATAGATGTTGCACTTGAATTTCATTGATAAACACCACTATAAAAGGCTCCAGATATGGGTGGAATATATGATTCATCAGATCAATACATTTTATTAGAAAGTTAATCACCTAAAATGGCCTGTTAGGAACTCATAAAACCTATACTAAGTACATATTATTATCTTTAGGTTATCTTTATCTTGTAACTTAATATGATGATACTCATATCTCAAATAAATTTTCACAAACCATTGAGTACCTCTCATCTAATAAAATATATCATCTTTACTAAGCAATGGATATTGATTCTTAATCATCCCCTGATTAAGATTTTGGATGTGCATGCATAGTGAAAAAGTTCTTATCTACTTTCTAAGTGAATATTACTAGTCATCCCCTAAATTATATACAATATAATATGAATATCTTCTCCTGTTTATACTTAAGTTGGACCTTTATCTCATTAAAATCCTCTAGGTGCATATGATATAGAGGAATTTATATAGGATTCACTCTAGGAGATAACATGATCTTAATGTAACATCCTGACCCCATCCCATTTTATTGGGTAGATCCAAGTTGCCACTAACCTTAGGCAGCATTAATTAAAACAAAAAATGATCATAATAAATTAAAATGGTATAATGAAGAATTGGAGGATTATTTTCCCTTCCAAACATAAACAAAATGTAAAAGAAAATAGTGAAGATAATTAAAATACACTATATGATGCATGAAAGTAAACTAATACAACTTATTATCCAAAACAACAAAAAAATATAATATTAGTATAAAAAACATAAAATAAAAAACTAGAATTCCATAACATGTAAGAATCAAGGAACCAAGGTGAAACCACTATTGATTCTGTGACTCAACTGAATACCAGGCTATATCATGAAGTTTCCATGAAAGAAAAATTACAAAGATTCACTAGTAAAATAAAAAACATTCTGCTTACATGTATCATGATAAAAAACATATGTATATGCAACAAGCTTCATATGTAGGAGGTGAGTATATCAAATTAGTATGAAATCCTCAAGACTTCCCCAACATGCTATGAACACAATAAAAAGTTTGATCAAAATTTTATATAAAACTAAAATAAAGAATATCAAGTAGTTTTTAGAAAAAAAATTATTTAAACAAGTAGTATAAACAATTCTTTCCATATGAAATACCAAGTAAAAAACTCAAAAAATAATGCATACAATATTACCTTGAATTATCCTAACTAATGAGTGGAAAACCAACCCTTCTAGACTCAAGTTTTCACATGTATGTCTATCCATGTGCTTCCCAAGCTTGCACCAGTGGCCATGTTTGAACCAACAAAGCCTTGTATAAAGAAATATGAACACACACAACCCATGTGTATTATAATTTCTCACACCCAAAAAATTCATTGAAGAATAAAATTATTTGTAACATTAAATTAAATTCATTTAGGGAATAAAACACAACCCTTAATTTTATTCCTTGAAACAATAAACGTTTTCCAATAAGTATTCAATATGGTAATTCCATTGAAAATAATAAGTATTTTATTTTTAAAATTTAAAAGTTCTGGAGAAATTGGAGAGAGATAAAATCTAGCTACCTTGAAAAAAATCTCAAAAAAGGCTAAAAGGAATAGAATTATTAGACCATATCTCATTCAGAAATACCTCTGAATGTTCCTAGTTTGAGAGCCCCAAAAATTACTGAGATGGAATGGGGGATTTTCTAAATACAAATAGATTCAAAATTGTGTTAATATATCCCTCCAAAAGATATCACATGATTCCCCATCAAGGAACATGGAATTTACATATATTGTGTCACCAAATTAGTTATTTTAGAAACTTGATAATTGAGACCATGACCCAAACTACGGTGTGGCACATCCACCCAATACATTTTGAATAGGCCCACACCATACCCTGAAACATGGTGTGATTTATTTTACTAGATCATTTTGACTAAACACACCCAACCCTCATTCCATTTTTATCTGTCTATTTTCCACAAGTGTGACTCTCAACCAATAAACCTAGAAAAATGGCCACTTTTAGGGTGTGGTGAAATCCCTACACATAACTGACTCCCACACCTAGAGTACTATAGTGAATAGAACCATGATCTTCACCACCAACATCACTATATCCTGATGAAGCCTTTTGTGATGCCTAAAAATTTCAAACAACACTTTCTTCATACAAAAACACTAAAATGATTCCTAAAACTAGGAAGGAACAACATATTACATTAAAATATACATTAAAAAGTAAGTTCCTCAAACTAGAAATCTAGATATTGATTAGGACTTAGAAGAGTTATGTCTATTTCTCAAGTATGAATTCCTCTCACTCCCAAGTCTACTATTGAATATTACTATGTGTCCATAATACCATGACCAAATGAATACATTTTTCATATAACATTCTATCATATCAATCCATGATGTAGATCAGTGTATAGAGAATGTAGCATATGGATTAATTTTGAGATGATCCCATCAAAACACATTCTTAGGATTATGATGGTTTTTCTTCAATTGGGATACATGAAATACATTATAAAACAAGATAAATATTGGTGTTATATACAACCAACAATCCACATCTCTAATACAACCATTTATCATAAATGGACTGTCATACCATGGGGAAAACATTCCTTTCTTTCCCAAATGATTAAATTTAATCCCAGGAGATACATTCAAAAATACATGATCATCCATGGAAAAAAGATAATGGATAATGATAATGATATGAAAATTATTTATAATAGCTTTATTCCATTTCCATCCATTTCATAATCATCATAATATTGTCATTTTCTCATGAATAAGGGATAATTACAATTAGTGATGTTTCTCCTATTTCCACCTAATAAAGTGTAGATTGACGTGGGTGGTCATGAAATACCTCAAACAGGTCCATATGTATCATGTACTGATAAATTTTATTTTATGATAATACTAATGAGGACTAATGTTCTTCCCATGAACCACTAAAATACTTAACATAAGCTCAGATTATGACTTCCAATTTCTAGATAGTACATTAAAACTTTATAACCATTTGGGGAATATATGTTGTGTTCATGGTTTACTAGGTTCCAAGGGCTCATTATAATGAAATCCAATACCATGAATTGAATTTTGGATCGCGATTAGAGATTATATAAATTAGTACCCCGTGCAATTTTACCACATCCCATATATAAAATTTTGTTAACTCTTCTACCATATTGGACTCACAAATTAAAATAAAGTGTGTTGAATTGTTCAGTTGGTCCATAATCATCCAAATAGTGTCATTCTTATAAAGTTTTCATGGTAGAATAGAGAAAAATTCATTGGAAATATACTCCCATCCAAAATAAGTATGGTCATCGACTGTGATATACCATTTGGGCATTGGTATTTGAATTTTACATTTTGGTATGTGAAACATCCCCGAACATAATTAACTATCTTCCACTTCATTCCAAACCAAAAAAATGAGCTTTCATTTCTTTATAAATTTTATGAATACCTAGATAGAAAACCTATTTATAAAGGTGATATTCAAAAAAGAGTTAATCCTGGAAGAAAGTAGGAATCATAATCTAATATGAAAATCACAACACAAAGTTTTCAACCAATGTTTAACCTTAAATGACCTCCCCACTATTGATATTTAACCTAAACATAAGGAATTCAGGATCTAATCCTTGAGTATCATTGACCAGGTAATTCATGTTATGATTAAGCATGATTAGGAAGAAAAATACTTCCTCATTTTGTCTTATACAGTCTATATACATGTTAGTGATTATGCTAATAAACTTCCTTTGGTCATGAGCTTCCCAGACTACTTGGTTATATAAATTCCAACTCGAGGAATCAACCACATAATTTACTTTCCTAGGTGTATACACAAAATAAAAATAAAATATTTAGAGATACTTTTTCTATCATAATTTTCTCATGTCCAAGTCACTTTGTGAGAAGATATGCTTCAATATCTTCTGATCAGTGAAGATAGTGATGTTTTAACAAAAGATATTTTGGTTCCATTTCATTAATGCATAGAATATAGTAGCCCAATATAGGTCATGTGATCTAAAATTATTTTCATGTGTTCTTAATTTCATCTATGCTTAAGCTATGAAATAGTCTCCTTTCATAAGAGCATAACCCAACCCAAATCCAGATGCATCATAAAACACCACATACCCTTGTCTTGGTTTAGGAAATATACGGATAGGTGTCAAAGTGAACTAAGATTTAAGATTTTAAAAGGACTCTCTAAGTCATCTTTCCTTGTGAATGGAATACCCTTTCATGTTAAATAATTCATATGATAAGTGAGAGTTGAGAAATTCTAGACAAAGTTATGGTAACAACCAACTATCCCAAAAAAAGATGTATATCTCAAATAATTTCTTATGGGGTTTAAATGAAATGAATGCTTTTATTCTCATGGGTTCAATAAAGATACCTTTATTATTAATTACATACCCATGTAAAGGAACATATTGTATCCATAAGTCACACTTAAAGGATTTAGCATAAATTTAGTGACCAAAAAATGTGCTCAAAACAAAATCCAAGTGTTTCTTATGTTCATTTCTAGTTCAAGAAAAAAACAAGTTATCATTAATAATACCAGTAAAAATGGGTCAATGTACCTATAAAAGATATTATTCATAAAGGCCATAAAAAATTAGGTTCATTCATGAGACCAAAGGTCATGTAAAAGTATTCATAGTTACTATATTATATTCAAAAACCATTTTTCAGAATATACTCTTACCAAACACAGAGTTTTTGGTAACCTAAGCATAGATTAATTTTAGATAAAAAATTTTATCCCTTAAATTGATGAAATAAAACATCAATACAATGGATATTATATTGATTATTTATCATGAATTGATTTATTTTACGATATTTGACACATAATAAAAGAAAAATATATTTTTTTCTTTACAAATAGAACTAGAGTGACATGTGGTAATGTACTTGGTTTGATAAATCCTTTTCTTTATAATTATTAAAGTTTTATTTTCAATTCCTAAAATTATGTTGGTTTTATTTTATATGATGGTGGTGAAATAAAATTTTCCCCAAAAGGATATCAATAAAAATTTCACTTCCCTTTAATGTGGAGAACTATAGAAATTTTTAGGAAGCACATCAAGATACCAACCCCCAATGGCTTGAAAATCTATAGCCATAGTTTTATTACTAGTCCCCAAAGTTACTATTGTTAACTGATAATATATATTTCAAACTATTAGTTCTAATGGAATTTATCTTCAAATATTCATATCCCAATAACCTTTAAAGAGATGTGATAATCAATTAAAATTTATATGACTCACTTACTAAGAATGAAAATAAATATTATCTTCTAAAGATACTAAATAATAAATTCGAATGATTAAATCAATGATATCTGTTTCCAAAAAAGTACTAAAAAATAGATTCCATCAGTGGTTATAAAATAAGAATCACTCCTAGATCCCTTGAATTCTCATTTCCAAAGAGGTGACTTAATATTGATTATTTTTTGAATCATTTCTATATTCAACCCATTTTTATTTAATATGTGATAAGTAATGAATGCATGGAATTAAACTATATCAAATATTACTTAAGTGCGGATTTTATAAGAGTTGTACCACATGCTATTAAGGGGCTCCGTTGGTCCTCCATAATACTTCACTCAGTATTATATAACTTCTTGATAACTCATGTTAAGTTCCCTATTGAGGTTGCATTAATTTAGGTGTCAGAGTGTTTCTATAATCACCAAAAATAATTTTGTTTTGAGGTCAAAAACTTTTATTAAATAATCATCATATATGTTCATGAGAGGTTGGAGATATGTTAGATCCATTACCACTTTCTAAATTTTTATTATTAGTAAAATAATGTTTGAGATGTACCATTTGGACACATTTTTTATAGTCCCGAGGTGGTACTATACATTTTCCCATCATGTTATCTAGTAAACCACACTGGAAATATTCTTTCTTATTACTAAATCAAAGAGGAAAATAAATCAATCTTGTAGGTTGGTTCTTTGATACATTTATTCTCTAGGAGTAGGTCTCCCTCTTTTTATTTCTTCCAACACTAGAGTTCCCACCCATTTCTGTATAGACAAAAAAAATTCCTCCACCATCCTTCCCAATGATATCCTATTTCTCCACTTTCTCTCTATTAACTATTTATATATAATCATCTATACATAACATGACTATATTAGTGAAAATTTATGGTTGTAGTTCAGAATTTCATATAAAAACCTTATGTTACTCACTAGAATTTAAATCTAGAGATAAGTGAACTAAGTTCATAAACATTGCTTTATATTCCACCATTGATATTTTTTTTCCTTTAGACTAAAGAAATATATTATTGTTGTAACATTGGAGGTATGAAAATAGAATTTTTTCTAAAAAAATTCCTTAAATTCTATCCAATTAAGGTCATAGTCATTCTCAGTTTCGATAAATAAATCCCACAATTATCATGATATATTCTCTAATTTTCATACAGCTTGCTTCACTTTAACATCAGCTTGGATTCCAAGGAAATAAAAAATTATATTAATTCAATCATGTCATACCTCCTCTTGTTTTAGTTGTGAGTCTCCTTGAAAATTTTATGGGTTCTACCTCTGAAATTATATTTAAATTTTCATATGGAATGGTTATTTTGTTTAATCCCCTCTATATATAGTCTGGAATGATTGTATAATTATTTTATTAAGATACTAAATCACTTATGGAATAGGTTATACCACATTATTAGTATCCTCTTATTATGAATTTTTAGGCTTTCTGATTGGTTCCATCTCTATAAATTTATCATAAATTTTCTCACTTAATCACCATAGAATGATCAACCGATGGATTAGTAAATTTCAAATCATAACAATAAAAATATTCACAAATAATTTCAAACAATCATAAAATAAAATATATATGATGAAATAAAAGTAGTAAGTATACTTAAAAATTCATGATATTGTGAAATCATCAGATAAACCCATGATTATGATTTGGAGACACTATTATAGGTTTTTTTAGAACACATTTTTTACCTAGAAAACCTGGTAAATTAATGTTTATCATAAAGAGTTTAGTTATGAATTTTTATTCTACATATATCATTTTTTGACACATTTTATCTCTAGTTATAATATCCTAACTAATGATCCAACCAAACTGATACCAATTTCAACAGATTGACCTCGTATAATTGGCTTGGGCATGGTCAAAGTTCCATTGACCTTGGGTAATGTTTCCCTTGGAACCAAAGGCTAGAAAAAATTCCAAGGGGATAATGAAACTTTGGTGGATTCATTTCCATTAAAAATATACACTACCTATAAAAGAAAATAGTGGAAATAATGACAATACATTATATGATCAGTGTTTCTGACGCTTTCGTTGGGGCACGCACATCCGTCTTCTTGAGTGCGATAGGCGCGACTTTTTTTACCCCTCATTACCACTTTAAAAAGGGGAGTGGCATTCGCTCCTTGTTCAGGGACATCAGCTCCATGATCAAAATGAGATGATGGGATGTCCGTTCTTCCTTCCGTGGATTCATCCTCAGAACTCGTCACCTAGTCTGGGTCTTGCTCATAGATTTAATACATTGTTCGTGAAACTATTCTCGGTGCCATATTTTCAAGGACACCAGTTAATTACGCTACTTCTGTTAGGACATTCCAAGGGGTCCGGTCATGGTAGAAACCTTCGGTTAGGGGATTAGTCACGCTGGGCATCACTGGTGTGTCTGGACGCAGGGTATTGGTGTTTCTTTCTTCTATCCCTTATTATAGGGCTTCTTGAGGGCACGGAAGCTCGAGTCATCCCACATCAAATGTGGGGAATCATATTCCATAGGCAAGTCTCTGAGGTTTTCCTCAGCTTCCATGTTTAACACAGGGTATGTCGCGAGTTTAACGTCCAGCGGGGACAGATCGGACTGATCATAACACTAATTAGAGTGGATCATATTGAGAAACCCCCTAGAGGGAACACCGATATTGGGTCCAACATGTGGGCAGATCCTTGAATTATGTGGAGGGGGATGAAGTGGCATGATCTCACCGGGATGTGGCGGCCTGGGTAAGAGTCAGGATGGATGATGGTTTTGGGATTGAGCCTTGAAGAGACTTCCTATGTACCATGCCTTGACATGGATCAAATTTTTTGTAGTTCGGGTAATGGGGAATACAGTTTAACGTCATGTGGGATGATGGCATTTTGGTATCATGCTCTAAGCGGCCCGAGGTGTTGGTGAACCAACATGGTAAGAATGACCGGGTGGTGGGCTTGAACTTTGTGGAGGTTTCCTACGTACCATGCCTTGACATGGATTGAAGACCAGTAGTTCAGGATGGTGTGAGGCTTACACTCTAGGTGGCCCAAGGTGTTGGTGAACTGACATGGTCAGAATGACTGGTTAGTGGGATTGAACCTCATGGAGGCTTCCTACGTACCATGCCTTGACATGGATCAAAGTCCCCATAGTTTGGGATGGTGTGGGTGTTAGTGAACCGACATGAATAAGGACCTTGGTCCGATGGGTGAGGGGATTTAAACTCAAGGAGGATTCTTACGTACCATGCCTTGACATGGATCAAATTCCTTGTAGTTTGGGAAGGGTGTGGGTGTCAGTGAACCGACGTGAATAAGGACCTTGGTCCGATGGGTGATGGGCTTGAACCTCAGGGAGGCTTCCTACGTACCATGCCTTGACATGGATCAAATTCCCCATAGTTTGGGAAGGGTTTCTTTAGTGAACTGATGTGAAGGTGAACCTTGGCCCAGGTGGATGATGGGCTTGGACCTCGTGAGGCTTCCTACATACCATGCCTTGACATGGATCAAAGACCACATAGTTTAGGATGGGATGGGAATATAGGTTAACGTCATGCGGGATGGGGGTGAACCGACGTGAAGGGGGTTGGAACGACTGATTGGTGGGCTTTAAGCTCGTGAGGCTTCTTACGTACCATGCCTTGACATGGATCAAAGTCCTCGTAGTATGTGTATACAGTTTAACATCATGTGGGACAAGGATGTTGTCATGGTCGATGCATAATCTAAGCTCACATGAGTCATACTCGATGTGAGAAGTAAGAGGTAGCAGGGACCTGAAGATCACCTCACGAAAGGTGAATCCATAGGACATGGAGTGGGGCTTACGTGTGGAGCAGCCCAGGAAGAGAAATAATGGGACTTACTCTAGGATGGATACCTGAAGGAGACAAAGTGCAGCGGGAGACAGGGATTAGGGCTTACTCCAGGATGGAGGCCCAAAGGCGACAAAGTGCAGAGGGATAGAGGGATTGGGACTTACTCCATGATGGAGGCCATGTTCCCTATCACGCCCTTCGCTGGTCTTGGCACTGAGGAAGTGAGGAGGAGCAGAGGTTCTGCATTCTGAAAGAATATATAGGGTCTTATACCAAGATGGTTGCCCTTCCCTTGGACAAACTCCACTCCAAGAAGGAGGATATCATCCCCTATGGAGACTAGGGGGTGTGGAGAATGTCCTTTGTGGGGGGACCCTGCTTGTGAGGCACGGGGTCAGGTCATAGTTTAACGTCATATGTTGAGGACTATGGTGCTTGGAAATTTATCATCCTGCAAATCGGACGAGGCAGGTTCACTCCGCACCCCTAGGACTTACATAACCCGTACCCTCTGCTCCTTGTGGGAGGGAAGGCACCGGCAACTCCATACTGAGGGGGTGTCGCGGAGCGAACCATCGAGGGGACCACGTTAGCATGGCTATTCAAACAAGAAATATCCATTAGCTTGCCTGTGAGAAGAAGCATTAATCGCATCAATGCTATGGGTGGTATTGTCTAGGGGACTTTGAAGTCACATCGTGCCAACCTGGAGGGTCACACGAGAAAATGATTTTCCAAGCAGAGGAGTCCATAGTCAGGGGCCTTGTGGAGCTCTGTTTATCCGAATGACAAAGAGAAATTGCGAAGGGGTGTTCTTCATGAAGTGGGGTTCTTTAGCCTTAGCATGGGGAAGAGATGAAAATGGGAGGTGCTTCGCGAAGTGGACGGGCGTTCACGGAGCACATCCTCGCGGAGCAAGGTGTCGAGAAGCAATGTGCTTCGTGAAGTACAATGATACTTCCTTAGTAAATGGATCAAGTGTGCATGAAGGGTACTTTTTGAAGCATAAATGCTCTGCGATGACCCGGGTCCCCTTTGGGATCCCCTTCCTTCACAAAATCCCTTAGGCTTCACGAATGGCATCCCTCTCGGAAGAGGGGATCAAAATGAGACCATGGGGAGGCACTTCACAAAGCAGAAGTACCTCGCACAACTCATGGTTCTCTGAGCAGAAGAGTGCTTCGCAATTCAGGAGATGAGAAGCTGAAAGGTCAGATTCTCCATTCAAAGAGCTCAAGGGGATTCTGGTATTTATAGGCAAGAGGCACCACAGAATAGGGCCTCACGCGGTGTGAAGAGGGTCAGGTGGCTTCACGGTGGGTTTGAGAATGTCAACTGGGATCATGGAGCATCCCGTCTCCTTGGCTTCAAGGTGGGTCACGAACGTCAAATGCGTTCGTGGAGCCTCCTGCCTCCTTGGCTTCGTGGTGGGCTCACGTACATCAAAGTCATTCGTGGACCCTCCCACTTTCATTGCTTCGTGTTGGTTGTGGTGCTAAAGAACTCCACGAAGGGGCTTCGTGAGGTAGTCTATGGGGATGTCTGGGGGCCTTTTTCTTTGTTCCAAATTTTGGTGCCAACAAATTCCCCCCCTCAAACATGGAGTCATTGAGAGATCAAGGGTCGATGTCTAAAGGAAATTGCCAAAATCCTCAGTCATTCACGGTGCGGATTCGCGAGGCGTGATCGTAAGGTGGACTCAGTACGCGCGGGCTGGGTGCGCCTTAAAGCTCTGTGTGGATAGGACGCTCCACAAAGCTCTGAAGGCCATCGCCTATAAATAGGGGGTCGGCCCTCTCTTTTGTCCTTTCCTTTCTCTGTGATCTTGTTTTGTTGTTCTCTCGATTTGCGAAGCTCTGCGCACTCCGTGACTAATCTCTATGAATCGAGGCTTTATGGCACACATTGAGTCTTCAACTCCATGTTTGCGCTCCACGATCCGTCTTTGAACACTAAGGTAGCACTTCCGTGAACAGTATTCGCGATCGGCCTTCACGAATTCACTTCGCGAGCGATATTCACAAACCAGCCAAGGAAACGTCCAAGTTCCGGAACTGAATGGCCCACCAAGAAGCTGACCATGGGGTCCTTGTAGATGCCACCTGGAGGTCTGAAATGGCAAACAGCCTGGGGCTTGGAAATCTAGTCCGGAGCCACTCAGACCATAGTTCTTTGGTGGAGCTATTTTCGGAGATCCAAAAGAACTACCATATGTGTAAGAGGTTGACTCTGTATGGCTTCAGGCTGAGGGATGATTTATTCATCCCTACAGCAAGTAGGGATGATCCAGCTTACTGGTTCCGGATCACGTCGTGCCAGCACCGATGGTTTAGTGCGCCCGATGGTCATGCTTGGGAAGATTTCACGCTTGTCATCACCGAATGTCTGTACAATCAACTGAACAACATCGACAGGAGGGCATTGCAGCCGGAGATGTCCCCTAAACTATATTGAACCATCCTTAAGGCGGAATTGGGTAACCCAAAGAAGGGGTGGTCTGAGGAATAAGACCTGCACCAGGGTGGCAATTTCACGGATGATTGGGCTTGGGCCTACTAGGTAGGTGCCTCGTGCGAGGAATTTGGGGAAGAGTTGAAGAGAGTGGGCCTGTATGAGGTAGCTTGGGCTTCCCAGTTCCATATCTACTAGCCAAAGCAATTGATGTTGGAGATGCTGAGCTGATGGTCACCGGGGACCAATACCTTTCACCTACATCACGGGGAGGTCAGCACTAGCCTATGGTATGTGCATCAGATCTTGGGGGTCCTGATACTGGGGGTGATGTACGAAGAATTCCTCCTGGCCATGGGTGAGTGGGAGGATCTAGAGTAGATGTTGCATCTGGCGATGGCACTGACGGAGCTCGTGCTCAGGGAGGATAAGGAGGCGGTGAGGGATTTACACTTCAAGAACTGGTTCAAGAAGTTATTGAACGTCCTAGAAAACAGGCAGTTCCCGGTGAGGCCTCAAACTTTCCCGAAGGGTGCCTGGAGCGAGGAAAACTCATACTGGTAGCTGCTGGAGAATATCCAGTGGAAGACCTGGGGGTTCAATGTTAGCACTGAACAACGACCAATAGTCAGGCTGGTAGCATTCATCGTAGCCCTCATCTATGGTTGGATCCTTTCGGTGAGGGATACAAACATGGGAGTGTGGCCATGCACTTTCGTCATGGAATACACCTTGGTGATAGGAGGGAGGGTCAACCTGGGGATCCTGATGCTTTCCAAATTGTACAAAGTGTTGTGGCACATTAGCAAGGTGAAGAGGACACATAGGATATGCGGGTCGTTCCACCTCCTGTATGGGTGGATGGAAGCACACATCAGAGGGATCTACAAGTATCCAACACCATCTCGCCTCTGGGGTTGAACTTTCATCCCTCAATCTTGAACTCCATAGGGAGTTTTCCGACTAAGCTGACCGCACCATCGATTCTAAACCGGGTGTGGAGGGTGGAACAATTCAATTTCCACATGTTCTCATTGCCGATAGGGGCCTTCATGGATGATGTCTAGGGAATGGAAGAGCACTGAGCCTATAACCTAGAATTTTGATGTGGAGTCCTGGTGGCCAGGGTGGATGAAGAGTGTCTCTGCGAGCCGTACACCCCACACCGGTTCTCTAGGAAATTCTGGTGCCTACAGTGGCTGACCCCGTAGGTCTACCTGGGGGTACGCTACCAGGAACACCCGTGTGTAATGAGGCATATGTGGCTCATTTTCACACAGGAAGATGGGAAGATTTGGAATGTATTGCCTCTTCTGATCTTCGTCCTTGGGATGATAAAAGAATACGCCCAGAGTTGGGAGACGACCTACCCAGGGGAGATGCTGAAGCGGCCAACCGTCCTGGTAGGTGAGGGTGAGCCTCCCCAACCTCAGGTGTAGCACCCCATGTTTTTCTAAAAATAAATAGAAATTCATGGAACTTTTTTTTAAATATATATTTTTAATTAGCCTTTAAAACAAATTTTTTTACTTCTATGTTCTAAATTTCAAGAAACTATCATCTACAATTGTGTGTAGTATGTTATTTAGAGTCTATTGGAACCAACTTGTTTTTTGGGTGAATAGTAACATACCCTTATGAATAGTAATATGAATAGTAATATGACCCTAATTAATAGTAAATTTTATTATTATTTTATTTTATTAAGGCTAGAAGATAATAACATCTTGGTTAATTTTTCATTGCGATAAAGAAGTAGTTGTAGAATTAGAATTGTTAATTTTTAAATTAAGTATGCTTTTATTTAAAAACTAAATTAATAATATTTAGAAAATTATTTTCATAAAATGGACTTCATTTTTGAAATCTACACATTGATAAATCTTTAGGGTGAATTTTGGGATTTTTTATGCAATAGATGATTTTTCGATGAATAGTAAAAAATACAGTTTTTTGTTTCGGTGTGTTAATGACATCATTAATGATATAATAATGATGTCATAAATCTGGTAAACTTGTGAATAGTTAAATAATATTTGAGGTGTCCCAAGTGGCTTATACCATGCGAAAATACCACGGGCAAGCCCATGATTTTGTAAATACCACTCATGAGGTGTCCCTTGGAAATTATTAAAATAATCCCTCACTTTTCCTATAAATAACAACTATTCCCTTAATTGAATTCATTCCCAATTCTACCTCAACAAATCTATGGCCTCCTTACCTTCATAGTAGTCCTCCCAATGTTTTCTCAAGCCCCCAAGGCCCCAAACTTCATGTTCTAAGGGTTACTCTACAAGGTAAGAAAATTATCAATTTCTTTCTTTTTCCTTTCAAATTCTCTTTTATGTGGTATAATTTTCATGTTTCCATAACAAGTTATTATTTCCTTTTTATTCATTATATTCTCTATATTATGATTCATTTCTTTATGGGTGACCCTTTTCCCCTATCTTTTTAATATTTTTCTAAAACCATGTTGCGTAGCCGTTAGGCTGCCGAATTTTTGTAAGCGATTTCACAATTATTCTTTTATTTTGAGTTCTTTCCTTATTATTTCTTCATATCTTCTTACCCAAGAGGAATTAAATGTCCAGAAATCATTTATACTATGGATTTTATCATTTTTATGAAAAATTACTAATCTTTATTCTTATCCTCTCCCACTTATTTAAAGAATAAAAACATTGTCGTTTTTTGTCGAATTATCGACATCATGGACGATGTGATTTCAATTTCCATTAATTATTTCAAGTCTGGTCATGAAACCATTTATATGGTTGAAACAGGATATAATATATGTTTTATGACTCACCCATGGTTCTGTAATTCTTTTTTACTCATGGTGTTAATTTATTAGACAAAACGAGGTTGTTATTATCAAAGAACCACTAAAAGGATCTAAACGAACATCATTAATGTTCTAACTTATGAATCATCCTCATGTAAGAATTCAAAATGATAAATGTAATAATTTATGTTACTTGATATATGTAAATACTACTCCATTCCAATTCTGGAGTTTCACTTCCAATCGACAAGAATGTCCATCATGAACCAATCATGAAAATCTTGTTAAGAACTCACCCAAAAACAGTGCAAAGGGAAAAATACTAACAAAGGGTGAAATGATGTTATGAAATGATCATATAAGATGTTATAAACATGAAAATTTTTCTTTAAAATATTAATAACACTCTTTTAATCATTATACATGAGTTTTAAACAAGTTGGAAGTAATACAAACCCGAGGTAAGGGAATTCTGAACCCGATTTCCATTCTTTGGGTTAACCTTCTTCTTCATTATTTATGTGCTATTTAAATTTTTTTTTGTGATGGGTTCTATTTATATTATGTTTAATTATGTTTATTTATAGTATATATACATACTCCATCCACTCTATTAACTCTCTCTTAAATTGTATGATATTTATAAGGAGATTTTCTTTTAAAAATCCTCTTTTTAAATTCGATTTTACAAAACTCCAAAGAAATGTTTTTATGGAATTATTCATGTTGTATGATTATTTTTTGGTTCATGGTAATTATTTATGATGAAGGGTGGGACCTATATTTCCCTCCAATGCATTGGGTACGAGTAAGTAGGAGGTCGGCCGTATGGTTACTCCAAGTGTAACTGTGATGGTTACACAAAGTAAGGTAGCCGTGAGGGTTACAGATTATAAGGTAGCTAAGAATGGTTACAAGATTATGTAAGTAATTCCCCAAGATACCTATATGATTATATTTATGTTCTCATGTTTGTTTGGATATTTTGTGAATCTCATGTTTCACAAAGTAAGTATATATGAGTGACAAGCATGTCTTCTGAAAATGTTTTCATACGTTACGAGTATTCATGGACTAATGCGGTCTTTCCTTCCTTTTTCATCCCTTAATGAGCTTTGTGCTCATCCCAAGTTTTTAAATGATTTTTTCATAGGTTAATGGTTGTGTAATACAAGGAATTAAGACACGTTAAATGTTGAAGAATTGTCAAGGAGTCTTGTTTAAAGTTTTAATGTTTTATATTTTGAGAAAAATAGAAACTGTTTTTATGGTATCAACTCTATAACAATGTGTAATGTTATGAATAATTTTTCCTAATTATCTAAAGATCTAAAGTTTAAAATATTTTCAATGTAAAAGGAAGTGTTTTCTTAACTGAACTCAAGTTTATGTATATAATAAGGCCGGGTCCTTATATCGGGGTCGGGGTCAGAAGGCGACAAGGGAATCCCGTAGTAGCGGGGCTGCTGTAGCGGCGGCGCCCGCACCAGTTGATGAGGGAGAAGTAGTAGTGGGTATGGCAGTGGTAGTGGAGCCTGTGGTCCCAAAATAATAGATTCATCCAGAGGGGCGGCCACCGAGAGGGTTCTACTGGATTTCCACTCAGGCCCCGGGGAAACGGCTGCGCCACATTGACATGTCATAGAAAGTTGCTTTTTTGGAGGCCTGGGATATCTAGGAGGTCAACCGGAAATTTCTTAGACCGTCCAAATTATGGAAGCACCTTAACCGCCTCGGGATTCACTTGTCAGGGATCAGCCCCATTAGAGCTGGATTCGCAGTGTCCCGGGTGGAGGTGGAGCAGTACATAGCCGAGTTGGAGGACTTCATCTATTCCCGGGGTGCCCTGCACCCAATGACAGACCGAGTGAGGGTACTACTGGATCGGATAGTTCCCCCACAGATATTAGCCGCTAAGCTGAGAGAGTGCTTCCCCCTACTGTATGAATCAGATGAGTCCTCCTGGGGAGATGAGGCTGGCAGGGAGAGTTCGCCGAAGGAGGGTGAAGTCGGTGACCAGTCCTCGGATCTTGAAGATTTCACGGCGGCTCTCGAGGTAAAATCGCAAGTTCCTTATTCAGAGCCTACCCTTAGGTTACTATGGATTCCTTATCAGTGTTCGTACTATGCCGGAGGACCTCGTACATAGACCTCCTTCTCGCCCCTCAGCAGGCGTCGACGCAGGACCTTCAGGATCCGCGCCCGTGGCTGCATCAACCTCCACGTCTGTCAAGGCTGGGATAGTCTATGTGGCTCCCTTGGAGTCTCCAGACCAGCCAACCATATACGTGGGGACACATCTCGGGGTTATGATGACATCAGCCCAAGACCAAGACCTGGTATATGACCTCGATAAGTCCTCTCTACTGCATCCACAACTGTCATCCCCTGACCACATTAACTGACATCCACATCCCTTTCTTGGCGTGTACAGTCCTCCAATTGGCCTGGGCTGCTGCGGAGAAGTTGGTGGGGGCTTCTAGTAGTGCTCTTCCCAGGGGCATGTCGATGGTCATGGAGGTGAACATCCTGCCTGACCAAACCGCAACGCTTCCAACCACCGGCGTGGGCGCCAGTGGGATTGTGCCTAAGATCATCGAGGTGGGATCCAATGATGAGGATCAACCAGATGATTCAGGCCCCACCATGCTCGATCCAATGTCAGATGTGGACTCAACCAAGGAGTTCCTGGGGGAATTTCCTGTATATGAGTCAGCCAATCACGCTGATTGGGACAAGACGACCTCTGATGAGGAGGACAACAAATTAGTCTGTCGCCGATCGTGGAACCTGGTCACGTGCTTCATCAATGACACCCCCAAGCACTATGGTTGAATGAGATTAACAGACTTCATTCGCACCTGCACGAACTGTGCGCTGGTGGAGTGGATGTCCGACGTCCTCACATGCTCATCTGAGATCTTATGGCAGAAAAGATTCGGGAGTATGATCGAGGCCTTTGTGTGGGCTGGTAGCGAAGGATGGCGATAAACATCAAGAGGCTCCAAAAGGATGAAGACGAGGTCTAGCGACTGCAGGATTGGGCAGACGAGCACCTGAACTCCTTCAATTTGCAATCTGAGCTGATATCATGACTGAAGGCCCAGCTGGCAGAAGCCGAAGAGGGCCTGAGGTGAGCTTCTGGGAGATGATCACCATCTGGGCCAATGTGGAGTGGGCCCAGATCACGGCTAATGAATTGCTCCCTCTCGCCACCGAGGAGGAGTGGTAGGTGAATAAGTAGCATCATCTCTTGGACACCACCATCTAGAGGGTGGAAGAGCTGCAATGTTCCTTTAACGAGGTCAATACGTCCATGGGGGAAGTCAACCCCCGGGTGCTGTAATGATTACAAACCCTTTAAATGTACTTTAATGCTTTGATTGTCTGAATGTCGTAGCATGCATGAGTTCCATTGTTTTCATTGGTTTATTGCATTCTTTTAATGTTCGCAAAGCATCCAACGACCATTCCCAAATCTCACGTGGGTCAAGACCGATGTGAGAAACAAGTGATGTTTAATTCATCACCCCATCCAAACGTAGAAGTGTAATCCAAGCTTTAGGTATCCTAGGTTTGAACAATCGGTCCAGATTCTGGGAAATGGGAGAGACCTGGATGGAAAACGAAGTTCTCATAACAGCCAAATTACCATTTTACTCACATGCTCTTGTGTACAAATGGTGTAACTCCAGGGGCACTGAAATTGATCCGAACAGACGGGAATGGGAAGTGTGAATCATGGTACCCAGTATTTGGAACATTGTGGGGGTGGTGTGACAATAAAGAATAACTATTGTCCGCATTCAAAAAATAGTATTCTTATTATATTATCTTGGAGTGGGGATAGAAAATGAGGGTTGACCGCTGACCATGTTTGAAACACGGGACCTGTCACAAATGCCTTCCATTAGTCTTTCGGAACGTTGGCCCAGGATAGTAGGCGAGCCATAGGTCAAGAATCCATACTGTTAGGGGGTTCCTCCAGACATGAAAGAGGATGAGGGTCCGAATAAGGGGCATGCAAAGCGTGGAATGTGGAGTGAGGGTTTGTTCAAACAGAATATGACACTCTTGAAATTACGCCACTGTGGCGAAAGCACATTGGATGGGCACATCGGTTTGATCATGGATCATTCCTTCTGTTAGACAGGGCCTCTCTGGCGAGGGATCCATTGCTTCCCAATGTCATCTTGAGGTATCCCGAACTTGTTCGGGGCAATGTTTCAATTACATGGTTCCCCGCAAGGGGTCTGGCCAGGGGACGGAAATGGGGAGGGACAGGACCTTATGATTCATGGGGATGGAACCTAGGAAAAATATCGGGGTGTCTCTACGTTTCCCATGAGGATCGAAATCAAGCTGTATATAGTTCTGGAATCGTAGTGTAATCATAGACCAACACTGACATGTGAAGTCCCCTCTGGTAGAGGCTCTAGTGCATCCCATGACTAACATGGGCAATCCTAAACTTGTTCAGGGTAGAACCATAGTTTAGTTTCAGGCATTGAGGACATATGGACTCTGGTAGTTTAACATCATACGATAGGACGTGGAATGAAAGGAAAGATCCCAGTGGGTATGTGGTGTTTTATCTATGAAACCGATGTGAATGAGGACTTGGAGTCCAAATCACACCACGTATCCCTTGAGAAAACTCTTTAGGTCAAGGGACCAAGAGTGAGAATTCGGCTGGTCCCAAGTTAAAGTGGTCAGGCATTCCTACATACCCCATGAGGATGGGAATCAAGCTATACATAGTTTTGATAGCGCGGTTTAATGTCCTATGGGATGATGAGAAACCCGGTCGCGTCGGTACACATCCTACCAAGACTACTAAGCCCACGTGAGTCATGCTTGGTGTGGGAAACAAGAAGTAGTGGTGATACTCTCCCGACACAGGAAGGGGAATGCTAGGACGAAGGGACACTTGGTGAATACTAGCCCAATGATTCTAACCCGTCCATGAAGCTCACCTAGACGTGCGAAGAGATAAAGCTGAGTATGTCAGAATTCCCCTTGAACATGAGGAAGTGGAAATGTGTGAATCATGATGCTCGAAATCTGGATCACAATGATAGTGGCGTGAAGATGGTGGATAACTGTTGACCATGGTTGAAACGCAGCATCCACATCGTGTTAGCCTGGAATGGGGACAGACAGATGAGGGTCAACTTTTGACCATGTTCAAAACACAGGACCTGTCACAAATGTCGTCTGAGATCCTTAGGGATGTTGGCCCGAAACGGTAAGATATCCCTTAGTCCTAACATCCATAGAGAGCCCTTAGGCCTATCATCTATGTCGTATGAGGGTCCTTTTGGATGTGGAAGAGGATGAGGATCCAAATAGCAAGCTCACAAATCTTGGAAATGTAACGAGGGGAATGTCCCCATGAACATTCCACACATTAGGCTCTTTGTCAAAACCCATTTGAATACAGCAACGAGACATATTAGATAGAGGGAGTCAAGTCCCTTTCAATAGGGAGATCTTAGTTTAGGGTCGTAGAACTAAGACCACTGGTTTTAGGAAACACGGGAGGTACCTGGAAGGGTAACTACAAAACATGAGGTGAATGGGAACCGGGGGTTCTGACCACCACGTGTTCCTCGGAGAGGTTTTAGATCAAGGGACTAAAAAAGAGAGTTGAGCTGGGCCTGAGGCAAAGCGCACAGGCATTCCTATGTACCCCATGAGGATGGAGATCAAGCTGTATGTAGTTCTTGACCTGGCACAGTAAGATACCAATGCCAAGGAGAAGGGGGCATGCGGGTGGGGCCCTCTCACCAAGAGAAGTAGAATTTGATAAATATTGTTTTTAATTTAAGGTGACTGGTTTTTTTGTGAATCGACAGGCCTTGGGTAGCAGTCCCTAGCATCGGCACAATAATCAAGCCATAATAGGTGTTGACAAATGGTATGGAGAATGACAAATACCCAATGTGATGTCCTCTATGATGAGGTCATCACAATGTTGTGCCGTTTTTTCATCGTGCGGCCAGGATGATAATATCACAGTTTAGGGTCATGTGATGGGACCAAGAATGCATTTTAATGTCACACAGCATAGACATAGCAGAGATGATGCTAGATGGAGAATGTGTGTTGTGCAATAGAACATCCCTGACGTGAATGGGGAAATGAGCCCATATCACACCCTATGCCATTCTGAGCGGGGAAACTTGGGATAAGGGGACCAAATAGGGGTAAGAAGGAATGAGGAAGGAGAAACCAGCTCCCAACTGAGATGGACCTGAAGACGAGGTGTCCGGGTGGTCATACATATCCCATGAGGATGAGAATCAAGCCTCACGTAGTTCTGAATGAGATCTTAGTTTATGGTCTTAGAGCTCAGAGCGTAGAGGAGAAAAAACCCTCCAAGTTAGTGCAGACTTCAACCCGATTTCTAAGCCTGCGTGAGTTAAACTCAGTGTGGGAAACAAGGGAGGAAGATGTCTCTTTCAATATCTAGAATGCATGCCAAAGGGAAATCATTGCGGAGCCCCTATCGTGACTTTAGTCTTCCTAACGTGCAGATTCGTACTAAGGAATAATACCAAGAGTTTCGAAGTTCTACTTGGACATGATGAGGTGGAGAAAAATGTGAATAATGTAACCAACATTTTAGGTTTATTGGAGTTTGAGTGGAAATGAAGGATAGTTGTTGACCGTGGCAGAAACAGAACATCCATATCACATTATCCTGAAGTGGGACAACAAATGGGCATCGATCGCTGACCATATTCTCAACATGGGATTTGTATCAATTTTTTGTCCCAAACCCTTGGGGGAATTGTCCCATAAAGGTAGGAGATCCCTTAGGTGTGGTATCCAAGCCATCTTTTGGGGTCCCTTTGGGTGTGAAATGTGATGGAAGCCATAATGAAGAGAAACAAAATGCCTGGAAAGCGGGTGGAAGCATGTCCGAGTAGAGTCCAACATTCCAGGTACTAAACCAGAGTACCCTTAGGCACATTGGTGAACCGCCGAAGAGGGTCGATGAGGGTTCTCAGGAGGGAGAGGTACATGGTGTGGTCGTTACAAGCCTGACACGAACAAGGACATAATCCCATACCATTCCATATACTCCCCTCTTTAGGGAAGGGTAGGCCAAGGGGCCAAGGTGAAATAGAGATTTTTGGTAGATGGTGTTGGACCCAAAGCCTAGACATTCGGGTGGTCCTATGTATCCCATAAGGATGGGAATCAAGCCACACATAGTTCTCACGATGCAGTTTAATGTCATGTAGGACGAAGAGAGGATTAAGACAACCCCAAACAAGGGAGGTGTACGACATGATGAAAAAACCGATGTGAATGAGGAGGTAATACCACACTACACCATACACTCCCATAGGAGAACCTAGGACGGGGCCCGAGAAGGCCAAGGGGCCTGAGGCTAGGCCTCAGTTAGGGAGCTCTAACCGGATTGTAGTTTAATGTCTTGCAGTGAGGACAAGGTTTGGGGGCCCGAGAAGGATAGGGGTCCTACGTCTGGGCCTCGATCAAGGAGGCATGACCGGATTTCAGTTTAACATCTTGTAGTGAGGATGAGGGTCGGTTTCCCGAGAAGGCTAGGGGGCCTGAGGCTGGGCCTCGATCAAAAAGGCCTAACCAGCTTGTAGTTTAATGTCTTTTAGTGAGGAGGACAGTCGGGGGCCTGAGGCTAGGCCTCAGTCAGGGAGTCCTGACTAGCTTACAGTTTAACGTCTTGCAGTGAGGACGAGGGTCGGGGCCCGAGAAGGCCAAGGGGCATGAGGCTGGGCCTCGGTCAGGGAGGCCTGATTGGATTGCAGTTTAACGTCTTGCAGTGAGAAAGAGGGCCTGAGAAGGCTAGGGGGCCTGAGGCTAGGCCCTGGTTAGGGAGGGTTGACCAGCATTTAGTTTAACATCTTGCAGTGAGGATGAGGGCAGGGGGCCCGAGAAGGCTAGGGGGCCTGAGGCTTGGCCCCGGTCAGGGAGGCCTGGCCAGCTTGTAGTTTAACATCTTGTAGTGAGGATGAGGACCGAAATAAAGTGTCTCATCTGGGAATGTGTATGGCACAGTGAGCAACCTGACATGAATGAGGACATAATATCATACCACACCACACAATCCCATAGGAGAAAACCTCGGTCGGGGGCTGATGGTTGGCATCACCCTGAGGGAGTTCATCTCTTGGAGATACAACAGGGTAGAATGAACCACTACATTCGATGTTTGGGACATCTTGGGGGGGAACTAATGATCCAGGACAGTTTTTTACCACGTTCGAAACACAGTGTCCCTAGAGTGACCATTCAGGGGCAACAAATGAGCATCGACCACTGACCATATTTGAAATGCGGGACTTGTATCGGCTTGTTTCTCGACATCCTTGAGGGCATTGGCCTGAAGTGGTAATAGAGAGCCCTTAGGCCTAGCATCCATACCATTAAGGGGCCCTTCTGGATGGGGAATGTGACAAAATCCCATTCAGGGAGTGGGTGAAGCATATCGGTACCCATCCCTCAGAGAGGCGAACGTCACTAGGGAGCAGGATGTATGAACAGATCGAGGATAACTCGACGTGAATAGGAGAAAAAGTTTGCACCCCTTCCATACATATTGACCCGGGGGGAAAGATTCTGGAATTTGGGCTGGGCCAACAGACAAAATGTCAAGGCATTCCTACATATCCCATGAGGATGGGAATCAAGCCATACATAGTTCTGAAGGCCACGCAGTTTAACATCGTGCGGTAAATATGTGAGAGGATAGAAGGATGGGAGCAGGAACATGGTGTGAATGTTATAATCCTTGTATGAGTGGGGCTAAAGAAGCCTACTCCATATCATGCGAGGATACTCCGAGAAAGCTATACCCAAGGGGGAATAGTCAAAGAGAAGAGCTCGGGGCTGGGCTCAAGACGAGGTGTCTGAGTGTTCCTACGTATCCCACGAGGATGGGAATCAAGCCTTACGTAGTTCTCACGATGTAGTTTGACATCATGCAGGATAGGCGCAGTTAAAAGTCATGAAGGACTGGACAGTTTAAGGTCATGCGGGACCATCATGCAGTTTAGGGTCATGCGGACCAGCATGCAGTTTAATGTCATGCAGGACCATCGTGCAGTTTTAGGCCGTGCAGGACCATCATGCAGTTTAAGGTCATGCGGGACCATCGTGCTATTTAAGGTCATGCAGGACCATCTAGTTTAAGGTCATGTTGGACCATTCGGCTTAGGAAAAGTATTGCTTGCGGAACTTGGAATTTGTGGGAGGAGTTATATGCCCACCAAGGAGTATGCTCTATTGGGGTAAACCTTGTAGACTATATAAGGTCCATACCATTTGGGCTCCTACTTGGGTGGTTTCCTACCAGGGATAATTGGCGCTTGGTGGTCTAGTACCGAGTCACCTTGCAGAAAACAATAGAGTTGAACCTTCTTATTGAATGCTCTAGCCATCTTGTTCTAGTGCCTTTCCAGATTGTGTAGGGAATAAAGCCTACTATCGTCAAGTGCTTCCAATTCAGCTAGACAGATTTCAACCACCTTATCTGGTGCCTGATGGTCATAGACTACAGTGCGTAGTGAAGGAAACTTGATTTTTATGGGCAGGACGGCCTCAAATTTGTACACTAGGGAATACGGGGTTACCTGGGTGGAATTGAGAGTCATTGTTCGATAGGCCCAAAGGGCATTGGAGAGCCTGTTCGGCCAAATTTTCTTGTTCTGGCCAACCATTTTCTGTAAAATGTTAGAGAGGGCTTTGTTGAACGCCTCAATCTGTCCATTTTCCTGCGCGTGATAGTGGGAGGTATGGTTTGAGCAGATATTGTAATTGGCATACAATATATTCAGCTCATCTGCTCAGAACCTTTTTCCATTATCGGTGAGGATGACGTGAGGAACTCTAAACTGGTGGATGATATTGGAGCTCACAAAGTCAACGATGGAATGGGCCTTGACCTCCTTGAGCGAAATTGCCTCTTCCCACTTGTAAAATAATTCTTGTGGCGGTCAGGATGAACCTATAATAGCGAGCTGTCACCGATAGATATGGTCCCACAACATCAAGTTTTGCCTCTTCCCCCAGGATGTGGTGCATGAAATAAATGAGGATCCGAGCGGAATTTTTTTCTACGTGAGAAGTTGTTCCAGGTTTTGCTTAATCGAGCCGATGAGGTGCGCAAGTTTTGCGCGCCCCGGTTCTGCGCGGCTGGACTTTGCGCACCGACGGTTCCCAGTGCGGAAAATTTCATGCGCTGCCGGGATTCCACGCTGGACGTTGCCTATAAATAGAAGGTGACCCCGAGCGGTTTGGGGGTTTCGGAATTCGAACCAGCTCTCGTGCGTGCAATTCGGCTCCCCCTGCACGAAAGATGACATCCAGGTAATTCCCTTTTTTGCGCAACCTTTCCCCGGAGTTTGCCTTTTGCGCACAACCCCACCAGCTTAAGTGAATTTTCCCCCTCCCCCGGGTTCCTTCCTTGCGTGCAATCTAAGTCCAGTGTGCGCAATTCCCTTCTATGCACGCAATACCCTTCACGCACTTCCCTCTTCGCACACAATCCAATTACGCGCGATCCCGGTGTTTTGCGCGGAACCCAATTTTTTTGCGCGCAAATCCCAGGACCCTTCGCCTTGATGCCCCCTTGGCCGCCTCTCTGCACCGGCACCTGATGTCTACCCTGCTGGGCATGTGCGCCATGCGTTTTTTTCCCATACAGCCTTGGAGGCTCGTGAGAAGTAACCTCAAGGTCCCTTGGGTGGTGTTTCCCGTTGCATTGCTTTACCTGATGCTTCTCCACATAGGCACGCTAACGACTATTGCTTCTTCGCATAGCCACGCTAACGTGGACCCCCCGGTGGTTTGCCTTGCGACCCCCCTTCACTATAGCCTTTCTGATGCCTTCCCTCCCACAAAATTAGAGAGTGTTGAGCATGTAAGACCTAGGGGTGTAGAGCGAACCCACCTCGTCCAAGCTGTCAGACGTTAAACTGCTAAGCACCTCATCCTTGACACATGACGTTAAACTGTGGTCCGACCCTGTGCTTCGCACGCAGGGTCCCCCCCAACTCAGGAATTCTTTACGCCCACTCATCTCCATGGGAATGGACTCTTCCTCACATTGAATGAGATCCTCCTTGTCGGAGTGGAGTTTGCCCATAGGGGAAGGGCTGCCTCAGACCGTAAGCCCCTAGCCTCTCAACGGATGACTGTACCCATGTATCTCTGTACTTCCCCCTGCCAAGGCCAGTGGAGTCCCTTTCCCACCACGTTTTTTCGCATACAGGCCTCCCCCATGGAGTAAGCCCCGGCACCCAGGGCCGCTAACCACACGTAAGCCCATGTTTCCTCTTTGGGCCGCTCAACGCATAAGCCACATTCAGCTTCTCACGGACGCAACCTTTGCAACGTGATCATCTGGTCCCTACTGCCTCTTGTTTCTCACACCGAGCATGACTCACATGGGCTTAGAGCACGCATCAGCCATTAAACCACCATGGGCTGCCTCAGAGCGTAAGCCCCATCCCAGCGAACTACGTGGACTTTGATCCATGCTAACGCATGGTACGTAGGAAGCCTCCACGAGGTTCAAGCCCATCACCTGGTTGTCCGGACCTCTCTACGTCGGTTCCCTGACCACCATGGGCCGCCTCAGAGCGTAAGCCCCATACCCACCATGGGCTGCCTTAGAGTGTAACCCCCAAATCCCTCATCCCGTATGATGTTAAATTGTATGCCCTCGTCCCGCATGATGTTAAACTGTATTTCGTCCCGCATGACGTTAAACTGTATCTTGTCTCGCATGACGTTAAACTGTATCTCATCCCACATGACGTTAAACTAAATTCCCCCTCTTGGGCCGTCTCAGAGTGTAAGACCCATGTCTCATTCCACCATCCATCCTGATCCTTACCTGGGCCGCCACATCTCGGTGAGATCATGCCACCCCATCCCACTCCATCTGGGAAGCCGCCCACGTGCTGGCCCCAACATCGGTGTTCCCCTTAGGGATCCTCCAACCCGATCCGTCTCCGCAAGATGCTAAACTCACGACATACCCCGTGTTAATCATGGGAAGCTGAGGAAAACCTCAGATGGTATACATTCCCCGCGTTTGATGTGGGATGCCTCGGGCTTCCGTGCCCTCGAGAAGCCCTGTGATAAGGGATAGAAGACAGACATGCTAACGACACCCCAGCACGACCATTCTCCTCACCGAAGGTTTCTGCCCCGACAAGACCCCTTGGAGCATCTTGACGGAATCAGCGTAATTAACTGGCATCCATGTAGATATGGCGTCAGGAAGGAGACTCACGAACCCATCTTAAATCTATGAGGGAGACCCGGACTAGGTGATGAGCTCCAAGGAGGAATCCATGGAGGGAAGAACCGAAGTCCCATCATCCCGGTTTCGATCAAGGAGAAGATGTCCCTAAACAAGGAACGGATGCCGCCCGCCTTTGGAAAGTAGGAATGCGGGGTAACAAGCAGTGTGTCTTCCCCATAGACGGATGTGCGCGCCCCGACGAAAGCATCGGAGCAACAAAAATGGTGATCCCGACATGAATCTCTTCTCCTCAATACGGGGAATTGTAGCGGTCAGGGTGTCGGAAGATTAGCATGTCACCGGGTCTGAGTAATCCTCACCGGGACGTGAAGCCCGCCAGGGGTCAAGGCTGTCAGGACATTGACCACTCCATTCTGCAACATCGTCAGCATTGATCCCTCTCACCGACTATGGAAGATTGAATGGCATTGGGCCTTGGTTGTTGATCTCTTGTCCTGTTCATGCTAATGGGTTCATCTCCCTGCTTCTAGAAATCAGATCACTGCATTCGGAGCTCGATCGCTACCTGCCCACCGGTACAAGGGCAGGGGCAGTACCGACGTGGCTACCCCACATGGTCCAACCTATTCCACGATCACTCTGACTTTGACCGCCGCAACAGCCGGGCACTCACACCCCCTCTCCCTGTCAGAAATCATCCAGTGGAGGGTGATCAAGGACCGGGTTTGTAGGTATGACGAGGAAGGGATCATCCCCACCAGGGGCATGGCCCGTTTGTATCTAGAGGCAGCCGCCCCTCACCACCATCGCTGCCCTCAAGGGCCGCACAGGGAGCCGTCGCTCCCCACTTCGACGTTCAACCACTTCAGGAGCCTATCCCCGGAGCGCCTTGACACATCCCTCCCCTACTCCGATGAAGTGGGGGATGTCTAGGTGCACCCTATCAGAGACTCGTCCCAGGGGTTAATGGCAAGAATCCCCGCCAGGATGCGTCGACGTCGCCACCCAACCCCCCGACTCGAGGAGCCGGCAGTTTTCATGCTCGCACCACCAGCTCTGACCCGTCTGACCCGACGCCAGCGTCGGGCACGAGTGGAAGAGAATGCCCATTCTGGGGCATCAACGTCAGCAACCACCATGTCCCTAGCCACTAATAACTTCTGTTACCATACCCCCGCACACGTTGAGTAGGGGCATCCACATGCCCGACTAGGATCGAAACCCTGACCGCCTTGCAGGCAAGTTGGGTCGAGTCTCCCGGTCGTGGGCACTAGCAATGGCCACCACGGACCAATCTGCGGTAGTGCCACCAACCATGAAGGCTCATTCCATGCCACTGATCTGGAAAGCCAAAGGCTTCTTCGCGATGGCTATGCTCCGGGTATGACTTTTTCCAACGCCCACTACATTGGGTACGAGGTCACTCCCCCTACTGCTGGCCGGGAGTATGGAGCCATTGCATATCCAGTCGCTCACTCACATGGAGGTCCTCCCCATGTCCCCTTCGACATCTGTCCCGGTGCTTCTCGAACCCCGAACTTCAGTCCCCTCTGCCCCAGCTCTATTGCAGCTAGGGGACTCCCTGAGAAACCACCCAGAGGCAGGAAGGCCGGGCGTCGTCGCCGTAAGAGGAATGTCAGGGGAGTCCAGACGGAAGTTAGACCGGTCCGTTTCTCAGATTCTGAGGCGGAGTACGAATCAACGACGGAACCTTCCCCCCAACCCTTCTAGTTGAGGGTAGGGATGGGGACACGGTGTGTCAGTCTCGTACTCCCCAAATGCGAGATCTGTATGATTCCCTACTCCCTCTAAAGGTATATCCAGGAGGATGAGGACGTGGTGTACCCCCAGGGTCCAAACCCGCAGTTTCCACCGGCCTCCCCAGAAGCACCTTCCGCCCCTGTTAGGAGGGGTGGGGAAATTGTTTGGGGACCGACGGAAGAGCCGCAAAGTGGCACACCCTCAGTAAGTACCAAAGTTGTGGCAGGAGGACCATTCGTTGGCCTATCCTATCGCGACGTGGCAGCTAGGGCACTGCAACCCCTGGAGGATGACTCAGGGACCGGCGGTCAATCGGCCTGTTTGCCGTATTCCCCGCCGGCCAGCCCACCAGCCCGATGGCCTGCCTCGACAACATTTCTAGTTCCCTGACTATCCTCAGTGGATGAGCAGGGGCAGTAGGGTTCGGACCCCAAACCGGAGTCATGGAGCTTCTTGACCGTTCTTGCAGCAAGCCACTTCCCGGAAAAGTTTTGGCCGGTCGCAGAATCAGATTTTGATGTTCCAGAGTCACTCACCCTGGGAGAGTTTGAATGCTTCCGCCAGACTCTTCGGGTGACTCACTCCTGCCTTCGCCACCAGCTAGTGCCTTACCTAGGGATCTAGGCGCATCTCGAGGACATCGGTGAGCAGTGCCGTCGGGTCGACCTATCTGTGCTCCCTGTGGTTCGGCACCCCGAGTCATTGGGCCACCACAGGGCCCTCCAGCAACAATGCATCCAGAGTTTTCAAGTACTCTGCAAAGTTATTGAGGAAGCCACCCCCCATGCACACGTCTGCAGATGGGGGCAGTACACCACTCTTCTTTTCTGTGCGATCCGCCGACAGCCTGATGCACTGAGCGGCCCTGAGGGAATGTCGCCGAGGGCAGTGGCAGTCAACATGGCTGACCTTTCAGGTGAGGGAAACAGTGTGGAGCCCCTCGATGGGGAATCACTCACTGAGGATAGGCCGCTACCGGACCCATCTGAGAGGGTTACTCGCCAACAAAGGAACCTCCTAGGTCTCCCTGTACCCACGGAGGCACTGACTCTGAGTCGAAACATCGGCAAGGGTAAAGAGCCTATCGGGTCTGTCAAACTTGCCGACCCATCTGCCTTGGTGCAGAAGGTAGAGGACGATTCTGAGAAGGCCACGCTACGCCAACAGCTTGCTGAGCAAAAGAGGCTGGTTGATGATCTCTTGGCCGAACTCATTGCAGAGCAGCGGCCCGGCTATGGTACCCCTAGACCAGGACAGCAGGGGCATGAGCATCTACCCCTTGTCAAGATTCCCCTAGGCGACCGTGACCATGTTGCGTTCGCCGACAGGGGAGACGCAGGAACCCATGGTAAGAGGGCGCAATATGTTTCGCCGAATCCTCCCGAGTGGCGAGACCACCTGGGGGACCCTGCTCGTTCTCCTCCCGCTGCCCCGAGAGTCGCTCCGCCAGCCGCCCCGCGAGCCGCTGAGTGTGACTACCACATCGAAGTGCCTGGAAATGTTCTTGTGGTTAGAGATCCCCGTCAGGACAGGAATCCGCATCCGGATGACCTGATGGAAGTACTCATCGCCCGCCTAGAGGCCCTGGAAACTCGGCAGGTGGCAATCCCACCGGACGACAAACCATACCAAGCATGGGTGGATGATATATCGGCCCCACCCGGATTTGGAAACCCCACTTTTCCCCCTTTAATGGGACCAGAGACCCGCCACAACACTTGTACCACTTCAACTTGAGGTTCGGGCCTATGTTAGGGACTCCGGTGCAGCAGGAGGCTACCAAGCTCCGGTGCTTCGTCCAGACACTGGAAGGACCAGCATTCATCTGGTACAGCCAGCTCCCTGTTAGATCTATGACTAGCTGGGAGGACCTTCGCCAGCAATTCCACTACCAGTTCAGTTCCACAACCTGGAAGACGAACATTGCTAACCTCTTCAGGTGCAAACAAAGGCCCAATGAGCGGGTCGCGGACTTCGTCGCCCGGTGGAAGGGGCTCAAGTACTCCCTTAACATGCCACTGACTCAGGAGAAATTACTGACAATGTGTGTAGGGAACGTCAAGGCAGAGTTAGTTCCTTCTCTGATCACACAGAATTACCCTGGAGGGTTCTGGGACTTCTCGGTCAAGGCTCAGCGCCTCGAAGAGGCCCTGCAATAGGTCGGTCAGGCATGCCCGCTGCCTCCTGTAATCTCTGCAAGGAGAGCCGCCAGAGCCGAGCCCGCTGCTATTGCCCAGATAGAGGCCCCCAGATAGCTAGAGTTGCTTCCAGTAAGGCCAGCTCAGCAGGCTCATAGGGGTCCACCCCCACGGGCACAGCCTCCGGCCCAGCAGTGACCGCCTCAAAATCGGCAGGCACCTCCGTGTAACGCACCGCCACCACCTAGGCGAGGTAATCTGGCTCCGCCTCTTCGGCCTACTCCTTCAGCCCCTGGTTATGGTCAGCCCCCAAGAGCCCCCTTTCCAGACAGAATGAATCAGACTTACTCGTTTGACGAGGCCCAGGTCCCCGGTTATTTCCATAGCGCCTTGGAGCAGAGGATCGTGTGGCTGCCTAAGTGTCGGAAGCTTGAAGAGGCGTGTCTCACTGATCATCCTAACTACTGCCCTTACCACCGGACCCTGGGACACACCATCCAGCAATGCTATGTGTTCAAGGATTGGCTCCAAGACCAGATTGACAACAACTTAGTCAGGTTGGGCCCAGCCCCGGCACAGGTGGCAGGTGTCTTCGTGAGATCGGATGGCAGTAGTGGCAACAGGGATGAGTGAGAACAGGTTTCTGACCATGGGTCCCAGAAGTATAGTGACTGGATGGCCCATAGGACGGTTGCCCGTGCCCATGGCATCATCTGTGCCCACCTCAGTCAGTCAGAGCCCTCGGAGTCTGAGAGCGCTGCTTTGGCATCATCATCCCAGCCTACTTCTTTCAAGAAGAGCAAGCGGCGGCACAGGAAGAAAGAGCATGCCCTGCCATTGCCATCATCTTCCCACACGCTAGGTGATTTCATGCCCCCAGAAATGGGGATCCCTCCGAGACCCCGTCCGGTAGTGGATGACTCCTCTAGTGAAAGCCCGGGGTACGCTTCGGTTAACACCGTAGAGTTGGTAAATCCCTTTTTGACTCCCGACGATGAGGAGTGCCAGGTAGACCTCCCCAATGTCCCCAGCCGTCGCTAACGTCAGCGGAGCCGTGGCTACACGAATCGCCGGGGCACAACAGTCGTCACCTCCAGTCAGGCCATGCAAGCCACCGAGACTAGGCAGCAAACCCGGTACAGAGAGCAGCACTCACGGCTCCCTCACTCGGTGTCAGCAGGTTCGCTTCCACCACTGTTTGTGTTGATGGATCGGGCGGAACCACCACTTCAGTGTCGCGACCAGCCCTGCCCTGTCACCGGTTGACTAAGGCCTTCCGGTCCTAGCATGAGCGCCAGGTAGACCTCCCCAATGTCCCCACCCGTCACCAATGTCGGCGGAGCCGTGGCTATGCGAAATACCAGGGCATAGCATTCGTTACCTCCAGTTAGGCCGTGCACGCCACTGTGACCAGGAAGCAAGCCCGGTACAGAGAGCAGCACTCACGGCTCCCTCACCCGGTGTCAGCAGGTTCGCTTCCACCACCATTTGTGTTGCTGGATCGGGCAGAACCACCTCGTCCATGTCGCGACCAGCCCTTCCCTGTCACCGGCCGACTACGGCCTTCCGGTCCTAGCATGACAGCCACCTCTCGGGATTCGGCTAGTGAACAGCGGGACGTGCCTAGTACCAGTCAGTCACTGGTCCCGCCAGCAGGGCCCGTCGTGCCCCCAATCGCTGAGCGACCTTCTGTAAGTAGAAGCTCGCGTTTGGCATGAAAGTATGATGTCCTGAAGCATCTGGCTGGCATTCCGGCAAGGCTTTCCATCCTTGAGGCCCTTCGCATGTCGTCTGAAATGCGTGAGGCACTCGCCGAGGCTCTAAGGAGCCCCCTCCAGTTTGAAACGGAGGTAGCAGCCACAGAAGCCTTCCACACCAAGGTGAGTGAGGATGCTGAATGTCAGGCGATTATCTCATTTTCCGGTAAAGATGAAGACCTTCTCATATAGGGGCACATCCGCCCGTTGTACATCACCGGCCAGTTCAATGGTGTAGAAGTCCGTCGTTGTCTTATCGACACGGGTTCTGGGATTAACTTGATCCCAACTCGGACACTGTGAAAACTGGGATTGTCTGAGGATGATTTAACTCCCTCCGACCTCAGAATCCAGGGGTATGACAGGACTGAGCAAACTCCACTCAGCAAGATTCATCTGAAGACCCAGTTCGGTGGCCTAATTGCTGATACCGAATTCATGGTTGTCTCTTAGGACACGGACTACAACGCGTTGATGGGCAGGTCGTGGCTCCACCTTCACGCAGCAGTTCCCTCATCGTATCATCAGTGCCTCAAATACTCCCTTAAGGGTCGAGTGGGCATGCTCCAAGGAGATGCGTCTCTGTTCGCCTCTTGTGAAGCCCGTTACCTGGACGCTGACTATTACAAGAGCAAGGGCAAGCAGATCCTGGCAGGTGAGGTTGAGCCCGCTGCTGTCACAAATGATCCCTGGGCAGGTTTGGATAATGCATATTTCCTCCCAATCCATCAGTTGGAGGCCATGACCCCTAATATGGGAGAGTGCTTTGTTGTCTCGGGTACTAGAGGAAGGCATATTTCCGGGTCTAAGCGATGGTGGGAAATCACCTCATACTCTTACCCCAACCAGGCTCAGGTGATCCCTGAGCCTCCTACCCCTGTACAATATCAGGATGTTGGGCTCATGGAAATGGCGGTATGTCATACGTGTCTGTTTCACCGGGCCGGAATCGACCGGCTCAGGCCAACACGTCACCACTGCCTTGATGTCGTAAAGCATGGCCCCTTGGGCTGAAGGCCAAATGGGATTGGATCAACCACCTTCATCGCCATGGTCTCTGTGGTGCATGAGTCTCCTGTCGTGATGACCTGTGCCACCCAAGCTAGCGCCAGCTCCCCATCAGGGTCGAGCAACCCCGAAACGGCTCCCCCCATGAATGATCCTTCCACGTGTGGAGAAGAAGACATAGAACATGCTCCTCCTTCCTTTGATGAGGGAATCTCCACCACGATTGACGAGTTATTGCAGGTGAACCTCGGTAGCGAGGCGGACCCGAGACCCACATTGTTCAGTGTCGCTATGCCCCCCGAGGAACGAAAACTGTACATAGACTTTCTCAAATAGCACCATGATGTGTTTGCCTGAAGTTAGGACGAGATGACGGGACTAGATCCCCAGGTAGTTGTCCACCACCTTGGCCTCCCAGAAAACCATCGCGGGTTCAAGCAGCCTCCCAGAAAAATGCACCCCTCTCATGGTGCCATGGTTGAGGACGAAGTTGATAAGCTCATCAGGGCCAAATTCATCAAGGAAGTCCAGTACCCCTGGTGGCTAGCCAACATTGTGCCCGTCAGGAAGAAGAATGGGCAGATCAGGGTCTGTATTGACTTCAGCAATCTTAATCACCACTGTCCGAAGGATGACTTTCCCCTTCCCGTGACAGAGCTGTTGATCGATGCAACGCCTTGGTTCCAAGCACTCTCTTTCATGGATGGGTACTTCGGGTATAACTAGATCCGGATGTCCCCCGAGGATGAAGAGTTCACTACCTTCAGGGCCCCTCAGGGTACTTTCTGCTACGGGGTTATGCCCTTCGGCCTGAAGAATGCGGGGGCCACCTATCAACGGGCTATGCACCACATATTCAAGCCGATCCTTGGGACACTGGTGGAGTGCTATGTAGATGACCTGGTTGTTAAATCTCGTCAACGCTAGGACCATCTCAAAGACCTTGAGAAATTGTTCGGCTTCCTCCATTCTTTCCACTTGAAGATGAACCCGTTGAAGTGTGCCTTTGGGGTCACCTCCGGAAAGTTTCTTGGCTTCATTGTTAGGTATCGAGGCATCGAGATTGATCCAGAGAAGATCAAGGCCATCAGTCAGATGCCACCCCCGAATAATATTTGGTAGCTTCGTGGCCTCCAAGGCCACTTATCCTATATATGCTGATTCATTGTGAATCTGGCCGGTAAGTGTAAGCCCTTTTCTCGGCTCATGAAGAAAGGTGTCGCCTATGAGTGGGACGAAGAGTGTCAGATCGCTTTTGAGGAAATCAAGCAGTATCTGCTTCAACCTTCGGTCCTGATGCCACCCTTTCCCGAAAAGCCGCTGGTCCTTTATGTGACCGCCCTGGAGCGATCCCTCGACGCCCTTCTCACCCAGAAAAACAACGAGGGAATAGAGAATAGCCTCTACAACCTCAGCCGAATGCTTCTCAACGTGGAAATTAGATATTATCCCATCAAGAAGAGCTGCCTGGTGCTCATATTTGCCGTACAAAAATTGTGGCACTACTTACAGCACCACGAGGTACAGCTGATCTCTCAGGTAGACCCGTTGAGATACATCCTGAATCGACCTATGTTGATCGGCCGATTGGCACGTTGGGCGGTGATCCTCCAGCAGTTCGACATTAGGTTCGTACCTCAGAAGGCCGTCAATGGACAGGTACTGGCAGACTTTTTAACTGCCCACCCAACCTCTGTGGACCAGCCGCTGGATCTAGGCTTTCCTGATGAGCCAATCCTCTCAATCGATCACGCCATCCCGTTCTGGCAGATGCACTTTGACGACGCCTCCCGAAGCCCTACCGGTAGAAGGCTCAGTGATCCTAGGCATAACAGAGTGGGTCTGGGTATCATTTTCATCACCCCAGAGCAATCCGTTCGGCCATATTCATTCTTGTTGTCAGATGGCTGCACCAACAATGAGGCAGAGTATCATGCCCTCATCACTGGCCTCGAGTTGGCTCTGGAGGTTGATGTACCCCATCTGTATGTAAAAGGGGACTCTGAGCTAGTCATCAAGCAGGTTAATGGTGACTATGCTGTCAGGAAGCTAGAACTCATGTCGTTGCTGGGGTGCACCCTCCATCTGATGGCTAAGTTCCCCTCCCGACCGGATATCGTTCACATTCCCCGGTCGCAGAACAGTCTAGCAGATGCTTTTGCCAGCCTGGCCGCATCACTTGCGGAGCCCGAACAGGATGACCTAATCATCCACATGGCGCACTAGAGATTCATTGCTCCTATTACTCCAGAGGACGATTGTGGCCCGTGAGTGAACCATCTCACCGCTGGCGCCCCTACATCAGGACCCTCGGGAGCTTCAGGCATGGTGATCGAGACAGTTCCTGACTGGAGGATGCCCCTAGTTGAATATCTCTAGTACGGAAATCTTCCACTGGATCGAGCCAAGTGCGAGCGAATCCGACGCCGTGCGCCGTAGTTCACCCTTCAAAGCAGTCCCAACCGTGAGCAGCTCCTTTACAGGTGCGGGTTTGATGGTGTTCTCCTCCGTTGTCTTCAAAGAGTCGAGATCCCACAGGTCATGCAATAAGTGCATGCTGGTTCCTGTGGTGCCCACCAGGCCGGGTCGAAGTTGTCCCACCAGATTCGGAGGCTGGGATACTTCTGGCCCTCCATGATCCACGACTGCATCGAGTATGCCAAGAGGTGTCATGCGTTCCAAGTTCATGCGAACTTCGTGCATCAGCCACCGGAGCCTCTCCATACTACTAAGTATTCTTGGCCCTTTGCAGTCTGGGGGTTGGATGTCGTAGGGCCTTACCCACCGGCGACGGCCTGCATGTGCCCGTTTATCTTAACCGCTATGGATTTCTTCTCAAAGTGGGCAGAGGAAACCCCGCTCAGGGAAGTCAAGGCTCGTACTATCACTGAATTCGTGAGCTCCAACATCATCTACCGGATTGGAGTACCTCACGCTATCCTCACGGATAATGGAACCAACTTCTGAGCGGCCAAGCTGAAGAAATTGTACTCCAAGTACAACATTCGGTCTAACCACACCTCCCACTATCATGGGTAGGCGAATGGATAGATTGTGGAATTTAACAAAACCCTCTATAACATTCTGCAAAAAATGGTTGGTCAGAACAAGAAAAGTTGGACGGACAAGCTCCCCAATGCCCTCTGGGCTTATAGGACGACGAATCATAACTCCACCCAGGTGACTCAGTATTCCCTGGTATACGGAGCTAAGGCCATCCTACCCATCGAGATCCAGCTGCCCTCATTGTGCACGGTGGTCTACGACCAGCAAGTGCTGGATAGAGTTGCTGAAATCCATCTAGCCGAATTGGAAGCACTGGGAGAAAATAGGCTTCGCGCTTTACACAACTTGAAGAGGCATCAGAGTAGAATGGTTCGAGCTTTCAATAAGAAGGTTCGCCTCCACTCCTTCCTGCAAGGTGACTTGGTGCTGGCTCTCAGAGCACCAATGATTCCCGGCAGGAAGCCACCCAAGTTGGAGCCCAAATGAGAGGGGCCTTTTATTGTCCATAAGGTCTACCCCAATGGCGCGTATTCCCTAGTGACTATGGATGGTGAGCGTGTCACTCCTCCCACCAACGCCAGGTTCCTCAAGCGGTACGTTGCATAAGCACTTGGTCCTGCATGACCTTAAACTGTAGGGTCCTATATGACCTTAAACTGCACTTGGTCCTGCATGACCTTAAACTGTAGGGTCCTGCATGACCTTAAACTGTAGGGTCCTGCATGACCTTAAACTGCACTTGGTCCTACATGACCTTAAACTGCACTTGGTCCTGCATGACCTTAAACTGCACCTGGTCCTGCATGACCTTAAACTGCACCTGGTCCGCCATGACCTTAAACTGCACATGGTCCTGTATGACCTTAAAATGCCTCTCTAGAACTATGTGAGGCTTGATTCCCATCATCATGGGATACGTAGGAGCGCTCGGGCACTTCCCCGTGGGCCCAGCCCAACCTTCGTGTTCGGTCCCTCAACTCGAGCATTTCCCTAGAGAACACATGGTAAGTATGGATTAGGTCCTCATTCACGTCGGGTTTTGTAACTGCCTGGCCATGTGCCCCTTTATCCCCTCACCCATTCACGGTCCAAGCTCTAAGACCTTAAACTAAGATGCTTGCAAGAACTACGTGAGGCTTGATTCCCATCCTTATGGGATAGGTAGGACCGCCTGAACATGTAGATGTCAGGTCCAGTCCCATCTCTTAGGGGATCCCACGATCTCCCGGTTGCCGGGGTGTTTGGCATTACGCCCCCTTTTTCCCGGGGATCCGCCATCTTTTGGATGCTCTCAGACTGGGCCCTTTGACCCTTTCCAGTGGTCTGCTAATGTGTTCAGAGTGCTCTTGTCTAGGACTTGGAGTGCCAGATTCAACTTAGGAAAGTTCCATATACTTTCCAAGCTTCGTTTTCCCCTTCATTCGGGCCCCCGTCATCCTTCACACTCGGAGGGACCCCCAAGAACGGCCTGGATACAATGCCCAAGGGCTCTCCTACCGTCACGGGCCAATGCCCCCGAGGGTTTCAGACAACAAATTGATACAAATACCACATTGCGAATATGTTCAGTGGTTGATAATCATTTGTTTGTCCCCATGGCTAACACGACAGGATGCTGCGTTGCGAACATAGTCAGCAGTAATCCTCAGTCATCACACGGGCTTCCCTGGGCCCTAAATGTTGGTGGCATGATTCAAATTATGTTCCTCCACACCTTTTCAAGGAGGAACCTTAACACTCATTGTACTAACCCTCAGTGCATTTCCACACATCAGGAAAACCAAGCTGCGTAGCGGTGTCTCATGGAGCTCCTGCGATCTGAGCGCCAGAGTATGTGCTTGGGTTTCTTCTTTGCAGGCTACGTGCGGCTTAACCCTCATCCCCATGGGAAACGAGGAGTCACCTGGACATTGTGTTTCGGGCTCAGCACAGCTGGGAGCTAGCATCCCCTGTCCCTCTCCTGATGGCTGGAACCTCGCCAGCCCCTTGGCCCGAGGCTCCTCTCTCAAAGTCACGTGCAGTGATGGTATCGCATCGTGTGTGTTCCCCACGGTCCAAACCTTATGACCTTAAACTGTGCTGATGGTCCAAACCTTATGACCTTAAACTGTGCTGACGGTCCAAACCTTATGACCTTAAACTGTGCTACATGGTCAAACCACATGACCATAAACTGTGATGATATCATCCTGCCTACGCGTCGTAAGGACGCTACCGCTCAAGAACTACGTGAGGCTTGATTCTCATCCTTATGAGATACGTACGAGTGCCTGGGCTTCCCCACGGGCCCAGCATAACTTTCTTTTTCGGTGCCTTGGCCTAAAACCTCTATCAAGGGGGTTGTGCGGTGTGATATGGGATTATGTTCTCATTCACATCGGGTTTTTCACCGCACTGTACTCACCCCCTATTCCCATTCGAGCCAGGTGTTTGAGTTACTCCATCGAGTTACTCCACCATGTGCCTCTCATGTTTCTTTCTGCCCTTTGGTCCGAGTTCTAAGACCTAAAACTAAGATCATTTCTTTGGCTTTCTACGACTCGCTCTCTCTTGTGGAATTGCATGGTGTGCTGCGGGATTATGTCCTCATTCACGTCAGGTTACTCACCGTGCCATGCCTATCCCCAGATGAGATGTGTTTCTCGTCCTGCATGACGTTAAACTGTATTTCGTCCAGCATGACATTAAACTGCGCTTCAAGAACTACGTGTAGCTTGATTCTCATCCTAATGAGATACATAAGAATGCCCGGACATTTCTTTTTGGGTCCAGCCCCAGAGATCACCAAACCCCGTCCCTCCTCATTGTCGGCCCCTCGGCCCGACTTCATGAGAAGAGGTGTGATCGTGACATCTACCCCGAATAAGTTCGGGATGCCCCATAGTGATAATGGGAAGCGGCAGTTCTCTCACAAAAGAGGTCCTGCCTGAAAATTGGTATGACCCGTGATCAGGTTGGTTTGTCCGCCTAATGCACCTTTTCCATGGTGGCACAATTTCGGGAGTGTTGGACTCTGTTTGAACAAACCACCACTCCGCTTTCCACACTTTGTGTGCCCCTTTATTTGGTCCCACATTTTTTGATCACGTCTGGAGGGACACCCTAACAGTATAGATGCTCGACCTATGGTCCACATACTGTCATGGGCCAACGTTCCAGAAGACTGATCATGTCTAGAGGGACCCCCTATTAGTATTGATGATCGACCTATGGTCCACATACTGTCATGGGCCAACGTTCCGGAAGACTGATTGACGATATTTGAGTTAGGACTCGTGTTGCGAACATGGTCAGTGGTCAGACCTCATTTATTGTCCCCATTCCAGGCCAACATGATATGGATGATGTGTTTCTGCCATAGTTGACAGTTATCCTCCATCGTTGTGCCCCATGGTGTTCTGAATTTGGGCAGCGTGAGTCACCTTTCCTTTCCATCCCCCTATGTTTGGATGGGTTTCAATGCCCTGGAATTTCCCCACTCATGTGTTAGAGCACATTGAGAAGTTGACACATTAATCAGACCGGGGTCTCCTCAGAATCCAGGCCCAATTTCAGATGCCTAAAGCTTAGTCAATGCCCCACGGTTGAACGAAATGATGGCATGAGCATCATTTACTTCTCGCGTTGGGCACGACCCACAGGATCCTAGGGATGAGTTGTTATTCGTTTCGAAACTATGGTTGATCATATTAAACCAAGTGTACAAATGAATAGATTTGTCCATGTATTGTATTGAGATGGTGAGCAGTACAAGTAAGAAGTTCATGAGATGGCCAAAACAAAGCCCTTAGAGATTAGCGTGTTGAAGCAATCTTTCCAGCGCTGCTACCCTTTGGCTGGTAGCCTCCAGGACTGCTACATGAACCTTGTAGACTCTCTCCTCATCAGCCACCGCAGAGCGCAGCTCGCCAGCCCTAACTTGTGCCTGCACCTGCTAGGTTTGAAGTATGGTCATCTAGTGACTCGCCTCCACCAGTTGTTCCTGCGCGTCAGCCAGCTGGGCCATCAGCTACTCCACAAGCTCCAAGCATGTGGCGATGAAGGCCTCCTTATCTGCCGCCTGCCATTCAAGGTGCCGGACTTCCTGCTCCACCCTCAGAAATGCTTGGGCACTTGCCAACCTTTCCCGGCACTGGGCAACGTTGGTGCGCCGGCTGCTCTCGTGCATCTTCTCGACCATGTAATCACAGAACGTTAGATGAAGACGCTGAGCGTCAGCCCCTCCGGTGCACAAGAAGAACCGCCTGGTCTGAAGTGATCTCATCTGCCTCAGCCAATCTGACTGGGGTTTTCTAAGAAAGCGCTGGATACACTTCCACCCTTTGTGCCGCATCATATGGCTCTCCTTGGCTGCCTCTGAGTCTGAGTCATCTATCTTCTCAGGGTCATCGGGCCGGTATGTGGGGAAGGCAACCAGTAGATCAATAGCAGGATCTGCCACAGGGACGCCTTTGTGAAGAATAGGATCCTCGACGTTTGGGCGACCTTCTTCTCTCGCCCCCACAGCGATGATGCATCCACCAGCTTCCGAACTTGCCTCAGGATCTGCGCTGCTGATGTCCGCCGCCCCCTGTTCACCAATTTTCGGGGCTGACTCAGTAAACGGAGCAGGTTTCGAATGAGGTGGTATGCCCGCCACTGGTCCACTTGCGGACGGCTCGAGCTCCGCAACCTGACGTGCCTCCGGTGTTGAGATCATTACACAAGGCATACGCTGTTCAGTTAGGATCTTTTGACACTATCTGTCAGTAGTGAGGCGTGAGACTTACAGGAATCCAGAGCGTCGGTCTCCATTGTTTCGGCCGCTGCAGGAGCCGCCATGAGAGGAGACCCATCTGCGCTTGTTAATTCAATGATGGGTGTCAGATCCCCATCATGTCTCATCGGTCCCTCTTCTACCTCCTCCAGTGGGGACGCCCGTCTAACACTCAGTTTCTCCTAGGTGATATGGGTAAATGGGTTAGAAGTTGAAAAGGAGAATAGATAAATAAGGAAAATGAATGAAGATAGAGACAGACCTCGAGTATCTCGGTTATGTCGAGATCAGAGACGGCAATCTTACTGCTCTCTCGGAGACTCCCCTGGTAGATCACCCCTTGAGACCCATCACCTTCAGGCCCTTCTTCTTCGTCTGCTCCTTCGCCTTCGTCCTCTCCAGTTTCCTCCTCCCCCTCCGACTCCTTGTCACTGTCACCTTCTCCTGGCGGCATCACTTCCGGATCATGCTCCTGGCCGAGCATCACTTTCACTAAGAAAGGTGGCTTCGCACGCCGACCCCTTTGGCATGCGTATGTGTCCATGGCCGTTAGATAAGCATGCCACCGATGGAAGTTTTCTCGGTCGGTAATGTGAACGACCCCAACCTCTGGCAGGTGGATCCCGTTTTCCACTATCTTCTCCCAGATGGCTTCAATGCTCAGTGATTGCCGCATGGTCATCCAGGCCGACCACAGTGCTGGGAAAATTGAATCTTGGGAAGGTTCAAGCAGGTATCTTATCTACTTCCTAGGCAGTTCCCTGGCCACCTCATGTGACCCCCCCTACAGGTAACGAGGACGTTCTGGCACCATGTGACGTTCCCACTGCCGAAGTCCTGGCCTGCGCAGGCCTCGCTGCCTGACCTGCCCTTGGTTCCCCCCTTCCGATGGCACCTTGCCTTCTTTCCCATCGCCCGGTTTCTGCATGAGGAACCTCGAGCTGTCGGACTCGCTTGTGTAGAAGCCCCTCAGGGTACGCGATGGTCCAGTGTTTGGCATATTCGGTTTCCATACCTGGGTTGACCCCGGTGGGAAGAAGAGTAACGACATCTCCAGAGCCGAAGGTGGTAAACATCAGCCACATCTAGCGTAGTACGTAGGGATTCTTCTCCTTCCAAACAACCATGAATACCTTTTTCTGCATTCGTTGGAGGCACCCGAACTGCCTGGCGAAACGGGATGGAACGTATAGCTCGCAGATCACCTTCCCGTCGATCCGAGCCACAAGCACCCCGCCCCGAATGCTCTGAAAATATTCCTGCTGTTCTAGAAAGCCTCACCCGTTGTCCACCATCTGGCCGACTGGGGTGGGTAACAGGCTGAAGTTGAAGTTGGCATGGTTGACAATGCAGATTCTCACGCCTTCCTCATTGAGCGTCAATGGCACCACCCCTACGATGTTTAGCAAGGATGGCCACAGACCATTTCCCGGAGGACAGACGCGTTTGGGAAAGTGTACCCACCGAGATGAGCCGCCACCCAGCCATGGAAGATCTAGAAGGGACCACATACTCTCCGAGGTGACCCCCCTCGTGAGATGCATCCCAAGATGGCGTACAGCTTGGCCAGGATGGGGACACCCAGGTTGAACCATTTGTTGGAAGCCATGGAGCCCACCATCACCAGCGTTGCTGGATGAACGCCCATCCTCGCGTCCCGCACTGGCAGGAGCCACCCTCTCAGGAAGGCGGCAAGGAACCTGGCATACCAAACATTCGGGTCCCGGGCTTCGATGATGCGATATTCCCATGACTGGTATTGCCCCACCTCCAGGGTCCTCCAGTATGACTCGTCCCTGCTCCTCTGAGCCGCGGCTGGGCACCGTTTGCCCCATCTCGGCATCTTAACGGCTGGATCACGCTCAAGGAATAGGCTGAACCTGCCCTTGTAGGCAATGTCCTTCAGGAAGTCCTTGACCCCTAGCCTTTCCTTGGCCAGCTCCAACAGGTGCCACGTCAGCATAGGCGTCTGTGACCTATCTTCCCAGGTGTTCTTTGGAGGAACGAACTCGTCGCATTGGTATCCCTCTAGTGGGATACCTCCGATGCAGTGAACATCCCAGAGACTGATGCCGACTTCTCCATGATGAAGGTGGAATGTGTTTGTGTCAGGAGACCACCGGGTGAATAGCTCTGGCCCGAGCTCAGGTTGACGGTAGAAGTGGAACTGCGATGTCCATACCGCCTCGAACAGGCTGATATACCACAGTTCATCCCTGAACTGGTCATAGGTATGGCGAACCCAGAACGCCAAGGGCCATTCGCTGGTGAAGTTTCCCCCGGACCGCAGATCCCAATCCTTCAGCCAGCCCTTCATCTCATCTGTGATGCTCTGACGGAATGTGCTCGTGTAGAGGGCCGGGGAATTCTCTGCGACAGGCTCGTCCCCGGTAATGGTCCTAGTCCTTGAGTTTAGGACATATAAGTCTATATGTCTGGTTTCCCTGGCAGGATGGTCGTTGTTGGTGATGTTGTAATGAGGAATCCCGTCCTCCAGAGTCACCCAAGAGCGCGGTGGGTCCACCTCGAAGCCCGGCAGTGGCACCTCCTCCAGGATGCCAAAATTCCAGAGCATGAGGTTATCCGATAGGGGATACATCTTCTGGGATGGAGTCAATAGATTGAAAAAGGTCAAATTGTCGGAGACAATCACCTTGGCACCGTAAACCTCCTTGTTCAATGCCATTTCTGTCATACGAGCAGCAGCTTCCCCCTCGTCAACTCGGTTTGCGGCAATCTCGAAATCTTCGGGAGTTGGGCGAAATCAGGATGCAGTGCGCAGAATCAGAGAGGTTTGCACGAAATATGAGTGAGTTGCGCAAAATCCCAGTTTTTTGCGTGCAATTAGCACGCTAAGCACGGAAGATCCCGAGCAGGCGCGAAATCACGGGCGAAGTTCGGAAGGAATTCCGCGTTGCCGGAGCATTTTTACGCGCAGCTGCGGAAGCAATTTCACGCACGAGAGCGATGAGCCTATCGCGCGGAAAAGCCGATGTACAGATTTGGGACCCAGCGCCACCTTTTATAGGCGAGGTCGGGGTTCCGCTCCACACGAAATAAAGGGATTCCGCGTGCACCCTGTTTTTTTGCACGCTGCTGTCAACTTTTTCACGCAACTTGTTGAGGAAAATCACATGTTTGGCATTTTGGCGTTTCCCTTGGAATCCGATCGTTGTGACCTCTTGCCGATCCCATTCCAGGGGGGGGGCATTTTTAGACACCGAAAAAATTCCGTAACTCTCGGAGGAAGTTTCGGAATGACAAAGAGAAGTCATATTCGGAATCAAAGGCCCGATCAAGAGGCTTGGGATGTGGTGCGCGAAATAAAGGAGGATCCGTGCGGAGTTTTGTTCTACGCGCGAAGTTGTTCCGGGTTTTTGCATAATCAAGCTGATGAGGCGCGCAAGTTTTGTGCGCCCCAGTTCTGTGCGGCTGGAATTTGCACGTCAACGGTTCCCAGCGCGAAAAATTTCGCGCGCCGCTGGGATTCCGCGCCGGACGTTGCCTATAAATAGAAGGTGACCTCGAGCAGTTTGGGGGTTGCGGAATTCGAATCGGCTCTCGTGCGCACAATTCAGCTTCCCCCACGCGAAAGATGACCTCTAGGTAATTCCCTTTTTCGTGCAACCTTGCCCCAGAGTTCGCCTTTTGCATGCAACCCAACCGGCTTAAGTGAATTTTCCCCCTCCCCCGGGTTCCTTCCTTGCGCGCAATCTAAGTCTAGTGCATGCAATTCCCTTTTGTGCACACAATACCCTGCACGCACTTCCCTCTCAGCACGCAATCCAATTACGCACCATCCCAGTGTTTTGTGCGAAACCCATGTTTTTTGCGCGCAAAGCCCAGGACCCTTCACCTTGATGCCCCCTTGGCCGCCTCTCTGCATCGGCACCTGATGTCTCCCCCGCAGGGCATGCGCGCCATGCGTTGTTTTTTCGTACGGTCTTCGAGGCTCATGTGAAGTAACCTCAAGGTCCATTGGGCGGTGTTTCCTATTGTGTTGCTTTCCCTTATGCTTCTCCGCATAGGCACACTAACGGCTATTGCTTCTTCGCATAGCCACGCTAATGTGGACCCCCCGGTGGTTCGCCCTGCGACCCCCTTCACTACGGTCTTGTCGATGCCTTCCCTCCCACAAGGGGTAGAGGGAGTTGAGCATGTAAGACCTAGGGGTATGGAGCGAACCCACCTTGTCCAAGCTTCAGGACGTTAAACTGCTAAGCACCTCGTCCTTAACACATGACGTTAAACTGTGGTCTGACCCCTTGCTTCGCACGTAGGGTCCCCCCAGCTCGGGCATTCTTTATGTCCACTCGTCTCCACAGGAATGGACTCTTCCTCACCTGGAATGAGATCCTGCTTGTCGGAGTGGCATTTTCCCGCAGGGGAAGGGCTGCCTTAGAGCGTAATACCCTAGGCTCTCAATGGATGACTCCACCCGTGCATCTCTGTACTTCCCCCTGCCAAGGCCAGTGGAGTCCCTTTCCCACCGCGCTTTGTCGCATACGGGCCTCCCCCCTAGAGTAAGCCCCGACACCCAGGGCCGCTAACCATGCGTAAGCCCCTGTTTCCTCTTTGGGCTGCTCAACGCGTAAGCCCCATTCCGCTTCTCACGAATGCACCCTTTGCGACGTGATCGTCTGGTCCCTGCTGCCTCTTGTTTCTCACACCGAGCATGACTCACGTGGGCTTAGAGCGCACATCGGCCATGACACCACCATGGGCCGCCTCAGAGCGTAAGCCCAATCCCAGCGAACTATGTGGACTTTGATCCGTGCTAATGCATGGTACGTAGGAAGCCTCCACGAGGTTCAAGCCCATCAGCCGGTTATCCCGACCTCTCTATGTCAGTTCCCTGACCACCATGGGCCACCTCAGAGCGTAATCCCCATACCCACCATGGGACGCCTCAGAGTGTAAGCCCCAAATCCCTCGTCCCGCATGATGTTAAACTATATGCCCTCGTCCCGCATTAAGTTAAACTGTATTTCATCCCGCATGACATTAAACTGCATCTCGTCCCGCATGACGTTAAACTGTATCTCGTCCCACATGACGTTAAACTGAATTCCCCCTCTTGGGCCGTCTCAGAACGTAAGCCCCATGTCTCATTCCACCATCCATCCTGATCCTTACCCGGGCCGCCACATCTCAGTGAGATCATTCCACCTCATCCCACTCCATTTGGAAAGCCACCCACGTGCTGGCCCCAACATCGGTGTTCCCCTTAGGGATCCTCCAACCCGATCCATCTTCGTAAGACGTTAAACTCGCGACATACCTCGTGTTAAGCATGGGAAGCTAAGGAAAACCTCAGATGGTATACACTCCCCGCGTTTGATGTGGGATGCCTCGGGCTTCCGCGCCCTCGAGAAGCCCTGTGATAAGGGACAAAAGACAGACATGCCAACGACACCCCAGCGTGACCATTCTCCTCACCGAATGTGGCTGCCCCAACAAGACCCCTTGCAGCGTCTCGACAGAAGCAGCGTAATTAACTGGAATCCATGAAGATATGACGCTGGGAACGAGATTCACGAACCCGTCTTAAATCTATGAGTGAGACTCGGACTAGGCGATGAGCTCCGAGGAGGAATCCATGGAGGGAAGAACCGAAGTCCCATCATCTCGGTTTCGATCCAGGAGCAGACGTCTCTAAACAAGGAACGGATGTTGCCCGCCTTTGGAAAACGGGAATGCGGGGTAACAAGTAGTGCGTCCTCCCCACAGACGGATGCGCGTGCCCCGACAAAAGCATCGGAGCAACACTATGGTGCTTGGAAATTTATCGTCCCGCAACTTGGATGAGGCAGGTTCACTCCGCACCCCTAGGACTTACATAACTAGTACCCTCTTCTCTTTGTGGTAGGGAAGGCACCGGCAACGCCATACTAAGGGGGTGTCGCGGAGCGAACCATCGAGGGGTCCACGTTAGCGTGGCTATGCAAACAAGAAATATCCATTAGCGTGCCTATGAGAAGAAGAATTAATCACATCAATGCTATGGGTGGTATCTTCTAGGGGACATTAAAGTCACATCGTGCCAACCTAGAGGGTCAGACGAGAAAAGGATTTTCCAAGCAGAGGAGTCCATAGTCAGGGGCCTTGTGGAGATCTGTTTATCCTGAACTTGTGAAGGGGTGTGCTTCATGAAGTGGGGTGCCTTAGCCTTAGCATGGGGAAGAGATGAAAATGAGAGGTGCTTCGCGAAGTGGACGGGCATTCGCAGAGTACAGCCTCGCGGAGCAATGTGTTGGGAAGCAATGTGCTTCGTGAAGTACAATGATCCAACCTTAGTAAATGGATCAAGTGTACATGAAGGGTAATTTGCGAAGCATAAATGCTTCGCGATGACCCAGGTCCCCTTGGGGATCCCCTTCCTTCACAAAATCCCTTAGGCTTCACGAATGGCATCCCTCTCAGAAGAGGGGATCAAAATGAGACCATGGGGAGGCACTTCACAAAGCAGAAGTACCTCACACAACTCATGGTTCTCCGAGCGGAAGAGTGCTTCGCAATTCGGGAGATGAGAAGATGAAAGGTCAGATTGTACATTTGAAGAGCTCAAGGGGAGTCTAGTATTTATAGGCAAGAGGCGCCGTAGAGTAGGGCCTCACATGGTGTGAAGAGGGTCAGGTGGCTTCACGGTGGGTTTGAGAATGTCAACCGGGATCACGGAGCATCCCACCTCCTTGTCTTCGCAGTGGGTCACGGACGTCAAATGTGTTCGTGGAGCCTCCTTCCTCCTTGTCTTCGTGGTGGGATCATGCACATCAAAGGCATTCGTGGAGCCTTCCACTTTCTTTTCTTCGTGGTGGCTGTGGTTCTAAAGAACTCCACGAAGGGGCTTCGCGAGGCAGTATGTGGGGCTGTCTTAGGGCCTTTTGCTTTGTTCCAAATTTTGGTGCCAAAAAATCCCCCCCCCCCCTCAAACATGGAGTTCTTGAGAGATCAAGGGTCAAAGTCTAAAGGAAATTGCCAAAATCCTCGATCATTCGCGGTGCGGATTCGTGAGGCGTGATCGCGAGGTGGACTCGGGACGCATGGGCTGGGCGTGTCGCAAAGCTCTGTGCGGATAGGATGCTCCATGATGTTCTGAAGGACATCGCCTATAAATAGGGGTTCGGCCCTCTCTTTTGTCCTTTCCTTTCTCTGCGATCTTTTTTTCTTGTGCTCTCGATTTGCGAAGCTCTGCGCACTCCGTGAGTGATCTATGTGAATCGAGGCTTTATAGCACATATTGAGTCTTCGACTCTGTGTTTGCACTCTGAGATCCGGCTTTGAATGCTGAGGTAGCGCTTCCGTGAATAGTATTCACGAGCGGCCTTCACGAACTCACTTCGCGAGCGATCTTCACGAACCAGCCAAGGAAACTTCCATGTTCCAGAACTGAATGGCCCACCAAGAAGCTGCCCATGGGGTCCTTGCGGATGCCGCCTGGAGGGCTAAAATGGCAAATAGCCTGGGGCTAGGAGAGCTAGTCCGGAGCCACTCAGAACATAGTTCTTTGGTGGAGCTATTATCAGAGATCCAAAAGAACTACCATCTATGTAGGAGGTTGACTCTGTATTGCTTCAGGCTGAGGGATGATGTATTCATCCCTACAACAAGTAGGGATGATCTAGATTACTGGTTCCAGAGCACGTTGTGCCAGCACTGATGGTTCAAGGTGCCCGATGGTCATGCTCGGGAAGATTTCACGCCTATCATCGCCGACTGTCTGTACAATCAACTGAACAACATCGACGGGAGGGCATTGCAGCCGGAGATGTCCCCTACACTATACTGAACCATCCTTAAGGCGACGCCGAGGAACCCAAATAAGGGGTGGTCTAAGGAATAAGACATGCGCCAGGGTGGCAATTTCACGGATGATTATGCTTAGGCCTACTTAGTAGGTGCCTCGTGCGAGGAGTTTGGGGAAGAGTTGAGAAGAGTGGGCCTGTATGAGGTAGCTTGGGCTTCCCAGTTCCATATCTACTAGCCAAAGCAATTGATGCTGGAGCTGCTGAGCCGATGGTCACCGGGGACCAATACCTTTCACCTACATCACGGGGAGGTCAGCACCAGCCTATGGTATGTGCATCATATCTCGGGGGTCCCGATACTGGGGGTGATGTACGAAGAATTCCTCCCGACCTTGGGTGCGTGGGAGGATCCAGAGCAGATGTTGCGTCTGGCGATGGCACAGATGGAGCTCATGCTCAGGGAGGATAAGGAGGCGGTGAGGTATTTACACTTCAAGAACTGGTTCAAGAAGTTATTAAACGTCCCAGAAAACATGCAGTTCCTGGTGAGGCCTCAAACTTTCCCGAAGGGTGCCCAGAGCGAGGAAAACTCGTACTGGAGGCTGCTGGAGAATATCCAGGGGAAGACCTGGGGGTTTAGTGTTAGCACTGAACAACGACCAATAGTCAGGCTGGCAGCATTCATCGCAGCCCTCATCTGTGGTTGGATCCTTTCAGTGAGGGATACAAACATGGGAGTGTGGCCATGCACTTTCGTCATGGAATCCACCTTGGCGATAGGAGGGAGGGTCAACCTAGGGATCCTGATGCTCGCCAAATTGTACAAAGTGTTGTGGCACATTAGCGAGGTGAAGAGGACACAGAGGATATGCGGGTCGTTCCACCTCCTGTATGGGTGGATGGAAGCACACATCAGAGGGATCTATGAGTATCCGAACCCCATCTCACCTCTGGGGTCGAACTTTTGTCCCTCAATCTTGAACTCTGCAGGGAGTTTTCTAACTAAGCTGACCGCACCATCGATTCTAAACCAGGTGTGGAGGGTGGAACAATTCAATTTCCATATGTTCCCATTGCCGATAGGGGCCTTCATGGATGATGGACAGGGAACGGAAGAGAACTGAGCCTATAACCTAGACTTTTGATGTGGAGTCCTGGTGGCCAGGGTGGACCACGAGCGTCTCTACGAGCTGTACACCCCACACCGGTTCTCTAGGCGATTCTGGTGCCTACAGCGGCTGACCCCGTAGGTCTACCTGGGGGTACGCTACGAGGATCACCCGTGTGTAATGAGGCATATGTGGCTCATGTTCACACAGGAAGATGGGAATATTTGGAATGTATTTCCTCTTATGATCTCCATCCTTGGGCTGATAAAAGAATACGCCCAGAGCTGGGAGGCGGCCTACCGAGGGGAGATGCTGAAGCGGCCAACCGTCCGGGTAGGTGAGGGTGAGCCTCCCCAACCTCGGGTGTAGCACCCAATGTTATTCTAAAAATAAATAGAAATTCATGGAACTTTTTTTTAAATATATATTTTTAATTATCCTTTAAAACAAATTTTTTTTACTTCTATGTTCTAAATTTCAAGAAACTATCATCTACAATTGTGTGCAGTATGTTATTTAGAGTCTATTGGAACCAACTTGTTTTTTGGGTGAATAGTAACATACCCTTATGAATAGTAATATGAATAGTAATATGACCCTAATTAATAGTAAATTTTATTATTATATTATTTTCTTAAGGCTAGAAGATAATAACATCTTGGTTAATTTTTCATTGTGATAAAGAAGTAGTTGTAGAATTAGAATTGTTAATTTTTGAATTAAGTATGCTTTTATTTAAAAACTAAATTAATAACATTTAGAAAATCATTTTCAAAAAATGGACTTCATTTTTTAAATCTACACATCGATAAATATTTAGGGTGAATTTTGGTATTTTTTATGCAACAGTTGATTTTTCGATGAATAGTAAAAAAATACAGTTTTTAGTTTCGGTGTGTTAATGACATCATTAATGATTTCATAATGATTTCATAAATCTGGGTGACTTTTGAATAGTTAAATAATATTTTAGTTGTCCCAAGTGGCTTATACCATGGGAAAATACCACGGGCAAGCCCATGGTTTTGTAAATACCACTCATGAGGTGTCCCTTGGAAATTATTAAAATAATCCCTCACTTTTCCTATAAATAACAAATATTCTCTTAATTAAATTCATTCCAAATTCTACCTCAACAAATATCTGGCCTCCTTACCTTCATATTAGTCCTCCCAATGTTTCCTCAAGCCCCCAAGGTCCCAAACTTCATGTTCTAAGGGTTACTCTATAAGGTAAGAAAATTCTCAATTTCTTTCTTTTTCCTTTCAAATTCTCTTTTATGTGGTATAATTTTCATGTTTCCATACCATGTTATTATTTCCTTTTTATTCATTATATTCTTTATATTATGATTCATTTCTGTATGGGTGACCCTTGTCCCCTCTCTTTTTAATATTTTTCTAAAACCATGTTGCGTAGCCGTTAGGTTGGCGAATTTTTGTAAGCGATTTCACAATTATTCTTTTATTTTGAGTTCCTTCCTTATTATTTCTTCATATCTCCTTACCCAAGAGGAATGAAATCTCCAAAAATCATTTATACTATGGATTTTATCTTGTTTTTGAAAAATTATTAATCTTTATTCTTATCCTCTCCCACTTATTTAAAGAATAAAAACATTGTCTGTTTTTATCGAATTATCGACATCGTGGACAATGTGATTTCAATTTCCATTAATTCTTTCAAGTCTGGTCATGAAACCATTTATATGGTTGAAACAGGATATAATATACGTTTTATGACTCACCCGTGGTTCTGTAATTCTTTTTTACTCATGGTGTTAATTTATTAGACAAAACAAGGTTGTTATTATCAAAGAACCACTAAAAGGATCTAAACGAACATCATTAATGTTCTAACTTATGAATCATCCTCATGTAAGAATTCAAAATGATAAATGGAATAATTTATGTTGCTAAATATATGTAAATACTACTCCATTACAATTCTGGAGTTTCACTTCCAATCGACAACAATTTCCATCATGAACCAATCATGGAAATCATGTTAAGAACTCACCCAAAAACAGTGCAAAGGGAAAAATACTAACAAAGGGTGAAATGATGTTATGAAATGATCATATAAGATGTTATAAACATGAAAATGTTTCTTTAAAATATTAATAACACTCTTTTAACCATTATACATGAGGTTTAAACAAGTTGGAAGTAATACAAACCCGGGGTAAGGGAATTCTGAACCCGATTTCCATTCTTTGGGTTAACCTTCTACTTCTTTATTTATGTGCTATTTAAATTTTTTGTGTGATGGGTTCTGTTTATATTATGTTTAATTATGTTTATTTACAGTATATATACATACTCCATCCACTCTATTAATTATCTCTTAAATTGTATGATATTTATAAGGAGATTTTCTTAAAAAATCCTCTTTTTAAATTCAGTTTTACAAAATTCCAAAGCATTGTTTTTATGGAATTATTCATGTTGTATGATTATTTTTTGGTTCTTGGTAATTATTTATGATGAAGGGTGGGACATATATTTCCCTCAAATGCATTGGGTATGAGTAAGTTGGAGGTCGGCCGTATGGTTACTCCAAGTGTAACTGCAATGGTTACACAAAGTAAGGTAGCCATGAGGGTTACAGATTATAAGGTAGCTAAGAATGGTTACAAGATTATGTAAGTAATGCCCCAAGATACCTATATGATTATATTTATGTTCTCATGTTTGTTTGGTTATTTTTTGAATCTCATGTTTCACAAAGTAAGTATATATGAGTGACAAGCATGTATTCTGAAAATGTTTTCATACGTTATGAGTATTCATGGACTAATGTGCTCTTTCATTCCTTTTTCATCCCTTAATGAGCTTTGTGCACATCCCAAGTTTTTAAATGATTTTTTCATAGGTTAATGGTTGTGTAATACAAGGAATTAAGACATGTTAAATGTTGAAGAATTTTCAAGGAGTCTTGTTTTAAGTTTTAATGTTTTATATTTTGAGAAAAATAGAAACTATTTTTTATGGTATCCACTCTATAACAATGTGTAATGTTATGAATAATTTGTCCCAATTATCTAAAGATCTAAAGTTGAAAATATTTTCAATGTAGAAGGAAGTGTTTTATTAACTGAACTCAAGTTTATGTATATAATAAGGCCGGGTCCTTATATCGGGGTCAGGGTCAGAAGGTGACAAGGGAATCCCGTAGTGGCGGGGATGCTGTAGCGGCGGCGCCCGCACCAGTTGAGGAGGGAGCAGTAGTAGTGGGTATGGCATTGGCATTGGAGCCGGTGGTCCCAACAGAATAGATTCATCCAGAGGGGCGGCCACTGAGAGGGTTCTGCTGGATTTCCACTCAGGCCCCGGGGAAACGGCTGCGCCACATTGACATGTCGTAGAATGTTGCTTTTTTGGAGGCTTGGGACATCTTGGAGGTCAACCGGAAATTCCTTAGACCATCCAAATTATGGAAGCACCTTAACCGCCTCAGGATGCACTTTTTGGGGATCAGCCCCATTAGAGATGGATTCGCAGTGTCCCAGGTGGAGGCGGAGTAGTACATAGCCGAGCTGGAGGACTTCATCCATTCTCGGGGCGCCCTGCACCCAATGACGGACTGGGTGAGGGTACTGTTGGATCGGATGGTTCCCCAACAGATATTATCCACTGAGCTGAGAGAGTACTTCCCCCTACTATACGAATCAGACGAGTCCTCCTGGGGAGACGAGGCTGGCAGGGAGATTTCACCGAAGGAGGGTGAAGTCGGTGACCTGTCCTCGGATCTCAAAGATTTCGCGGCAGCTCTCGAGGTAAAATACCAAGTTCCTTCTTTAGAGCCTACCCTTAGGTTACTATGGATTCCTTATCAGTGTCTGTACTATGTAGTAGGACCTCGTGCATAGACCTCATTCTCACCCCTCAGCAGACATCGACGCGGGACCTTCAGGATCCGTGCCCGTGGCTGCATCAACCTCCATGTCTGGCGAGGCTGGGATAGTCGAGGCGGCTCCCCTGGAGTCTCCAGACTAGCCAACCATATACGTGGGGCCACATCCCGAGGTTCTAACGACATCATCCCAAGAGCAAGACCTGGTATATAACCTCGGTAAGTCCTCTCTACTGCATCCACAACTGTCATCCCCTAACCACATTAACTGACATCCACATCCCTTTATTGGCATGTACAGTCCTCCAACTAGCCTGGGCTGCTGCGGTGATGTTGGTGGGGGCTTCTAGTAGCGCTCTTCCCAGGGGCATGTTGATGGTTGTAGAGGTGAACATCCTTCCTGACCGAACCGCAACGCTTCTGACCACCGGCGGGGGCGCTAGTGGGATTGTGCCTGAGATCATCGAGGTGGGATCCAATGATGAGGATCAACCAGATGATTCAGGCCCCACCATGCTCGATCCATGTCATATGTGTAATCGACCGAGGAGTTCCTGGGGGCATTTCCTATATATGAGTCGGCCAATCACGCCGATTGGGACGAGACAAACTCTAATGAGGAGGACAACAAATTAGTCTGTTGCCGATTGTGGAACCCGATCATGTGCTTCATCAATGACACCCCCAAGCACTATGGTCGAATGAGATTAACAGAATTTATTTTTGCCTGCACGAACTATGCGATGGGGGAGTGGGTGTTCGACATCCTCACATGCTCATCTGAGATGTTATGGAGGAAAAGATTCAGGAGTATGATCGAGGCCTTTGCGTGGGCTGGTAGCGAAGGAAGGTGATAAACATCAAGAGGCTCCAGAAGAATGAAGATGAGGTCCAGCAGCTATAGGATAGGGCAGACAGGCACCTGAACACATTCAATGTGCAATCTTAGTTGATATCATGACTGAACCCCCAGCCGGCAGAAGCCGAAGAGGGCCTGAGGTGAGCTTCTGGGGAGATGATCGCCATCCGGGCCAACGTAGAGCGAGCCCAGATCATGGTTAATGAATTGCACCCTCTTGCCACTGAGGAGGAGTGGGAGGTGAATAAGCGGCATCATCTCTTGGACACCACCAGGCAAAGGGTGGTGGAGCTACAACATTCCTTCAATGAGGTCAATACGTCCATGGGGGAAGTCGACCCCCAGGTGCTATAATGATTACAAACCCTTTAAATGTACTTTCTTGTTTTGATTGTCTGAATGTCGTAGCATGATTGAGTTCCATTGTTTTCATTGGTTTATTGCATCCTTTTAATGTTCGCGAAGCATCCAAAGACCATTCCCTAATCTCACGTGGGTCAAGCCCGATGTGAGAAACAAGTTATGTCTAATTCATCACCCCATCCAAACATAGGAGTGTAAACCAAGCTTCGGGTATCCGAGGTTTGAACAATCGGTCCAGATTCCGAGAAATGGGAGAGACCTGGATGGAGAATGAAGTTCCCCGAATAGCCGAATTACCATTTTCCTCACATGCTCTTCTGTACGAATGGTGTAACTCAAGGGGCACTGAAATCAATCTGAACATATGGGAATGGGAAGTGTGAATCACGGTACTCAGGATTCGGAACATTATGGGGGTGGTGTGACAATAAAGAATAACTATTGACCGCATTCAAAAAATAGTATTCTTATTGTATTATCCTGGAGTGGGGATAGCAAATAAGGGTTGACCGTTGACCATGTTTGAAACATGGGACCTATCACAAATGCCTTCCATTAGTCTTCTGGAACGTTGGCCCAGGATAGTAGGTGAACCATAGGCCAAGCATCCATACTGTTAGGGGGTTCCTCCAGACATGAAAGAGGATTAGGGTCCTGTTGACGCTCCTTTCGTCATAGAATCTAAAGATCAGAAAAGGGGAATATCTGAGCTCAAAGTGATTCAACCTTTGAAGAAAATATCAAAAATCGACAAAGGCATGAACAAAGGATCAAAAGCAACTGAACCGCGCAAGTTATATCACTTTCGCGCAATTCCACTTGCGCGACGCCCTTTAGGTCGCGCAAGTGACTTGCGCGACCTAAGTGATAACCGCCCAGGGCCTTCTTGTGCCTATAAATAGACCCTGTGGGCCCCCCATTCGAAGAGGATCTTTTTCCAGAAACTCAAATTGAAGCTCCCGACACCCAAGTCTCTTCTCAAAGCTTCCAGAACACTTCTAAGGTAATTTCTTACCTAGAACGGAAGATCTAAAGAGAGGGAGTAAGGCCTAAGTGTTGAAATGCATCAACACTTGCGCGCCTGAGTGGCCAACCCGTAAGGGAAGTGGCCACACTTGCGCGCCGCCTTTATTCCTTCGATAGAACTTGCGCATCCCTTTTCTGGAAGAACCTCAAGAAGATTCTAAAGGCTTTAATAAAGAGTCGCTCAAGTATTTCAATGCTGGTTGAAAATCGCGCAAGTACCCCACGTGTCGTGTAGGTATACCTGCGCGACCAATACTTGTGCGCCGCCGCAGTACCTGCGCGCCTTCCAAGACTTGCGCGACCCTTCCTTTTTTGGGTGCCCATCTTGCCCATTTTACCCCTCTTAAGCCATTTCACCTTTCCTATTCAAGATTCAGTCTTCAAGATACTCTTCAAAGCCATTTATGGCATGATTTCTTGATTTGACTTCCTTATTTGAAAGGAATTATGTGGAATATCTCTCAAAACATAGTGATTTATACATTTTTATGTCACCAAAGTTTGAGAATTCATTCATTCAACCTCATCCTTTAAGATGAGAGAATCCTTAACCTGGGTCTTCTTTTCAGGAATAATCCCCAGTTATAAGTCCTTTAATATGGGCATCCTCCTCAGGAGTAAGCCCCAAATTCTTAAAGTTCCCAAACTTGGGCATCCTCCTCAGGAGTAAGCCCCAAACCTTAATCCTTTAAATGGGCATCCTTCTTAGGAGTAAGCCCCAAGTCCTCTAATTATGGGCATCCTTCTTAGGAGTAAGCCCCAATCTCAAATATGGGCATCCTCCTCAGGAGTAAGCCCCAAACCTTAATCCCTAATCTGGGTCTCCTTTTCAGGAATAAGACCCCGTCATAATCTTGGGCTTCCTTCTCAAGAGTAAGCCCCAAGTCCCCTAACCTGGGCCTCCTTTTCAGGAATAAGTCCCAGTCATAATTTTGGGCTTCCTTTTAAGGAGTAAGCCCCAAGTCCCTTAATTTCACTTAACCAGTCCTAATTTACCCTTGATTTGGGTTTCATTTTCAGGAGTAAAACCCAATCATAAGCCCCCTCCTAACTTGGGCATCCTCCTTAGGAGTAAGCCCCAAGATTAGAGTATTCAAATCTCCATGAAGCACATATACCTTTATAGACCCTGTTCATGGATTTTCTCCCTAAAGTAAATCCTAACCTTCATTTATCTGGGCATTCATACATACATAAGCCCCAAACCATTTCTTATTATTGAATCTTTCATGGAACAATTTTCTAATTTTTACCAATACCTCTTGTTTCTCACACCGAGCATGACTCACGTGAGCTTAGAGTGTAAAATTAATTATGACATCTTTCTTTGAGCCATCAATCATAAACGTCATACTCCCTTACTCGAACTACGTGGGTTCTGATTCCTTTCCCAAAATAAAGGATACGTAGGTAGCCCATTTGCGGGTTCAATCCCAACTCTGAAATAATTCATGTCCTTCTGAATGACAATAAACTTCAAGTGCCCCACTGAGTGGCTTTAAAACCAGCCTGGTCATCATAATGACCAAGAGACTTTTATAAATGTTTTGAAGGATACCATTGACCAATAATCTCTAAATAGATACAGATGATTCTCTATTGATGAAGAACCTCGAATACATATAAAATATTCTCTAAATTTCTTACATATTTAATCATTGATTGTTAAAACTAAAGGAAAGCTCACTTTATACTTGGTAATGTATTAAGGATTCACGAACATAACTTAAATATATAAAGAGAGTCCCGAAGTAGACAATAATTCCCCTCAAAAAGGTGTGATGACTCCGACCTCCCATCCTCTCGACCAATGAAAATTCCTAAGCCTCATCAGTCCACAAGCTAATGAGCGCCTACCTTTGGAAAGTAGGTCCAAACGGATGTGGAATCATTGGATGTTTCTGGTTCTACGAACAAACCCGTTAGAAACCGATCGGAACGTTTGAATCTCCCATCCAGGAGTTCATCCACGAATTTCGTGCGAAACAAAAATGGTGAACCTGACGTGAATCCTTAACCAAGTTAAAGTGGTGTTTTACCTATTTGTTAAAGCCCTTATTTAAAAAGTCAGTAAGAGGGCTAACAAAAACAATCATTGACATATGTGCTCATCCAAAAGGATGAAGTGGCTGAATTTTATCTTGATTACGTCTGTTATATCAAAAAGGCACTCTTTTCCAAGATCTTCTGTATTTTTATAATGGCTGCTCTCAAATTCACATCTGTCAATATTGCTGCTGCAAATACCACTACTGCTATTCCTACTGGATCTTCATCCGCTCTGAGGATGACATCACCTACTCAGCGTCTTCAACGCTGGGTATCAAATGCGCTGGTTAAGGAGTACCGTCAACACAGTACCATTCCAACTTTGGAGGCTGCCCGACAGGCCCTCCAAGTAAATAACTCACACAGGTCGTCCGGACAACGACGACAAGTGATTAAGAGGCAGGAGGTGCTGACTACCGTCTCCAACGGTTTCGGGTCGTTATCCCCGAAACGCAATTTCCATTCACTCCCTTACTCTGAGGAAGTGAATGAGAAGGTCCCTCGGGGCCTTAATTCAAAAAGACAGGAGTCCTTCTCGAGGGCTCCCATCAACAATCACCGCCAGACTCGTGCGGCAGTGCGCCCTCAACATGATGAGGGTACCGACTCTAGGCATTCAGCTCAGGTTCTTCGAACCCGAGCAGGCAAGACGAACCGCCAGAGGCGGAATCCGGTTAACAATGGGCAGGTTGTCATCCCTGCCATCTCCAGAGAAGTCCACCAACCTAACTTGGGGGCGAACAACGAGCAGACACACACACCTGTCCGTTTTAATTCCGTTGTCCAGCAGACTCGTCTGGCAGCATCAACCCAATCCCGCCAGGCAATTCCGGCGGAGTACTATAGGCAGGAACATACACCTGCTTATACATCACCAGTTAGTCAGCAGGCTTGTCTGACTACATATGATGGATCTCGTCAACCGCGTTTGGCGAAGTGTAATCAGCAGGCACATACACCTGCTAATACTAATCAAGCCTACCAATAGTCTCGCTTGGTAGGGCACGGAGAAGTCAGTCGGAAAGCCCTGACGACAAACAGGAGGCAGACTCAACTCTCTGCCCCCACACTTGAGTACTGTCAGGATTCACTGACAGGAAAAGGAGGACAGGAGCAGGCACATACACCTACTCCAAACCCAGAATGGACGTATATCCCCATTCCGGTGGCTGAAGTCACCAAACATATTTTATCAATGGTGAAAGAGCAGAAACAAATTCCTGATCATATTCTGGATGCTTGCCAGGATATCATAACAACTTTGGCATCATCTCAGGGAAATAAACATAAATCTATCCCTAGAAGTGGAGTGACACGTCAACGATTCACTCCAGAAAAGACACACACATCTGTTCCAGTCCAAGAGGGTTTTGGGGCATACTCCCCCATATCATACGGACAACCAAGTCAGGCACATACACCTGATTTGAGTGGAGATCGTCAGCCTAACCTGACCATCTTTCCTGATCAGGCACATACACCTGCTCAGAGTAACCGCTTTCATCAATAAGTGGTTTCCAAAGCGTGTAAGAAGGCATCTAAGAAAAAGATCTACCCAGCAGAGTCAGGAGATCAAAGGCCAATCTGTAACAAGGCCTTGCTCGATGCTGGAGTTCTTGAAGCCCTCAGACATTTATCTGTTGGAATTCAAGGTTCTACTCCCTCAGTTCCCAATAATGGGAACATTAATTCCAAAAGTCTTCAACAGACACTTTCTCATGAAGGCTTGCTTCGTGACAATTCGGTAAATCTTGAAGTTTCATCTTCAGATTAGAGCCACAAGAACCCTCTGTGTGGTCAGAAGACCAAGGAGCAAGAGATCTCATATTTTGTTGTAACCCATTATGGTGGTCCTCCCCATGATGATGAACTTCGCTGCGAAAGTCCTCTCCACAGTAGTGATTCACATTGCCTGGAAAATACTCTAGTGGACAATGTAGTGCCGAGAAAGCCCTCTTATCTTGAGGCACTTGCAAATGCGAAACCAGTCATGTCTGATGCTTTATCGCTAGCAAGTGAAATAATTTCTCAATTAGAAGATAGCCTAGGGTGTAGGTCATTCTCCGAACCACCCCTAAGTCATGCATCTTCTAGTTTGATCAATGATTTCTCTACCAATCTTGTTGAATCCGATGAAGCAACAAGGAAACACCAACTCTATTCAAAACAGGTAGAAGAATCTTCATTTAATGATAAAGAGGAAATGCGGAACATGAGGAAAAAACTGGGAAAAGGTGAGGTACCAGTCATGTTTTGGCCTTTGGATGACTCCTAGTACGACATTCCAAAGATGTTGACGGATGATGGAATCCAGGATATTCGTCTCAACATATGGAAAACTCTTTGTCAATTGAAGAAGAAGGTATTATCTTATGATGAATATGAACATCATATTAAGATAATAGAAGGGCTACAACGTCAGATTGATTTGTCATCTCTATCAGTCTCTCAGTATCCGAAGGCTGAAAAGCAGCAGAGAACCCTACAATGTTCATGCCTTGGCGCATTAAGAAAATTGCGTCAGTTAATTGCCAATGCCCCATCTGGTGTTCATATCAGAGGATGGGGTGTTCATGGAGCACTACATTTCACAGTGCTTTCCAGTTAGCAAAGCCCGCCGAAAATGGTCTCATGCAATGTTATTTCCCATGGCCGGCCACAGTCAATGGGCTTTGTTCATAATCAAAAGCTTGCTCAAGAACAGGCTTCAACTAGTTCCTCTCAAAATCAAGCATATAGAGAACAAGTTGTTGAATTGCTCCTACATAAAGCAGGTGAGAATATTGCACAAGCCTCTCGTATGGAGCAAACACATCATCAAATGACAGAAGTCTCGGAAATCATCCAACGGTCTGTTGAACCAGGTGATAAAAGTGGATATAGGTTAATGCATCCAGCTAATTTCCGAACTAAGATTCGCAAGATCAAGAGATATTTTAAGAAGATCTCAGACATAGCATGTCAAGAGCCACCCCAGCTTGTCAGACTGGGGACTTCTTGTAACAGCCCGAGATTTTATGAAAAATATTATTTTTTTATTTCACTAATGTCTTGTGTTGTACGCTACACCAAAAGGAGCTTGCACAACACGCATCCTTGACTTGACTTGCATTACACGCAATCACAACCTTCCTCGATAGCATGTGTGGTACGTAATACTGAGTTTCACGAAGCAATGATATGCTATTAAAATATTATTAAAACTAGCCGTTATGAATAGTAATAACCACTTTTTAAAATTCTGTAAATCTTATTTTTCAAAATGAACTTCATTCTTGGATTCGGAGTATCGAATTTAGCCTAAGGTGAAATTTTGGTACTTTTCGGATAACTTTCACATTCTGATGAATAGTGAAAATTACTAAATTATAATTAAAAACAACTTTTTTAATCGAAATAATTAATAGTGATAAATTATTAATTTGAGTGGTTTTAAAGTATATTTAGAATATATTTTTACAATTTAATACAATGTTGGTCATTGGTTGTAATTTCACATTTAAACCAGACATAATCAAGTGTCAATCTTTTGATATATATTGTTTCCTAAAAACACGCTATTTATTTTAACAGCGGGATTTAATTATAAAATTAATTAATGCAACTTCTATGTTATGAATTTGGTAAAATAGATTTCATTTTTGAATTCGGAATATGAAATATATCTTAGGATGAAATTTTGGCATTGTTCTGAAAAACATCAATTTTTGATGAATAGTGAAACTACTAAGTGGTAGGTTAAAAAAACTGAATTTTGCATAAAACTTAATTTTACCGCTTCTGTGAATAGAATTTTGAAAATCCGACAGACACGGTTAATATCAAGGACTAAAATGTGGTTCAATGAGATGAAAATAATTTTTGGTGAATAGTAACTTTTTACTTTTTTTTACCGCGGTTAATAGTAAATAGGGTAACTAAGGATAAATATGATATTAATATTACCCTAACACATGTCCTAATTCTATTGGACAAGTGTAATTCGACCAAAAACAAACTTATGAATAAAATATGACCATTTAGGCCCACTTGGATTAGATTAGGACATTTATTATTAATTTATTTAAAGAAAGGTTAAAATAGTTAAAATCAAAGTTTAATAAGTAAATAATTTTTAATATGGGGTTATACATAAGATAAATTCGATTGTAAATATTCATTAGAAAGCTAAAAAGATTTCCTACATGATGGTATTTTATTTGTAATTTTTAGACATCAAATAATTTAATTTATTTATGACACAACGATGATGCAGTAATTATCTTATTAATGAAATATTGACATAATTGATGTTATAAACACCAAAATAAATGTAATTTGAAAATTTTTATGAATTCCACTAATTTTCTAGGTTACTATGATATATTAATGTTGATTTAATCAACTTGTTTCGAACATTTAATTCAGTTATGACTTTCACAAAAATCATATATCAAATAGTGTCAAAATTGACACAAAATAGTTTTTAAATCAAATACTATATTATTAATTGTTATTTTATTCCTAAAAATCTAAGGTTCTGCCAAATGACTTAGATAAGGATATATATATTAATAATAAACAATTTCGGGTTCGTTTGGCATGTTATAGTAAGTGTATTAACCATATAGTGAAAGAAAACAAAAAGATATGGTAAAAGTTAAATTATTTAACTTAGAGTTAAATCTAATTGATAAGGTTAAAATAATAACCTAAACTTGTCTAAATCCTATTGGTTGATAGGATTTCGACCCATCCCCACCTTAGCTTCGAAATAAGACCCTTTGGAACCATTATAAACCGATTTTGACTTTAATATAAAATAATATTTTGAGGTATTCCTAAGGTGCCCCTCTCCTCCCCTATAAAAGGACACCTCCTCCCCCTCCTCCTCACACCAATTTGAGCACTAAATCTCGGCCAACCCCTGCCAAAATCTCTTCTCCACTTCCCTAGCAACATCCTAGTGGTTCTGGTCTTCCTCAAAGACCAATTCTAGTGCCCTAAGAGGAGGTCTCAAAGAGGCACTTCAAAGAAGAGGTAATTACCGTTACCAATTCTTTCATCTTTATTTCTTCTTCCACTTCTTCTTCTTAGGTTGTTTCATTATGAAGTAATAACATCAGTATCACTCATATACTGATATGTTATTATAAGTATGAAACAACCCTATTTCACCATCTATCCATCCTACGGGAAAAGAAATCACCGCGCGTGCGTACGTACGGAATACCATCTCCACGCCGTGGTGTAATCTATTTTCCACCACCACCTTACATGGATGGGTATAATGGTGCAAAGAATAACTATACATAGTTATTACAACATCATATTGATTCTTATATATTGTATAATCCACTCCAATTCAATTCAATATTTATAGAAATGATATCATCGCTCGTGCGTACGTACGGACTACCGTCTCCACGACGCGATGAGATTCATTCTCCATGTTAACCATTTAAGAATGATTATAAAGTATATAAAAGAAATAATAATGAAATATATGACATTATAAAGCTACTGGATTTATGTATATATATATATGTATGTCATCTACTTACTTCGATTCAAGACAATAAGGAAAGGAAAACAACGTTCATGCGTACGTACGGACTACCGTCTCCATGAACGGTGTTTTTCATTTCATTTATCTATCTATTATATATATATATATATACTGAATATATATGATATATAAATCATATTTTATATTCTGGAAGTAAGTAAATCATGATATAAGTAATAATGATGTCAAGAACAACAAGTCAAAACACCTACGATAAATGAAACGATTTTACCCAAAACGCTTCTTTAACATGGAATTTACAAAAGAACGGGTAATATAATGTCATAAGTGAACCATATATGATATCATAAAAATGAATATGATTCTGTAATAAGTCAATAACATGATTTAAATCATTATACAGGAGGTTCGGACACTTACAAAGCAAGTCGGACCTAAGGTAAGGGAAATATCACAATCTCATTTTTATCCGAGATTGTTTATACTTTGGTATTTACTGGGGTGTATTTTATCATCCACATCCATGTTTCCTCATTATGTAATGGTATTTCCATCCACCTACAATTTTTTAAATCCAATTTTACCCTTTGGTGAGTTTTTAGTAAAAGATATGAAAGGAATCTTTTGTCGTTTTTCGTACGAGGTACATTTTGACTTTTTCGACAAAAGTACAAAGAATGTTTTTTTTTACTTATACGGCACGAACGGATTTCTACTGTTTTATAAAGCCTTATTTTCATGAAGCTTCCTCCAAAATATTTCATGACTATTTTCAATAAAATCCCTTTCTTTTAAAATTGCATGATGTTTTGTGAAAAGAAATTGATTTTGAAGAAGAAAGGATATTTTCCTCAAGAATTCAATTCAAGTGTTTTATCAAAATTATTTTCCATATAAGATAATAAAGGGTTATGTTTATATCCATATTTTTACATTGATTTGACTATGTTGTGATGGAATTATGTTTATGAATTCCTTTATCTTATATGAATGGTTTTATGATGTCATGTTGTTTCAAGAATCCCATTTTTGTTACATGTGTTATGCGATGATGTATGATTTATGATTATGTGGCACACATAAGAAAGGATTCATTATAAGATGGGTGGGACCTATATCTCCCTCCAATGCATTGGGTAAAGATTTTATATCTCATGAGATAGACATGGCTGGAACGGAAGGTTATTTCGGTTCAGTGATACAGGACTGAAACGAGGAGTGAACTCGATTCAGAAAGGGACTTTGTCCACTAAGATAGTCTTGGCAATGAGTCTTGACTAACAAGAAATGATTTTCTATGATTATGTGTGAATGCCACAAAGGTTCATGTTTTAAGTTATGATTATTGTGATTTCATTTCACTTCTATGATTTATCCCATGTTATGATATTATGAGCTTTTTTTTGCAGGTTAAGATTTCCAAAAGCTATGTTCTTATATATATGATGTGATTGATATTTCTTTTGTTTACCCTTACTGAGCATTTGAGCTCACCCTTTTATGTTTTCTTTTCCCCAGGATATAAAGAAAGGTTTTAGGTAAAAAAAAAAGGGATGACCTTTATGGGAGATATTGAAGAACTTTCACCACGATTAGAAGATTACGTTCCGAGTTTCCAAAGACACTAAACTATTACGATCCTTTAGTGTGTGTTTTTGTTATGTACTAAGTATTCCGCAAATGTAATGTAATGTCCATGTACGTCAAGATACGGGTCTCTACAGTTGGTATCAGAGGAAAGGTTTAGTCAACCTTTGGAAACTAGGATGCGAGAACTTTAGTGAGATCCCTAGAGATATTTCTAAGGTATGTCTAGGGATATCCCTAAGGATAAGTATACGTATAGGATATAGTCCTAGAACTATGGTAACGATATTAGATTAAACCAAAGATGTTAGATATTTATGTTACTCCCCCTTCATTATGATTTTTTCCTCTCACACTATTTTTTTTGGGTTTTAGAAAATGGCTGGAAACAAGGTGATTCACGATAATGGAAGATATGATGGACAATGGACTGATATTCTTCATGAGCAACCAAATGAAATGGGATTTGGAAGTCCAAACATCATCATTATGCCGAATCAGCAATCTCATAATATGATCAATAAAGTAAAATTTGGTAAGTTTCCTGACTCGGCTAATAAGAGAAAGATGGATTTTCATGATGATTATAGAGGAAAGAAAGTTCAATTTCCCCAATGTAAATCATGTGGGAAGAGGCATCAAGGAGAATGTTTCAAAGGAACTGGAAGATGCTTTGGGTGTGGAAAAGAAGGACACAAAGCCAGTAAGTGCAAAGGAAAAGGTTCAGTTAACACTAGGGATGAGGATAATGGTATTACATCAACAATGGTTAAATGTTTTAAATGTGGAATGTACGGGCATTATGCAAACCAATGCCCTAAGGGAAAGTCTCATGAAGAGAATCAGTATGGTCGTATGGGTAGTATTTATGTTGATGATGATGATGAGACTACAAATGATATGTGAGATGAAAGAAATGTTGAAGCTCGGTCAATGGTCTAAGAATGTAGTGGAATGATTACATGTTTATCATGTGTAATGTTGTATAAGTAATCTCATGGAATAAGGATACATCTAAGGATTGTTACACTGTTGTCTTTCCTTATGTTTTGAAAGTGTATGATGAATGGTACCAGTAACCATGAAAGGTTATTCAGATACTTTTGGAAAGTAGATGATAAGTGAATAATGAAAGGTTAAGAAGATAATGAGATGTTTGATTGTATTCATGAGCTCATGATTGATATAAGGACTAAGTGATATCATGGTTTGAGTATATAGAATTTTGAGGATTTTGGTATGTGGAAAGTGTTAACTTTAAACTGCATTCATGTTTTCACTAAGGTATTCAAGCGAATACATGATTAAGGACTTTGAATGTTTGGAATGTGACCAACAAGACATATCTTATGATATGTGGGGATCAACGACAGTATTAAATCTCTGGTAATCGTTGTCACTATATTATGAGAGTGGACTGCAGTATTATGGATAATCCTAAAGATTAGAATGGATTATGTTGGAAATAAGTTAGTATTGTTTAAGGATAAAAGTTTTTTTCGATATTATTGATGGGATGTTATAGTAATATAGCTTTAGAAAAGGACAACCTGCAGGACGGGCGACAGCCCATCGCTTCGGACAAGGCTGTAGGAATCGAACCCACAACCGAAGTGCGACTGGCCTTTATCGCCTACCACTGGCCTACAAAAAGTCCCTGTTTAGTAGAAACTAGTTTTATTAAGCAGTATGATATATGAAGTATAAGTCCATTTTAGGAACCATATATGATTAATCTCACTATAGATCGATTTATGCATATAATTTTTGCTAACCTTTTGTTTGAGACAGATGGAATGACCCGTCATTCGATCACATGATCTGCTAACACTTCACGAATAACAAATTCAACTTCATTTATTTAAGAGATGAAGTGGAAATTGTTAAAGGCACGAACAACAGTGAGATTGTACAGTAAGTATTTATTCTAATTCAAATTCTTTAACTTTAGGGAAATGATCTTGAAAACCAAAAATGTTGTCCTAGTTCTCTTATACCTGATGAATCAGATGGTACCTTATATCGTCACAAATTTATGGATTTGTGATTACTGGCTTTTCCATAGCCATGTTCTCTACCACTCTCCATCAGAACATGATGGTTAGATTTCTCTTCCATATCCATATTTTCACCTATGTGGAAACCCAGTGATTAGTTTATTTGGGTAATCGTTACATTTCATACTTTAGTTATTAAAGCCAAGTTTTGGTATTCCTTTTTACGATGTGGGTTTCTATTAAAGAAACTTTCGAATAGTAAACCATTTATAACCCCGACGAATTTCGAGGGCGAAATTCATTTTAAGGGGGGTAGAATGTAACAGCCCGAGATTTTATGAAAAATATTATTTTTTTATTTCACTAATGTCTTGTGTTGTACGCTACACCAAAAGGAGCTTGCACAACACGCATCCTTGACTTGACTTGCATTACACGCAATCACAACCTTCCTCGATAGCATGTGTGGTACGTAATACTGAGTTTCACGAAGCAATGATATGCTATTAAAATATTATTAAAACTAGCCGTTATGAATAGTAATAACCACTTTTTAAAATTCTATAAATCTTATTTTTCAAAATGAACTTCATTCTTGGATTCGGAGTATCGAATTTAGCCTAAGGTGAAATTTTGGTACTTTTCGGATAACTTTCACATTCTGATGAATAGTGAAAATTACTAAATTATAATTAAAAACAACTTTTTTAATCGAAATAATTAATAGTGATAAATTATTAATTTGAGTGGTTTTAAAGTATATTTAGAATATATTTTTACAATTTAATACAATGTTGGTCATTGGTTGTAATTTCACATTTAAACCAGACATAATCAAGTGTCAATCTTTTGATATATATTGTTTCCTAAAAACACGCTATTTATTTTAACAGCGGGATTTAATTATAAAATTAATTAATGCAACTTCTATGTTATGAATTTGGTAAAATAGATTTCATTTTTGAATTCGGAATATGAAATATATCTTAGGATGAAATTTTGGCATTGTTCTGAAAAACATCAATTTTTGATGAATAGTGAAACTACTAAGTTGTAGGTTAAAAAAACTGAATTTTGCATAAAACTTAATTTTACCGCTTCTGTTAATAGAATTTTGAAAATCCGACAGACACGGTTAATATCAAGGACTAAAATGTGGTTCAATGAGATGAAAATAATTTTTGGTGAATAGTAACTTTTTACTTTTTTTTACCGCAGTTAATAGTAAATAGGGTAACTAAGGATAAATATGATATTAATATTACCCTAACACATGTCCTAATTCTATTGGACAAGTGTAATTCGACCAAAAACAAACTTATGAATAAAATATGACCATTTAGGCCCACTTGGATTAGATTAGGACATTTATTATTAATTTATTTAAAGAAAGGTTAAAATAGTTAAAATCAAAGTTTAATAAGTAAATAATTTTTAATATGGGGTTATACATAAGATAAATTCGATTGTAAATATTCATTAGAAAGCTAAAAAGATTTCCTACATGATGGTATTTTATTTGTAATTTTTAGACATCAAATAAGTTAATTTATTTATGACACAACGATGATGCAGTAATTATCTTATTAATGAAATATTGACATAATTGATGTTATAAACACCAAAATAAATGTAATTTGAAAATTTTTATGAATTCCACTAATTTTCTAGGTTACTATGATATATTAATGTTGATTTAATCAACTTGTTTCGAACATTTAATTCAGTTATGACTTTCACAAAAATCATATATCAAATAGTGTCAAAATTGACACAAAATAGTTTTTAAATCAAATACTATATTATTAATTGATATTTTATTCCTAAAAATCTAAGGTTCGGCCAAATGACTTAGATAAGGATATATATATTAATAATAAACAATTTGGGGTTCGTTTGGCATGTTATAGTAAGTGTATTAACCATATAGTGAAAGAAAACAAAAAGATATGGTAAAAGTTAAATTATTTAACTTAGAGTTAAATCTAATTGATAAGGTTAAAATAATAACCTAAACTTGTCTAAATCCTATTGGTTGATAGGATTTCGACCCATCCCCACCTTAGCTTCGAAATAAGACCCTTTGGAACCATTATAAACCGATTTTGACTTTAATATAAAATAATATTTTGAGGTATTCCTAAGGTGCCCCTCTCCTCCCCTATAAAAGGACACCTCCTCCCCCTCCTCCTCACACCAATTTGAGCACTAAATCTCGGCCAACCCCTTCCAAAATCTCTTCTCCACTTCCCTAGCAACATCCTAGTGGTTCTGGTCTTCCTCAAAGACCAATTCTAGTGCCCTAAGAGGAGGTCTCAAAGAGGCACTTCAAAGAAGAGGTAATTACCGTTACCAATTCTTTCATCTTTATTTCTTCTTCCACTTCTTCTTCTTAGGTTGTTTCATTATGAAGTAATAACATCAGTATCACTCATATACTGATATGTTATTATAAGTATGAAACAACCCTATTTCACCATCTATCCATCCTACGGGAAAAGAAATCACCGCGCGTGCGTACGTACGGAATACCATCTCCACGCCGTGGTGTAATCTATTTTCCACCACCACCTTACATGGATGGGTATAATGGTGCAAAGAATAACTATACATAGTTATTACAACATCATATTGATTCTTATATATTGTATAATCCACTCCAATTCAATTCAATATTTATAGAAATGATATCATCGCTCGTGCGTACGTACGGACTACCGTCTCCACGACGCGATGAGATTCATTCTCCATGTTAACCATTTAAGAATGATTATAAAGTATATAAAAGAAATAATAATGAAATATATGACATTATAAAGCTACTGGATTTATGTATATATATATATGTATGTCATCTACTTACTTCGATTCAAGACAATAAGGAAAGGAAAACAACGTTCATGCGTACGTACGGACTACCGTCTCCATGAACGGTGTTTTTCATTTCATTTATCTATCTATTATATATATATATATATACTGAATATATATGATATATAAATCATATTTTATATTCTGGAAGTAAGTAAATCATGATATAAGTAATAATGATGTCAAGAACAACAAGTCAAAACACCTACGATAAATGAAACGATTTTACCCAAAACGCTTCTTTAACATGGAATTTACAAAAGAACGGGTAATATAATGTCATAAGTGAACCATATATGATATCATAAAAATGAATATGATTCTGTAATAAGTCAATAACATGATTTAAATCATTATACAGGAGGTTCGGACACTTACAAAGCAAGTCGGACCTAAGGTAAGGGAAATATCACAATCTCATTTTTATCCGAGATTGTTTATACTTTGGTATTTACTGGGGTGTATTTTATCATCCACATCCATGTTTCCTCATTATGTAATGGTATTTCCATCCACCTACAATTTTTTAAATCCAATTTTACCCTTTGGTGAGTTTTTAGTAAAAGATATGAAAGGAATCTTTTGTCGTTTTTCGTACGAGGTACATTTTGACTTTTTCGACAAAAGTACAAAGAATGTTTTTTTTTTACTTATACGGCACGAACGGATTTCTACTGTTTTATAAAGCCTTATTTTCATGAAGCTTCCTCCAAAATATTTCATGACTATTTTCAATAAAATCCCTTTCTTTTAAAATTGCATGATGTTTTGTGAAAAGAAATTGATTTTGAAGAAGAAAGGATATTTTCCTCAAGAATTCAATTCAAGTGTTTTATCAAAATTATTTTCCATATAAGATAATAAAGGGTTATGTTTCTATCCATATTTTTACATTGATTTGACTATGTTGTGATGGAATTATGTTTATGAATTCCTTTATCTTATATGAATGGTTTTATGATGTCATGTTGTTTCAAGAATCCCATTTTTGTTACATGTGTTATGCGATGATGTATGATTTATGATTATGTGGCACACATAAGAAAGGATTCATTATAAGATGGGTGGGACCTATATCTCCCTCCAATGCATTGGGTAAAGATTTTATATCTCATGAGATAGACATGGCTGGAACGGAAGGTTATTTCGGTTCAGTGATACAGGACTGAAACGAGGAGTGAACTCGATTCAGAAAGGGACTTTGTCCACTAAGATAGTCTTGGCAATGAGTCTTGACTAACAAGAAATGATTTTCTATGATTATGTGTGAATGCCACAAAGGTTCATGTTTTAAGTTATGATTATTGTGATTTCATTTCACTTCTATGATTTATCCCATGTTATGATATTATGAGCTTTTTTTTGCAGGTTAAGATTTCCAAAAGCTATGTTCTTATATATATGATGTGATTGATATTTCTTTTGTTTACCCTTACTGAGCATTTGAGCTCACCCTTTTATGTTTTCTTTTCCCCAGGATATAAAGAAAGGTTTTAGGTAAAAAAAAAGGGATGACCTTTATGGGAGATATTGAAGAACTTTCACCACGATTAGAAGATTACGTTCCGAGTTTCCAAAGACACTAAACTATTACGATCCTTTAGTGTGTGTTTTTGTTATGTACTAAGTATTCCGCAAATGTAATGTAATGTCCATGTACGTCAAGATACGGGTCTCTACAGTTGGTATCAGAGGAAAGGTTTAGTCAACCTTTGGAAACTAGGATGCGAGAACTTTAGTGAGATCCCTAGAGATATTTCTAAGGTATGTCTAGGGATATCCCTAAGGATAAGTATACGTATAGGATATAGTCCTAGAACTATGGTAACGATATTAGATTAAACCAAAGATGTTAGATATTTATGTTACTCCCCCTTCATTATGATTTTTTCCTCTCACACTATTTTTTTTGGGTTTTAGAAAATGGCTGGAAACAAGGTGATTCACGATAATGGAAGATATGATGGACAATGGACTGATATTCTTCATGAGCAACCAAATGAAATGGGATTTGGAAGTCCAAACATCATCATTATGCCGAATCAGAAATCTCATAATATGATCAATAAAGTAAAATTTGGTAAGTTTCCTGACTCGGCTAATAAGAGAAAGATGGATTTTCATGATGATTATAGAGGAAAGAAAGTTCAATTTCCCCAATGTAAATCATGTGGGAAGAGGCATCAAGGAGAATGTTTCAAAGGAACTGGAAGATGCTTTGGGTGTGTAAAAGAAGGACACAAAGCCAGTAAGTGCAAAGGAAAAGGTTCAGTTAACACTAGGGATGAGGATAATGGTATTACATCAACAATGGTTAAATGTTTTAAATGTGGAATGTACGGGCATTATGCAAACCAATGCCCTAAGGGAAAGTCTCATGAAGAGAATCAGTATGGTCGTATGGGTAGTATTTATGTTGATGATGATGATGAGACTACAAATGATATGTGAGATGAAAGAAATGTTGAAGCTCGGTCAATGGTCTAAGAATGTAGTGGAATGATTACATGTTTATCATGTGTAATGTTGTATAAGTAATCTCATGGAATAAGGATACATCTAAGGATTGTTACAATGTTGTCTTTCCTTATGTTTTGAAAGTGTATGATGAATGGTACCAGTAACCATGAAAGGTTATTCAGATACTTTTGGAAAGTAGATGATAAGTGAATAATGAAAGGTTAAGAAGATAATGAGATGTTTGATTGTATTCATGAGCTCATGATTGATATAAGGACTAAGTGATATCATGGTTTGAGTATATAGAATTTTGAGGATTTTGGTATGTGGAAAGTGTTAACTTTAAACTGCATTCATGTTTTCACTAAGGTATTCAAGCGAATACATGATTAAGGACTTTGAATGTTTGGAATGTGACCAACAAGACATATCTTATGATATGTGGGGATCAACGACAGTATTAAATCTCTGGTAATCGTTTTCACTATATTATGAGAGTGGACTGCAGTATTATGGATAATCCTAAAGATTAGAATGGATTATGTTGGAAATAAGTTAGTATTGTTTAAGGATAAAAGTTTTTTTCGATATTATTGATGGGATGTTATAGTAATATAGCTTTAGAAAAGGACAACCTGCAGGACGGGCGACAGCCCATCGCTTCGGACAAGGCTGTAGGAATCGAACCCACAACCGAAGTGCGACTGGCCTTTATCGCCTACCACTGGCCTACAGGAAGTCCCTGTTTAGTAGAAACTAGTTTTATTAAGCAGTATGATATATGAAGTATAAGTCCATTTTAGGAACCATATATGATTAATCTCACTATAGATCGATTTATGCATATAATTTTTGCTAACCTTTTGTTTGAGACAGATGGAATGACCCGTCATTCCATCACATGATCTGCTAACACTTCACGAATAACAAATTCAACTTCATTTATTTAAGATATGAAGTGGAAATTGTTAAAGGCACGAACAACAGTGAGATTGTACAGTAAGTATTTATTCTAATTCAAATTCTTTAACTTTAGGGAAATGATCTTGAAAACCAAAAATGTTGTCCTAGTTCTCTTATACCTGATGAATCAGATGGTACCTTAGATCGTCACAAATTTATGGATTTGTGATTACTGGCTTTTCCATAGCCATGTTCTCTACCACTCTCCATCAGAACATGATGGTTAGATTTCTCTTCCATATCCATATTTTCACCTATGTGGAAACCCAGTGATTAGTTTATTTGGGTAATCGTTACATTTCATACTTTAGTTATTAAAGCCAAGTTTTGGTATTCCTTTTTACGATGTGGGTTTCTATTAAAGAAACTTTCGAATAGTAAACCATTTATAACCCCGACGAATTTCGAGGGCGAAATTCATTTTAAGGGGGGTAGAATGTAACAGCCCAAGATTTTATGAAAAATATTATTTTTTTATTTCACTAATGTCTTGTGTTGTACGCTACACCAAAAGGAGCTTGCACAACACGCATCCTTGACTTGACTTGCATTACACGCAATCACAACCTTCCTCGATAGCATGTGTGGTACGTAATACTGAGTTTCACGAAGCAATGATATGCTATTAAAATATTATTAAAACTAGCCGTTATGAATAGTAATAACCACTTTTTAAAATTCTATAAATCTTATTTTTCAAAATGAACTTCATTCTTGGATTCGGAGTATCGAATTTAGCCTAAGGTGAAATTTTGGTACTTTTCGGATAACTTTCACATTCTGATGAATAGTGAAAATTACTAAATTATAATTAAAAACAACTTTTTTAATCGAAATAATTAATAGTTATAAATTATTAATTTGAGTGGTTTTAAAGTATATTTAGAATATATTTTTACAATTTAATACAATGTTGGTCATTGGTTGTAATTTCACATTTAAACCAGACATAATCAAGTGTCAATCTTTTGATATATATTGTTTCCTAAAAACACGCTATTTATTTTAACAGCGGGATTTAATTATAAAATTAATTAATGCAACTTCTATGTTATGAATTTGGTAAAATAGATTTCATTTTTGAATTCGGAATATGAAATATATCTTAGGATGAAATTTTGGCATTGTTCTGAAAAACATCAATTTTTGATGAATAGTGAAACTACTAAGTTGTAGGTTAAAAAAACTGAATTTTGCATAAAACTTAATTTTACCGCTTATGTGAATAGAATTTTGAAAATCCGACAGACACGGTTAATATCAAGGACTAAAATGTGGTTCAATGAGATGAAAATAATTTTTGGTGAATAGTAACTTTTTACTTTTTTTTACCGCAGTTAATAGTAAATAGGGTAACTAAGGATAAATATGATATTAATATTACACTAACACATGTCCTAATTCTATTGGACAAGTGTAATTCGACCAAAAACAAACTTATGAATAAAATATGACCATTTAGGCCCACTTGGATTAGATTAGGACATTTATTATTAATTTATTTAAAGAAAGGTTAAAATAGTTAAAATCAAAGTTTAATAAGTAAATAATTTTTAATATGGGGTTATACATAAGATAAATTCGATTGTAAATATTCATTAGAAAGCTAAAAATATTTCCTACATGATGGTATTTTATTTGTAATTTTTAGACATCAAATAATTTAATTTATTTATGACACAACGATGATGCAGTAATTATCTTATTAATGAAATATTGACATAATTGATGTTATAAACACCAAAATAAATGTAATTTGAAAATTTTTATGAATTCCACTAATTTTCTAGGTTACTATGATATATTAATGTTGATTTAATCAACTTGTTTCGAACATTTAATTCAGTTATGACTTTCACAAAAATCATATATCAAATAGTGTCAAAATTGACACAAAATAGTTTTTAAATCAAATACTATATTATTAATTGTTATTTTATTCCTAAAAATCTAAGGTTCGGCCAAATGACTTAGATAAGGATATATATATTAATAATAAACAATTTGGGGTTCGTTTGGCATGTTATAGTAAGTGTATTAACCATATAGTGAAAGAAAACAAAAAGATATGGTAAAAGTTAAATTATTTAACTTAGAGTTAAATCTAATTGATAAGGTTAAAATAATAACCTAAACTTGTCTAAATCCTATTGGTTGATAGGATTTCGACCCATCCCCACCTTAGCTTCGAAATAAGACCCTTTGGAACCATTATAAACCGATTTTGACTTTAATATAAAATAATATTTTGAGGTATTCCTAAGGTGCCCCTCTCCTCCCCTATAAAAGGACACCTCCTCCCCCTCCTCCTCACACCAATTTGAGCACTAAAGCTCGGCCAACCCCTGCCAAAATCTCTTCTCCACTTCCCTAGCAACATCCTAGTGGTTCTGGTCTTCCTCAAAGACCAATTCTAGTGCCCTAAGAGGAGGTCTCAAAGAGGCACTTCAAAGAAGAGGTAATTACCGTTACCAATTCTTTCATCTTTATTTCTTCTTCCACTTCTTCTTCTTAGGTTGTTTCATTATGAAGTAATAACATCAGTATCACTCATATACTGATATGTTATTATAAGTATGAAACAACCCTATTTCACCATCTATCCATCCTACGGGAAAAGAAATCACCGCGCGTGCGTACGTACGGAATACCATCTCCACGCCGTGGTGTAATCTATTTTCCACCACCACCTTACATGGATGGGTATAATGGTGAAAAGAATAACTATACATAGTTATTACAACATCATATTGATTCTTATATATTGTATAATCCACTCCAATTCAATTCAATATTTATAGAAATGATATCATCGCTCGTGCATACGTACGGACTACCGTCTCCACGACGCGATGAGATTCATTCTCCATGTTAACCATTTAAGAATGATTATAAAGTATATAAAAGAAATAATAATGAAATATATGACATTATAAAGATACTGGATTTATGTATATATATATATGTATGTCATCTACTTACTTCGATTCAAGACAATAAGGAAAGGAAAACAACGTTCATGCGTACGTACGGACTACCGTCTCCATGAACGGTGTTTTTCATTTCATTTATCTATCTATTATATATATATATATATACTGAATATATATGATATATAAATCATATTTTATATTCTGGAAGTAAGTAAATCATGATATAAGTAATAATGATGTCAAGAACAACAAGTCAAAACACCTACGATAAATGAAACGATTTTACCCAAAACGCTTCTTTAACATGGAATTTACAAAAGAACGGGTAATATAATGTCATAAGTGAACCATATATGATATCATAAAAATGAATATGATTCTGTAATAAGTCAATAACATGATTTAAATCATTATACAGGAGGTTCGGACACTTACAAAGCAAGTCGGACCTAAGGTAAGGGAAATATCACAATCTCATTTTTATCCGAGATTGTTTATACTTTGGTATTTACTGGGGTGTATTTTATCATCCACATCCATGTTTCCTCATTATGTAATGGTATTTCCATCCACCTACAATTTTTTAAATCCAATTTTACCCTTTTGTGAGTTTTTAGTAAAAGATATGAAAGGAATCTTTTGTCGTTTTTCGTACGAGGTACATTTTGACTTTTTCGACAAAAGTACAAAGAATGTTTTTTTTACTTATACGGCACGAACGGATTTCTACTGTTTTATAAAGCCTTATTTTCATGAAGCTTCCTCCAAAATATTTCATGACTATTTTCAATAAAATCCCTTTCTTTTAAAATTGCATGATGTTTTGTGAAAAGAAATTGATTTTGAAGAAGAAAGGATATTTTCCTCAAGAATTCAATTCAAGTGTTTTATCAAAATTATTTTCCATATAAGATAATAAAGGGTTATGTTTCTATCCATATTTTTACATTGATTTGACTATGTTGTGATGGAATTATGTTTATGAATTCCTTTATCTTATATGAATGGTTTTATGATGTCATGTTGTTTCAAGAATCCCATTTTTGTTACATGTGTTATGCGATGATGTATGATTTATGATTATGTGGCACACATAAGAAAGGATTCATTATAAGATGGGTGGGACCTATATCTCCCTCCAATGCATTGGGTAAAGATTTTATATCTCATGAGATAGACATGGCTGGAACGGAAGGTTATTTCGGTTCAGTGATACAGGACTGAAACGAGGAGTGAACTCGATTCAGAAAGGGACTTTGTCCACTAAGATAGTCTTGGCAATGAGTCTTGACTAACAAGAAATTATTTTCTATGATTATGTGTGAATGCCACAAAGGTTCATGTTTTAAGTTATGATTATTGTGATTTCATTTCACTTCTATGATTTATCCCATGTTATGATATTATGAGCTTTTTTTTGCAGGTTAAGATTTCCAAAAGCTATGTTCTTATATATATGATGTGATTGATATTTCTTTTGTTTACCCTTACTGAGCATTTGAGCTCACCCTTTTATGTTTTCTTTTCCCCAGGATATAAAGAAAGGTTTTAGGTAAAAAAAAAAGGGATGACCTTTATGGGAGATATTGAAGAACTTTCACCACGATTAGAAGATTACGTTCCGAGTTTCCAAAGACACTAAACTATTACGATCCTTTAGTGTGTGTTTTTGTTATGTACTAAGTATTCCGCAAATGTAATGTAATGTCCATGTACGTCAAGATACGGGTCTCTACACTTCTCTAACCCAACCCTCAGATTCAACAAATTGGATTTGAGGAGTTGAGCGGAAACAGCAGGAACATCCCCAATTCACAAGACTGGGGACTCTTTGAAATCATCAATCCCCTCCTCAGAGAATATCGGTCTTTTCTCGATTGGGGAAGAAGCCCCAAGAGGGATGAAGAGCCAAATTATCAAGAGATTCCCTCCAAATTATAGCTCGTCAAGAAGTTCCTAAATGATTGAATCAACAAAAGGCAATGTCTCATCAAAGATATGAAAGAAGACAATATCACAGAAATGTTGATAGAAGGGATGCGATGCATTATGCATCAATAAATGTCATCAATTCCGTTGTTGCTAATAAACTAGAGGAGACTCACTCAGGGGACTCAGATGAAGAGCGTCCTGCTCAAGAAAATGTACGCACCGATACAAATGAAGAAGGTGTACGTACACAAAGTCAAAGGATTACTCAGAACCTAGGTAATTCACTTCCCTCCCTCCAAAAGGTATCCAACAAAGGGAAGGGAAAGAATCATGTTACATATCCTTCCTCTGGAGAAGGTCAATCGCTCTCATTAGAGCAAATATTTGCACAACAAGAGGAAGAAATGAAAGAATTAAGAAGGTTGAATGCAGAACTACTTCAGAGTAGTCTTCTTCTTAAGAATGCTAAAGTCCGACAGCTGAAGAAATTTGTTGTAACTACTGAGATGGATCAAGAATATCCTCCTTTATCAGTACACCCTCAGAGGTCTAATCCTACGGGTCAAGTGCAACAACGGTTGGCAGCACTACCATCAGTTGCAGCACCAACCACCACGTCTGTCCAAGCTCCATTCATTGCACCTACCCAAAACCAATTTCAACCGGATATTTCTCAAAAGTGGATAACTACTATTAAGTCATTAATAGCTCGGTTAGAAACTGTGGAAGGGAAACGGGCGCAAGTTCAACCTGAAAAGAAAGTTTACCCTGAATGGGTAGATTAAATTTCTCCTCCATCTAGCTTTGGAAACCCTGTTTTCCCTACTTTCAATGGATTAGGCGACCCTGAACAACATTTGACACATTACGTGTCTTGTTGTGATCCTATGATGGGAACTCTAGAACAGCAAGAGGAAGTGAAACTCAGATGCTTCGTGCGAACCTTGCAAGGACCAGCTTTTGTCTGGTATACAAGCTTGCAATCCCGGTCAATCATCGGATGGGAGGATCTTCGGCAAAAATTCCTTCTTTAGTTCAGCTCGACTTTGCCAAAAACGACAGTTTTCGATCTTACAAACTGCAAGCAAAGGGAGAATGAAAGAGTCTCTGATTTCATTGCTCGCTGGAAGGGATTAACATATTCCCTGAGTTTAGAACTCCCTCAGGAAGAGTTGTTGCCAATCTGTGTGGCAAATTTGCGTGACGAATTACGCACGCCATTGATCCCTGTGAAATACACAGGAGGGTTTCGAGACCTTACTTCAATCGCTCAGCAGATTGAAGATTCCCTTATACAGGCTAAGGCTAAATCTCGTGTAATTCCATCTGTTCCAGGAAGGAGAATGGGTAAAGCGAAAACTGCTACAGTTATGCTTAAACAAGCACCTGTACCTATTTCTACTTCAAAACCTTCATCTTCTCAAAGGGCTCCACCTCCTGAACGCCAACAACAAAGGCCGTTTCATCCAAATGATCAAATAGATCAACGACGAAAACAATTTGAGTATTTGAAGAGTAAAACATACTCTTTCCGAAGTGAGAAAGTTCCTGGTTACTTGATTTCAGCTCTGGAAAATAATTTGGTTCAAATACCAGTGCCCAAGAGGCCAAACAAGGAAGGAGATGAAGACCGTCCCAATTATTGTCCCTTTCATCAAATGTTGGGGCATCCCATCCAGGAGTGTTTTGTCTTTAAAGACCTCCTGCAAAAGATGGTTGACTTGGGACAAGTCAAATTGAAGGGTTCTTCAGCTCATGTAGTGTGTGTTACCGCTACAGATCCAGAGGAAGGAGGCGAGTGGCAGGAAGTCAAAAGCAAAACTGCGCAAAAATATGATGATTGGATGGTCAGAAAGACAATCAATCGGACCCATGCCATTTTGCGAACACAATTGAAGAAGCCAATTGTGTCTCCTACAAAAGCTGCAGTGAAGCCTCCATCAAAAGACAAATCCTCAAAAGGGCAGCGCAATTCAAAGAAGAAAGAGGAATCAGAGGAAGATGAGTATGTATCAAGGCCTAAGTTGTCTTTGACTATGGCAGATTTCATGCCATCTACTTCAAAGCCACGGGCACCGCCCCACCAAATGGAACAGCCTAAACAGGCTAATCAGGCAGAGTCTTTATCAGACGAAGATTTCATCTTCGGTTCTGTTAATATGATTCAATTAACATATCCATATTCCAGTCTGGATGAGCCTAAATTCCCTGTATCAAATATGGGAATCCGAGGAAGTTCTAAAGGTTTAGGATACAAGGGAAGACGTGGATCTTTCCGAAGCCACTACTCCAATTCTACCCCTGCTAGCACTGTGTATGCAGCAGAAACTCATGGTAGAGCCCTTCAGCGAGCTCAAAAAGAACAAGCAGGTTCTTCTGCTAATAGCCAACTCAGTCTTGTCACAGTTATTTTAGAAGACCGATTGAAGGTTCCATCTTCTTTATCTCAGCAAGTAAATGGATCTAATCGGTCTAATCTTCAAAAACCAAGGATATTGCCAACTTCTATCCCAATACAAGATGCATCAGCTTCCAAAGCATCAGCTTCCAAGGTACCTGCTAAACCGCATATTCCTGTTGGGAAACGCAGACCTTTAGATCAAAAGTATGATATATTGAAACACTTGGCCCAAGTACCATCCAAGTTATCAATTTGGATGCTTTGAATATGTCAAAAGATCTTCGGGAAGCATTCATCGAAGATTTGTCAAGTCCTCATGAGTTTGAAGCTGAAATTGCTGCAGCTGAAGTCTATCACATAGAGAATAATCCTGCAGAATGCCATGTAGTGATATATTTTACTGATAAAGATGAAGATGATGTTGTGCATGGGCACATAAAACCTTTGTACTTATCTGGCAAAGTCAATGGTGTAGATATCCGAAGAGCTTTCATTGACAATGGTTCATGAGTCAACCTCATGCCCATTCGTACACTTCGTCGATTGGGCCTCACGGAATCTGATTTATCTCCTTCTACCATGATATTACAAGGATATGATAAAAATGAACAAGAACCACTGGGCGAAGTTACCCTCAGAACTCAGTTTGGAGATCTTGTATCCAATTCGGATTTCATGATTGTTGATCAAGACTCAGCTTTCAACGTCTTGCTTGGAAGACCCTGGCTACATCAGCATGCAGCTATTCCTTCATCATACCATCAATGTCTCAAATACTGTTTCAATGGTCAAGTTGGAACATTGTATGGTGATAAGGCCCCGTTCAAGACATGTGAGTCTCAATACATTGAGGCAGAATTTTATCACATGAAGGGAAGGGAAAAATCTACAATGAAGGAAATTACCAAAGTTAATGCTCCATATGGTTTGGAGAAAATTACAATAAATCCATTTACACATGTGAGTACAGATTATGTGTTACCTATCAGTCAAATTGAAAAAATAGGCCCAAATAAAAATACTCTTATGTAAAGATCCATAATGTCAATTACAGAAAGTGATCCAGACAACATGGGAGAAATTGGTAACCTACCAAACAGTGATGAAAGCATAAGTGGTGACGTTTTCATTTCATCTGCTGAAGTCCAACAAGTCTATACTTCGCCAATCAGGCCAGAAGAAGTTATAGCAACATCAGAGGTGAATAATGATGTCGATTCTCAATCCATCATCTCCTCTTTATTTCCCAAAGAAGACCTTTTATCATCAATAGGGTCGGAAATGGAAGCTTCTTCTTCAAAATGTGCAAATTTTGACATCTCTTCTGATCATGAAAATTTCGTTTTGCCATCTACTATGCAAGTAGAAACGGAAGAAATAGCACGTGATGAAGAGGAAGAGGAAGATCTTAGAGATGCTCCTCTAGCATTTGAAGAGGGTATCTCTACCACTGTGGATGAACTCAGAGAAGTAAATCTGGGTACAGAGAAAAATCCACGCCCCACTTTAATTAGTGCGGCCATGAACCTTAAAGAGCAAGAGATGTATATTTCTTTTCTTAAGAAAAATAAAGATATTTTTTCTTGGAACTATACAGAAATTCCTGGGCTTGATCCTGATGTTGCTACTCATCATTTGGGTTTACCAAAAGAACATCGAGGATTTAAGCAAGCCGTGAGAAGAACACACCCAACTTATGCTTCCAAAATTGAAGCTGAAGTGGATAAACTGATCAAAGATAACTTTGTCAGAGAAGTTCAGTATCCCAAGTGGTTGGCTAATATTGTCCCTATAAAGAAAAAGAATGAACAAATTAGGGTTTTCATCGATTTCAGAGATCTTAATCGGTATTGTCCTAAAGATGATTTCCTAGTTCCGATTACAGAACTCTTAATTGATGCGACCACTAGCTATGAAGTACTTTCCTTTATGGATGGATATTCCAGATATAATCAGATCTGAATGGCCCCAGAAGATGAGGAATCTACAGCCTTCAGAGCTCCTCAAGGTGTGTTTTGTTACCGGGTGATGCCCTTTGGCTTAAAGAATGCAGGTGCAACATATCAACGCACCATGCATCGTATCTTCAAACCTTTTTTAGGGAAGTTTGTTGAATGCTATGTGGATGATTTGGTGGTTAAATCCAAACAACGTTCTAATCACTTGGCTGATTTGGAAGTCATATTCCACAAGCTTCGACAACATAATTTGAAGATGAACCCCTTAAAATGTGCTTTTGGGGTAACCTCAGGAAAATTTCTCGGCTTTGTCGTACACCATCATGGTATTGAAGTCGATCCTGAGAAGACCAAGTCAATCCTTAGTATGTCACCTCCTCAGAATTTGAAAGAATTAAGAGGACTTCAAGGACACTTAGCCTATATTCGGCGTTTCATCGCCAATTTGGCAGGCAAAAGTTTACCCTTTACCAAATTATTGAAGAATAGAGTCACTTACCAGTGGACTGAAGAATGTCAAGAAGCATTTGATGTTCTCAAGAAATACCTCTTGAGTCCACCATTACTCATGCCACCTATTGAAGGTAGACCACTTATACTCTATGTGACAGCTCTAGAGCGATCATTGGGTGCCTTTCTCGCTCAAAAGAATGATGCTCGGAATGAAAATAGCCTCTACTATCTCAGTAGAACTATGCTTGAAGCAGAAACCCGGTATTCAAGTATTGAGAAGTGCTGCCTGGCATTAATCTTTGCAGTTCAGAAACTGAGACACTACCTGCAACATCACTAGGTCCAATTGGTATCTCACAATAATCTGCTCAAATTCATCCTTAGTCGTCCAATGCTTACAGGACATCTAGAAAGGTGGGAAGTTATCTTGCAGCAGTTCGACATTCAGTATGTGTCTCCAAAGGCAATAAAGGGCCAAGATCTGGCTGATTTCCTGGCTGAACATCCTTCCATGGAAGACACGTCTTCAGATATTGAACTCCCTGATGAGGAATTTTTCTCTATTCAATAGAATCCTCAAACATGGGAAATGTATTTTGATGGTGCTTCCAGAAGTCCAACAGGGAAGAAAATGGAAAATCCTAAATTCAACAAAGTTGGTTTAGGAATTGTGCTCATTTCTCCAGATAAGGCAGTGTTACCTTATTCCTTTTTCATTGTGGGAAGGTGGTACCAATAATGAAGCCGAATACCAAGCTCTTATTAGAGGCTTGGAGTTAGCACTCCAAGCACAAGTGAATCACTTAAAGTTGAAAGGTGGTTCAGACCTGGTAATCAAACAAGTCAATGGGGATTATGCCATTAGAAAAGAAGAATTAATCCCTTTGTATTATTACATCAGAGAGTTAATGGCGGAATTCCCTTCAGAACCGAAATTTTCTTATGTCCCAAGATCACAAAATGCTCAAGCTGATGCACTGGCTAATATAGCCACAGCTCTAGCAGATCCAAATCGGGACGAGATAACCATCAGTATTGCCCACCGTCGTGCAATTTCACCTTATGTTCAAGCCAGAACAGAGGAAATTAATGAAATTAGTCCCATTCCTGAACCGTATGGTCATACTACAGGATGGATGTCACCTATCAGGGAATACCTTCAAAATGGAACACTTCCACCTGATAGAGCCGAGAAAGAACAAATCCGGCGACATGTGGTCAATTTTACTCTTTATGATGGCCCAAACCACCTAGAAAAAATTATCTACAAACGTGGTTTTTATGGAGTTCTCTTCAGATGCATTGATGGTGAAGAGATAATGGCTATCATGAAAGAAGTGCATGCAGGAGTCTGTGGTGCCCACCAATCTGGACATAGACTGTCTGATCAAATTTGAAGGCTTGGATACTTTTGGCCTTCAATGATACAATATTGTGTTGATTTCACAAAGAAGTGTCATTCATGTCAAGTACATGCCAACTTCATTCATCAACCTCCAGAGTTTCTTCATACAGCTAAATACTCATGGCCATTTGCCACATGGGGAATGGATGTGGGGGACCTTACCCTTTAGCTACGGCCAAGCAGTTTAAGTACATTCTTACTGCTATTGATTTCTTTTCCAAATGGGCAGAGGTAGTACCTCTCAAAGAAGTCAGTTCTAAATGCATTGTTAGCTTCATCAAGTCTAACATCATTACTAGATTTGGTGTCCCTCATACCATATTGACGGACAACAGCACCAACTTCTGTTCTTCTGAGGTGAAGAAATTGTATCAGGAATACAACATTAAATCCAACCATTCATCTCGGTATCATTCGGCGACCAATGGCCAAATAGAAGCCTTTAACAAGACTCTTTCAAGTATACTGCAAAAGATGGTGGATAAATATAAGAGATCATGGCCTGATAAACTCTTTCATGCTTTATGGGCTTATCGAACTACCACCCGCAATGCAACGCGGTCAACTCCATATTCATTGGTATATGGAACAGAAGCAGTCTTTCCAATTGAAGTTCAATTTCCCTTACTCAGAGTAGCCATTTGTGATCAGTTATCTACAGATGAGAAATCCCAAAAGCGATTGAATGAATTGGAATAGTTATATGAGAAAAGATTGTTCACTTTGCACCACTTGGAAATCTATCAGAATCGAATAGCACAATCTTTTAACAAAAAAGTTCGTCTTCGTTCATTAATTCAGGGAGAATTGGTATTGGTTCTCAGAACACCAATGATACCAGGAAAGAAACCTTCCAAGCTTGAGCCAAAATGGGAAGGACCTTATTCAATACATAGGGTCTACTCCAATGGAGCTTATTCATTAATCTCAATGGATGGAGAACTCATCATGACTCCAACCAATGCCAGATTTCTGAAGAAATATTTTGTATAAACACAAAATATGGTCCCCAGAACCAAGATTCTTACAATTGGTTCATACAGAAATGGTCCAGTATGACCTTAAACTGTAACTACGTCCAACATGGCGTTAAACTGTAGGAAAATACCTTTTACGTCCAAGATTACGTTAAACTGTAGGAAAGTCCCTTACGTCCGGAAAGACGTTAAACTACATAAGCACTTAAAAGTACAGTATGACTTTAAACTGCATCATCCAAGGTCTATGCATATGACCTTAAACTATTTGCACTTTCGTCCAACATGACGTTAAACTATAGAAAAGAACTTGTCCTTGCAACATGACACTAAACTGTGCAGCACCATTTTGTCCCCGCAACATGACACTAAACTGTGCAGCACCATTTCGTCCCACACGACGTTAAACTATGAAAAAGTTCCCTAAACCGTCCAGCATGACCTTAAACTGCATCATCCCTGGTCCATGCATATGACCATAAACTATTTGCAAGTCCCTTATGTCCAGCAAGACGTTAAACGGTGGCGTCCTAACTACATGACTCTAAACTGTATAAAAGTCCATTACGTTCGGAAAGACGTTAAACTACATAAACTGTAAAAAAAATCCCAATGCGTCCAACATGATGTTAAAATGGTGCACTCTTTTGTCCTCACTACATGACATTAAACTGCAAAGTCCCCCTGTCGTCCTAACTACATGACACTAAACTGTACAGAAAGTCCTTGATATATCCTACATGACATTAAACTGTTATTTTGTCCCTGCTACATGACACTAAACTGTGCAGCACCAATAGTCCTAACTGCAAGACTTTAAACTGCATAGTCCCTTGATATGTTCTACATGACATTAAACTGTGCATCGTTAAGGTTGTTGTTACCTCTTGTTTCTCACACCGAGTATGACTCACGTGAGCTTAGAGCAAACCTCAACCGTAACACTCTCTTTGGGCCGCTAACCATGTATAAGTCCAAACAACATTTTATTTTATTTTATTTAGATTGTTGTCCCCAAGAACAACTTGATCATTAATTCATTCTTTAATTGAACTACACGGACTTTGATCCTTGCCCTCCAGGCTGGGTATGTAGGCAACCTCCCAGGGTTCAAGCCCAAAAACAATCTCTTCACATCGGTTCACCACCATCTCATATGATGTTGATTCGTGAAAACCGCCCCTAGAATCAATATCTTTACATTGATTCACTTTCATCCTTGTTATATGACGTTAAACTATGCAACACTTTTGTCCGGTACGACAATAAACTACAAAACTCTTTGATTTCCTCATTTGAGAGAGAACTATTATTGACATTGATTTTTCAATCATGTTTCATTTCAAAAGACTAAATGCATACATGGCAATGCCTAAAATTTTTATCTTGGGTTAAACCATCATTTTACTAAAGTCCCCTTTCACCCTTCACATGTACGAACCAAATTTGTACAAAGGGTAGTTCTAGAACAATGTGGGCTTGATTCCCATCCTTATGGGATACGTAGGAACGTTCGAGTATCCCTCGAATCTAGTCCTAAGTATTTTGGGCCTAACCCCAAATTTCACTTTCAGCCCCTTGGCGGAAAAGTCCTCATGAAAATACACACTGTGTATTCATTATTATGGTCCGAACTCTATGACCCTAAACTAAGATCTCTCATATTTTCGTCCTACACGACGTTAAACTGCATTTCAAGAACTACGTATGGCTTGATTCTCATTCTTATGAGATACGTAGTGAAGTCCAAAATTTCAATTCAGGACCTAGCCACAACATGATTATGGTTATCATTGACCTATGTATCTCTATATACATTGGACAATACCCATATTTATGTGTTATAATCCTAAACCTTAAATATTTTCAGATCTTCATAACCCTTTTCATGACTTTTATTCACAAAAATGTCAAACTTTTGAGAATTCTTTTTCCTGACTATGCAGCACATGCCCATAGGTGGCCTTGCATAAACAGTCCACATAACAGACTTGTCAGCCGAAAGATGCTATTTATTTGACCATGCAGCCAATGCCCTTAGGTGGCCCTGCATATTTCAACCCCCTAACGGGTTTTGTTAAATAATGGTAAATTCATTCTTGGGAAGAATGCCTCTTTTTTCCTTATTTGTCTTAAACGACAGTATGTAGGGATCCGCAAAAAAATATCCATCCTTAACATATTTTTCCCATATCCTTTTTCATGATCTGAAAGTATTTAAGTCTATGGTTTATTCTTCTTCCCTACATTTGGGTCAGACCTTCGTAGGAGTTATATTCATCCAGTTCTTCGATAATCTTGTCTGGAAATATCTTCTCCATATTCAAGTACCTCTTTCCATACAACAAACTCTATACTTTAGAAAATTTGAATCTCCATAAACTTTCACTGGCTTTTAGCACTAGGAAAGTAAATTTCCAAGAGTTCTTTTGCCTGACTATACAGCATGTGCCCATAGGTGGCCTTGCATAAACAGTCTACATAACAGACTTTTCAGCCGAAAGATGCTATTTATTTGACCATGCAGCCAATGCCCTTAGGTGGCCCTTCATAATTCAACCCCCTAATAGGTTTTGTTAAATAATAGTAACTTCATTCTTGGAAACTACTTCTTCTGATGCCTTTTAGCTCTTTTTTCATATCATTTCTCAGATTCAAATATTCTTAAGCCATAGTTTACATTTTTTTTCTCCCTCATACTTGAGTATGGTAATATGTTTTCAGATAAATTGTCAAGGAATTGAATCAATTTTAATCCATTTCGGTCAAAGCTATTTCGACCTTAAACATTAGCCCCTTTTTGTCCGGTATGCATGACTTTAAACTGCCCACAAAAGACAAAGGAACTCTGAATAAAAGTCAAGTTCCAGCTCACTAAATATACATTTTTGTATGATTTAGGTAATATTGAGCAATTAAAAGGTTCAAAGTTTGTAGGGTTATTTGTAATAATCCTAGTAAAAATCAAACTATGCTTACTAAGCCCATTGGCTTAAGTAAATTTTAAGCAGGTAGTGAAAGAATGCAGGTACAAATGATTGAAGATGAAAGTGTTTTTCATTGATACACAAGAGTTAGAAGGACATCCACAGACTGGAGTCTCTTCTCTTTTTTTCAAGAATTACAAGAGGCTTTCAACATAACACTTCATTTGATTTACGCCATCCCGAGCTTCATCAGCAACCACCTGGAATTCATTCATTCAATTGGATACAATAAAAGATGCAATGATACTAGCTCTTCTTGGAACAAATTGTAAAAGGATGTTCTTGAGTGCGGTTTGAGAAAATTTTCTGCTGATCAAGTAGTGACTCTATTTCTATCCAAGAGACTTGGAAGATGGATACATGGATTTGAGAATGGAGCATTGTAAGTAAAGAGACATTTGGAGAGAGTACTCTTTTCAGATATTTCTCTAATGCCATGTTTGTTTTCTCTCCACCAACCGGTAGTGGGAAACATTTCAGCCCATGGGTTTTCCATTTTCATATCTGCAAGGAAATGGCATGGAAGGAGAACTTGAAAGTTTACACCATTGTTGTTGCTCTTAATGCACAGCATAACCGAAATAGAGGAGTAGCAGTGCAGCTGCATCTCAGGTGTATAATTGTTTGCATTTGGAACATTGACTCCTTGCAGATGACCATGACCACACAGAGGCAGATAGATGCCCTGTGGAAAATTATGATGATATTTCTTCAAGTACTTAGCCAAATCTGGGAGAGTGCTGTTGTAGATATCATAGTAATCATGGCCAATGATGTTCATCATGTCATCAATCCGCTTGCTAGCCAGTTCATTAGTCGTTCCAATTCCCTTGGGAACCATTGAATCTGCACAAAAAATGAATAAACTAACTCTTAAATGGGTTTATTTTTCATAAAATTTGTGATGAAATTTGGAAAAAATGGCCAAGGCATTAAGGCGCGCAAGTCTAAAAATGGCACCCAAGTATTCGTGTGCCGCGCTAGTTTTTGACGCGGAAGTGTAAACCGCGCAAGTACAAATACCTTTACAATAGTGCGACATCAAGGAAAACATTGGAAAACAGAGCAACTTGCGCGGCTAAGATAACTTGTGCGACGAGAGCTCGAGAAGTTTGAAGTCCAGAAATCCAGATGCTTTGTACGGAGGTGAGGCCATGTATTTATAGGCCAGGAGGCCTATCTGCACGTCGTACCCAGTGCGCTCAAGGCCTGCGCGACGACACTTGCGCGCCACCCACTGTGCACTTGAAGACTTGTGCGCCCCTTTTCCTTTGGATGGATTCGATTTCCTCAGATTCAAATCCTCATCTCTCTGGATCCAACTCTGAGGGGGGACTTTTGTTGACGCTCCTTTAGTCACAGAATCTAAAGATCGGAAAAGGGGAATATCTGAGCTCAAAGTGATTCAACCTTTGAAGAAAATATCAAAAATCGACAAAGTCATGAACAAAGGATCAAAAGCAACTGAACCGCACAAGTTATATCATTTTCGCGCAAGTCCACTTGCGCGACGCCCTTTAGGTCGCGCAAGTGACTTGCGCGACCTAAGTGATAACTGCCTGGTAACCGCCCAGGGCCTTCTTCTGCCTATAAATAGACCCTGTGGGCCCCCCATTCGAAGAGGATCTTTTTCCAGAAATTCGAATTGAAGCTCCCGATGCCCAAGTCTCTTCTCAAAGCTTCCAGAACACTTCTAAGGTAATTTCTTACCTAGAACGGAAGATCTAAAGAGAGGGAGTAAGGCCTAAGTGTTGAAATGCATCAACACTTGCGCGCCTGAGTGGCCAACCCTTAAGGGAAGTGGCCACACTTGCACGCCGCCTTTATTCCTTCGATAGAACTTGCGCGTCCCTTTTCTGGAAGAACCTCAAGAGGATTCTAAAGGCTTTAATAAAGAGTCGCTCAAGTATTTCAATGCTGGTTGAAAATCACGCAAGTACCCCATGTGTCGCGCAGGTATACCTGCGTGACCAATACTTGCGCACCGCCACAGTACCAACGTGCCCTCCAAGACTTGTGCGACCCTTCCTTCTTTGGGTGCCCATCTTTCCCATTTTACCCCTCTTAAGCCATTTCACCTTTCCTATTCAAGATTCAGTCTTCAAGATACTCTTCAAATCCATTTATGGCATGATTTCTTGATTTGACTTCCTTATTTGAAAGGAATTCTGTGGAATATCTCTCAAAACATAGTGATTTATAAATTTTTATGTCCCTAAAGATTGAGAATTCATTCATTCAACCTCATCCTTTAAGATGAGAGAATCCTTAACCTGGGTCTCCTTTTCAGGAATAATCCCCAGTTATAAGTCCTTTAATCTGGGAATCCTCCTCAGGAGTAAGCCCCAAATTCTTAAAGTTCCCAAACTTGGGCATCCTTCTCAGGAGTAAGCCCCAAACCTTAATCCTTTAAATGGAAATCCTTATTAGGAGTAAGCCCCAAGTCCTCTAATTATGGGCATCCTTCTTAGGAGTAAGCCCCAATCTCAAATATGGGCATCCTCTTCAGGAGTAAGCCCCAAACCTTAATCCCTAATCTGGGTCTCCTTTTCAGGAATAAGACCCAGTCATAATCTTGGGCTTCCTTCTCAGGAGTAAGCCCCAAGTCCCCTAACCTGGGCCTCCTTTTCAGGAATAAGTCCCAGTCATAATTTTGGGCTTTCATTTCAGGAGTAAGCCCCAAGTCCCTTAATTTCTCTTAACCAGTCCTAATTTACCCTTGATTTGGGTTTCCTTTTCAAGAGTAAAACCCAATCATAAGTCCCCTCCTAACTTGGGAATCCTCCTTAGGAGTAAGCCCCAAGATTAGAGTATTCAAATCTCCATGAAGCACATATACCTTTATGGACCCTGTTCATGGATTTTCTCCCTAAAGTAAATCCTAACCTTCATTTATCTGGGCAGTCATACATACATAAGCCCCAAACCATTTCTTATGATTGCATATTTCATGGCAATATTGTCTAATTTTTACCAATACCTCTTGTTTCTCACACCGAGCATGACTCACGTGAGCTTAGAGTGTAAAAGTAATTATGACATCCTTCTTTGAGCCATCAATCATAAACATCATACTCCCTTACTCGAACTACGTGGGTTCTGATTCCTTTCCCAAAACAAAGGATACGTAGGTAGCCCATTTGTGGGTTCGATCCCAACTCTGAAATAATTCATGTCCTTTTGAATGACAATAAACATCAAGTGCCCCACTGAGTGGCTTTAAAACCAGCCTGGTCATCATAATGACCAAGAGACTTTTATAAATGTTTTGAAGGATACCATTGACCAAGAATCTCTAAATAGATACAGATGATTCTCTATTGATGAAGAACCTCAAATACATATAAAAGATTCTCTAAATTTCTTACATATTTAATCATTGATTGTTAAAACTAAAGGAAAGCCCACTTTATACTTGGTAATGTAATAAGGATTCACGAACATAACTTAAATCTATAAAGAGAGTCCCGGAGTAGACAATAATTCCCCTCAAAAAGGTGTGATGAGTCCGACCTCCCATCCTCTCGACCAATGCAAATTCCTAAGCCTCATCAGTCCACAAGCTAATCAGCGCCTACCTTTGGAAAGTAGGTCCAAACGGATGTGGAATCATTGGATGCTTCCGGTTCTACAAACAAACCCATTAGAAACCGATCGGAACGTTTGAATCTCCCATCCAGGAGGTTATCCCCGAATTCCGTGCGAAACAGGTCCGAATAAGGGGCACTCAAAGCTTGGAATGTGGAGTGAGGGTTTGTTCGAACAGAATCTGACACTCTTGAAATTATGCCACTATGGCGGAATCACATTGGACGGGCACATCGGTTTGATCATGGATCATTACTTCTCTTAGACAGGGCCTCTCTTGTGAGGGATTCGTTACTTTCCAATGTCATCTTGAGGTATCCCGAACTTTTTCATGGAAAAGTTTCAATTACATGGTTCCCCGCAAGGGGTCAGGCCAAGGGACGGAAATGGGGAGGGACAGGACCTTATGATTCATGGGGATGGAACCTAGGCAAAATATTGGGGTGTCTCTATGTATCCCATGAGGATCGGAATCAACCTGTATATAGTTCTGCAATCGAAGTGTAATCATAGACCAACACTTACATGTGAAGTCCCCTCTGGCAGAGGCTGTAGTGCATCCCATGACTAACATGGGGAATCCTAAACTTGTTCAGGGTAGAACCATATTTTAGTGTCAGGCATTGAGGACATATGGACTCTGGCAGTTTAACATCATACGATAGGACATGGAATGAAAGGAAAGATCCCAGGGGGTATGTGGTGTTGTATCTATGAAACCGATGTGAATGAGGACTTAGAGTCCAAATCACACCACGTATCCCTTGAAGAAACTCTTCAGGTCAAGGGACCAAGAGTGAGAATTAGGCTGGTCCCAAGTTAAAGTGGTCGGGCATTCCTACGTACCCCATGAGGATGGGAATCAAGCTATACGTAGTTTTGAGAGTGCAGTTTAATGTCCTACGGGACGATGAGAAACCTAGATACGTCAATACACATCCTACCAAGACTACTAAGCCCACGTGAGTCGTGCTTGGTGTGGGAAACAAGAATTAGTGGTGAGACTCTCCTGACATAGGAAGGGGAATGCTAGGATGAAGGAACACTCGATGAATACTGGTCCAATGATGCTAACCCGTCCATGAAGCGCACCTAGACGTGTGAAGAGATAAAGATGAGTATGTCGGAATTCCACTTGAACATGAGGAAGTGGAAATGTGTGAATCATGACGCTTAAAATATGGATCACAATGATAGCGGCGTGACGATGGAGGATAACTGTTGACCATGGGGGAAACACAGCATCCACACCATGTTAGCCTGGAATGGGGACAGACAGATGAGGGTCAACTTTTGACCATGTTCAAAACACGGGACCTGTCACAAATGTCGTCTGAGATCCTTAGGGATTTTGGCCCGAAACGGTAAGAGATCCCTTAGGCCTAACATCCATGGAGATCCCTTAGGCCTAGCATCCATGTCGTCTGAGGGTCCTTTTGGATGTGGAAGAGGATGAGGATCCAAATAGCGAGCTCACAAATCATGGACATGTAACGAGGGGAATGTCCCCATGAACATTCCACACATTAGGCTCTTTGTCAAAACCCATTTGAATACGGAAACGAGACATATTAGATAGAGGGAGTCGAGTCCCTTCCAATAGGGAGATCTTAGTTTAGGGTCGTAGAACTCAGACCACAGGTGTTAGGAAACACGAGAGGTACCTGGCAGGGTAACTACAAAACCCGAGGTGAATGGGAACTGGGGGTTCCGACCACCACATGTTCCTCGGAGAGGTTTTAGGTCAAGGGATTGAAAAGGATAGTTGATCTGGGCCTGAGGCAAAGTGCACAGGCATTCCTATATACCCCATGAGGATGGGGATCAAGCTGCATATAGTTCTTGATGTGGCACAGTAAGATACCAATTCCAAGGAGAAGGGGGCATGTGGGTGGGGCCCTCTCACCAAGAGAAGCAGAATTTGATAAATCTTGTTTTTAATTTAAGGTGACTGGTTTTTTTGTGAATCGAATGGCCTAGGGTAGCAATCCCTGGTATCGCCACAAGAATCAATCCATAGTAGGTGTTGACAAATGGTATGGAAAATGACAAATACCCAACGTGATGTCCTCTATGATGAGGTCATCACAATGCCATGCCGTTTTTTCGTCGTGCGGCCAGGATGATAATATCACAGTTTAGGGTCATGTGATGGGACCAGGAATGCATTTTAATGTCACACAATGCAAACATAGCAGAGATGATGCTAGATGGGGAATTTGTGTGGTGCAATAGAACATCCCTGACGTGAATGGGGAAATGATCCCATATCACACTGTACGCCATTTTGAGAGGGGAACCTTGGGCTAAGGGGCCCAAATAAGGGTAAGAGGGAATGAGGAAGGAGAAACTAGCTCCCAACTGAGATGGACCTGAAGAAGAGGTGTCTGGGTGGTCCTAAATATCCCATGAGGATGGGAATCAAGACTCACGTAGTTCTGAATGAGATCTTAGTTTATGGTGTTAGAGCTCAGAGCATAGAGGAGAAAAAACCCTCCAAGTTAGTGCAGACCTCAACCCGATTTCTAAGCCCGCGTGAGTTAAACTCAGTGTGGGAAACAAGGGAGGAAGATGTCTCTTTCAATATCTGGAATGCATGCCAAAGGGAAATCATTGCAGAGCCCCTATCGTGACTTTAGTCTTCTTAACACGTAGATTCGTACTAAGGAATAATACCAAGAGTTTTGAAGTTCTACTTGGACATGATGAGGTGGAGAAAAATGTGAATAATGTAACCAACATTTTAGGTTTAATGGAGTTTGATTGGCTATGGAGGATGGTTGTTGACCATGGCAGAAACACAACATCCATATCGCATTAGCCTAAAGTGGGACAACAAATGGGCATCGACTGCTGACCATATTCTCAACATGGGATTTATATCAATTTGTTGTCCAAAACCCTTGGGGGCATTGTCCTATAACGGTAGGAGATCCCTTAGGTGTGGTATCCAAGCCATTTTTGGGGGTCCCTTTGGGTGTGAAATGTGATGGAAGCCCTAATGAAGAGACACAAAAATCTTGGAAAGCAGGTGGAAGCATGTCCGAGTAGAGTCCAACATTCTAGGTACTAAACCAGAGTACCCTTAGGCACATTGGTGAACCGATGAAGAGGGTCGATGAGGGTGCTTAGGAGGGAGAGGTACATGGCATGGTCATTACAAGCCTGACACGAAAAAGGAAATAATCCCATACCATTCCATATATTCCCCTCTCCAGGGAAGGGTAGGCCAAGGGGCCAAGGTGAAATAGATATTTTCGGTAGACGGTGTTGGACCCAAAGCCTAGACATTTGGGTGGTCCTACGTATCCCATAAGGACGGGAATCAAGCCACAGATAGTTCTCACAATGCAGTTTAATGTCATGCAGGACGAAGAGGGGAGTAAGACACCCCCAAACAAGTGAGGTGTACGAAACGATGAAAAACCCGACATGAATGAGGAGGTAATCTCACACTACACCATACAATCTCATAGGAGAACCTGGGATGGGTCCCGATAAGGCCAAGGGGCCTGAGGATAGGCCTCAGTTAGGGAGCTCTGACCAGATTGCAGTATAATGTCTTATAGTGAGGAAAAGGGTTGGGGGCCCGACAAGGCTAGGGGGCCTAAGGCTGGACCTCAATCAGGGAGGCATGACCAGCTTTCAGTTTAACGTCTTATAGTGAGGATGAGGGTCGGTGTCCCGAGAAGGCTAGGGGGCTTGAGGCTGGGCCTCGATCAGGTAGGCCTGACCAACATGTAGTTTAATTTCTTGCAGTGAGGACGATAGTCGGGGGCCTGAGGCCAGGCCTAGATCAGGGAGGCCTGACCAGCTTACAGTTTAACGTCTTACAGTGAGGATGAGGGTCGGGGCCCGAGAAGGCCAAGGGGCCTGAGGCTGGGCCTTAGTCCGAGAGGCCTGATTCGCTTGCAGTTTAACGTCTTGCAATGAGGAAGAGGGCCTGAGAAGGCCAGGGGGGCTGAGGCTAGGCCTCAGTTAGGGAGGGCTGACCAGCTTTTAGTTTAACGTCTTGCAGTGAGGATGAGGGTCGGGGGCTCGAGAAGGCCAGGGGGCCTGAGGCTGGGCCCCGATCAGGGAGGCCTGGCCAGCTTGCAGTTTAACGTCTTGTAGTGAGGATGAGGAACGAAATAATGTGTCTCATCTGGGAATGTGTATGGCATGGTGAGCAACCTGACGCGAATGAGGACATAATCTCATACCACACCACACAATCCCATAAGAGAAAACCTGGGTCGGGTGCTGATGGTTGGCATCACCCGGAGGGAGTTCATCGCTTGGAGATACAATAGGGTAGAATGAACCACTACATTCGATGTTTGGGACATCTTGGGGTGGAACTAATGATCCAGGACAGTTTTTGACCACGTTCGAAACATAGTGTCCCTAGAGTGACCATTCAGGGGCAACAAATGAGCATCGACCACTGACCATATTCAAAACGTAGGACTTGTATTAGCTTGTTGCTCGACATCCTTGAGGTCATTGGCCTGAAGTGGTAAGAGAGAGCCCTTAGTCCTAGCATCCATACCATTAAGGGGCCCTTCTGGATGGAGAAGGTGACGAAATCCCAGTCATGGAGTGGGTGAAGCATATCAGTACCCATCCCTCAGAGAGGAGAACGTCACCAGGGAGCAGGATGTACGGATAGATCGAGGATAGCTCGACGTGAATAGGGGAAAAAGTTTGCACCCCTTCTATACATCTTGACCCAGGGGGAAAGATTCTGGCATTTTGGCTAGGCCAATAGACAAAATGTCTGGGCGTTCCTACATATCCCATGAGGATGGGAATTAAGCCATACATAGTTCTGAAGGCCATGAAGTTTAACATCGTGTGGTAAATATGTGGGAGGATAGAAGAACGAGAGCGGGAACATGGTGTGACTTTTATAATCCTTGTATGAGTGGGGCTAAAGAAGCCTACTTCATATCATGCGAGGATAATCCGAGAAAGCTATACCCAGGGGGGAATAGTCAAAGAGAAGAGCTCGAGGATGGGCTCAAGATGAGGTGTCTGAGTGCTCTTACGTATCCCATGAGGATGGGAATCAAGCCATACGTAGTTCTCACGATGCAGTTTGACATCATGCAGGATGAGGGGCAGTTTAAAGTCATGAAGTACTGGACAGTTTAAGGTCATGCGGGACCATCATGCAGTTTAGGGTCATGAGGACCAGCATGTAGTTTAAAGTCATGCGGGACCATCGTGCAGTTTAAGGCCGTGCAGGACCAGCATGTAGTTTAAGGTCATGCGGGACCATTGTGCTATTTAAGGTCATGCAGGACCAGTTAGTTTAAGGTCATGTTGGACCATTATTGTAACGACCCGAAATTTTTTAATAAATCTTGTTTCCTAATTTTATGTGTTATTTTATTTTATTTTTATACTCAACAAAAATGTTTCATTTGATAACATGAGTATAATTAAAATGAGACTGTTGGGTTTTGACTGTTATATGACCATTGGTCAATATGACCACTGTAAACTAAACATTTCGATTATTGTCTCTAAATACAAGTAATCTTGGTTAATTATTATAGAAAGAAGATTCGATGGCCTCACCCAGTAGTCTTGGACCGATCGAAGCCCATCTAATAGAACTTGGGAAGAGGTGGCACCACTGGGCTTTGCTCTCGACCAAACCCAAGACGAACTTCATCGTGTGAAGCTAGAATGGAATCCCCTTTGCGAGAAGTTCAAACTGATAGAAATTACTACTCGTGCGATGTTGGCCGAGCCTCCCTCGGATTCTCTCACCTTAGCGCACCTTACACTTAGGTCCTATGCTGGTGTGATAAGGGGCTATGTAAGGAGACCGTAACTGCATTGTGTAATCCCTTGTTTTAAATAAAAATTGGGATTTCTTCTTATGATGAAGTTCATGAATTTTCAAATGACCGGATAAATGTAGTATGCATACTTTTGATGAATTTTAGAAAACGTATATTTTAAAAATGTTTATGTAAATCTTAAATAATTAAAAATGTGTAATGATTTTCAAAAAATGGTCTTCTATAATTATGTTCAGTACGAAATTTCGAGTCTAATAAGATCAACTTGATTTTTGATGAATAGTAAATTATGAATAGTGATTTCATGATTAGGATTAGTAATGTGTCCAAATGGATTAGTAATCTCACTTAAAGAAAGTATTAATATAATCTAGGAACCTTGATTAAGTAATGTGATTCAATAAAATGGTTAAATAACAGTTTCATAAATTATTATTCAAGTATTAGTTTTTTCGAGTGAATATTCTTTCTTAATTAAAAATTTAATTATAAAAATTTACAAAAATTATTTTTATAAAATGGATTTCATTTTTGAACTCAGAGCACCGATATTATGTTATGGTAATTTTTGGGGTTTTTTCTGAAAAAAATGAATTTTCGGTGAACAGTGTATTTATTTTAAAAATAAATTAAAAATACTTAGAAAATTGTTTTTATAAAATGGAGTTCATTTTTGAAATCTGAGCATTGATATTTGGTTAAGGTGAAATTTTGGGATTATTCTGAGAAAGCAGAATTTTCGATGAATAGTGAAAATACAGTTTTTAAGTTACGGGTGTTTAATGACATCATTAAATGATGTATTAAGTTTTTAATCAATATGTTCGACTTATGAATAGTAATATAGGGTATTAGGGGTCCCAAGTGGCCAATACCATGGGAAAATACCATGGGCAAGCCCATGGTTTTTCCAAAACCACTAATGAGGTGTCCCTTGGCCATTAATGTCTTGTCCCCTCACTTTCCCTATAAATATCAAGCCATCCTCTCATCCATTCGACTACCCACTCTCTCCCAACGAAGTTCTGGTCTCATTACCTCCCAAGTAGTCCTCCCAAGGTGCCCCCAAGCCCTCAAGGTCCCAACCTTTGAGTTTTAAGAGTTACGTTTTAAGGTAAGGGTTCTGACCTCTCTCTTTCATTTCAAGTAATCTCTTTTATGTCATTCCTTTTATTCTCCGTGTTCTTATGTTGTAGGATGTCCTTTTATACTCCTCTTACTTCCCTTTTCATGTTCATATAATTAGAGATCCCCTCTTACTCTTATTATTTCGTTTTATGAAGTTTTAAGTGGCGCCGTTAGGCTGCCGAAATTTTTGTAACGGATTCTTTCTCCCTTCTCATTTTTCAAGATCTACTTTAATGTAAAGTATTTAAAGTTCATTTTTATTATGTTGGTTCATGATCTATAAATTTATCATACTGATATTTTATTATCATATGATGAGAGACCCCATTTGATCTCTTCAATTCACTATTTTGAAGTTTTAAGTGGCACTGTTAGGCTGCCGAATATTTAATTGGTTCTTCACCCTTCTCGTTTTGAAGTTCTACTTTCATGTCAATTCTTTCAAGTTTCCTTTTTGTTATGTTGGGGTATGGTCTCTATATCTATCATACTGGACTCTTATGTTCATATGATGAGAGACCCCATTTGATCTCTTCAATTCAGTATTTTGAAGTTTTAAGTGGCGTCGTTAGGCTGCCGAATTTTTAAGTGGTTCTTCACCCTTCTCCATTTGAATTTCTACATTCATGTCAATTCTTTCAAGTTCCTTTTTGTTATGTTGGGGTATGATCTCTATATCTATCATACTGGACTCTTATGTTCATATGATGAGAGACCCCATTTGATCTCTTCAATTCAGTATTTTGGAGTTTTAAGTGGCGCCGTTAGGCTGCTGAATTTTTTAGGGGATTCTTTCACCCTTCTCATTCTTTTCAAAGTTCCACTTTCATGTCAAGTAATTCAAGATCCTTTTTAATTATGTTGGGGAATTATCTCTATATCTATCATACTGAACTCTTATTTTCACATGATGAGAGACCCTATTTGATCTTTTCAAATCATTTTTGTTGAAGTTTAAGTAACGCTGTTAGGATGCCGAACTTTCATAGGAGAAATCTAATTTTTGTCTTCCTTCCATGTTTTTCATTTCAAATGGTATGTCCTTTAAATTTCATTACCATTATCATGTATCCTTCTTATTCTGTCCATCTACTATTTTATGGGTCATTTAGGAATGTTTGACCCATTTTTCCTCTCTTTTTAATGTCTTCTAAAACCTCGTAACATAGCCGTTATGCTGCAGAATTTACGTCTCAAAATGTCTCTCTGTTTTTCTAAAGTTCTTTTATAGTATTAAGTGAATACTCAAAGCTCTTTATTCTAAAGGGGTATTCACATATATACCAAAATGTTCTATTTTAAATTCTGGGATTTACATACATGAGACCCACCTTCCTTTTCTGTGGGTTTTAAAGTGACGTAAAGATCATGTCTTTAAAGCAGTTTTTAAAATGTTGTGATTATGAAATGAAACCCATTTATTTTATGATATATGGGTTATTTATGAAATTTTTGATGATGATATATGTGGATCACATGATAATAAAGGCGAATTTAAGGGTGTGCCCTGATAGCGCTCCAATGCATTGGGTAATGATGTAACCACTAGAGATTACAATTTTCACGATACCTTGGTGAATAACCTTGGTAATTTTCAAATGACACCTTGGGGATGGACCTTGGTGATATGTTCATGATTGTCTATGTTAAATTATGTAGCCACATATTCAAGTTATGAAAATGTTATTTTTATTATGATATGCCTCATGATTTCATTCTCATGCCTTAAAGTTCTATTCATGACCTTATTGAAGTATCTCAAGTTCACATGTAAAATGTTTCTCTTGTTTCCCTTACTGGACTTTTTTCTCACCCTTTCTTTTAATGTATGTCCCTAGGTTATGTGATGCAGTAATGAACCTAGGATGAACATGAGGAGAAGCCTTTCAAGTGTTTTAGAAGAATGTTTTATGTTTTCATGTTTAAAGTTCCTGGTTTCCAAGACACTAAACCTTAAAGATCCTCAAATTTGGAAAATGTAATGAAAGTTTATGAGATAAAAAGGCGGGATGCTATAGTTGGTATCAAAGGATGGTTTAGTTATTTGTGGAAATTAGGATATGAAAACTTTAAGAAGAAGCCTATAGAAAAGTTAAAAAATAAGAAATCTTCCTGGTAGTTTGGTAAGTATTGAGTAAGGGGTTGCCAAGCAAATACATCCCTGTCTGGATACGAGCAGGTAGAGGTGGCTCTGGCACAGATGTACATAGAGGTAAAACCCAAAAATACCACTTTGAGCTAGACTCGAACGGGAACTGGTACACAACAACAGGCCTTGCTGCACTCTTGGTTACGACACTCCCAGGGGATATGCTTTGGTAAATTCATAAGCTTAGTATGAACCATTGTTAAAGGAACAAATATAAAATAAAATAAAGATTCACATAAGAACATATGATCATGGATAACCTAGATTGGAACCTAGGGGATCACATGTTAGGGTATAATTTTCTTCTATAAGTTATCCTTATATGCTTTCGGTTCCTTTTCATGATTATTGGCTAAGTATTTAAGCCCCTAATTATGGTTTCTTTTCATAGTTAATGGCGGGAAATGGAAGAACATGTCCCAACAACCAATGTGATAAGAAAAGAGACGATTGTCGTATTAATATGATAGGGATGATTAGGGGATTAAAATATGATTATTATTTTGGAAGACGTTCACTATTTTGGGCACCCTATATGATCGAGGTAAATAGATTACTACGGTATTTTTCATTGAGGGGAAAGGTTGACTTATATTTTGAAGAATCGATGAATTTAAGGTGGACTTATAGTAATTTAGGTTACTTATGGAAATGATTAACCTATCTTGTATAAAATATGTTTAGGTTAGCTACTTTTGTTATAAGATGTTAGGAGTGGTTGATGTTGTTTGGGGATGAACAATGAAGTTTATTTTGGAAGACTATGTTATCAAATCCTTCTTGTATTTGGGTTTCAATATTAGCTTGGTTTATTTTGAGGAATTTTAAGGACTGTTATTTATGGAATGGTCTATGATGAACTTTGGGTAGTACCATAGAACTTTGAAGATTTAAAAGTAGTTTCCATTCTTATGGGATTATATCTTTTTGAAGAGTTGTTTTACCTTACCCTTTCTGTTTTTAGGATAATGTTTAAAGATAGAAGAAATAGATAGTTAATATTTTGTGGATTATGTGATTCTCTAGAAGATGATTCTTTTGTTTTGATGAGACCGAGTAGTTTTGAATGCTCATCGTTTGGAGAAAAGATTAGTTTTAGTAGAAACTTATTAAAGGATGAAACTCTACACGAAGATAGGTATATTTTCTTATGTTTTTGTTCTATGTAGTAAATGAATTCCTCAAAATTATGAAAAGGAACGTAAAACAAAAACGTTGTTGGTTTACGTTTCCTACTATGTAATCAAATACCGTTTACACACATCATAAGTTTGGGATTTTCTTATGGTTAACTTTCTCCTAATCATGTTTTCTATCACTCTCCCTCAGAACTTGACCCTTTGTTTTCTCCTCCATATCCATGTTTTCCTACATGGAATCCTAGTGTGCGTTAACTTGGGTGACCTTTGTACTTCCCTTTCTTTCTTTTAAAGTAATAGTTTTACTGACTCCTTTTCCGATGTGGGACTTTCAATGAAATTTCAAAACCCAATTTTAAAAAAAATTGTGAGGACGCAATTTCTTAAGGGGGGAAGATTGTAACGACCCGAAATTTTTGAATAAATCTTATTTCCTAATTTTATGTGTTATTTTATTTTATTTTTATACTCAACAAAAATGTTTCATTTGATAACATGATTATAATTAAAATGAGACTGTTAGGTTTTGACTGTTATATGACCATTGGTCAATATGACTGCTGTAAACTAAACGTTTCGATTATTGTCTCTAAATACAAGTAATCTTGGTTAATTATTATAGAAAGAAGATTTGATGGCCTCACCCAATAGTCGTGGACCGATCGAAGCCCATCTAACAGAACTTGGGAAGGAGGTGGCACCACTGGGCTTTGCTCTCGACCAAACCCAAGCCGAACTTCATCGTGTGAAGCTAGAACGGAATCGCTTTCGCGAGAAGTTCAAACTGATAGAAATTACTACTCGTGCGATGTTGGTCGAGCCTCCCTCGGATTCTCTCACCTTAGCGCACCTTACACTTAGGTCTTATGTTGGTGTGATAAGGGGCTATGTAAGGAGACCGTAACTGCCTTGTGTAATCCCTTGTTTTAAATAAAAATTGGGATTTCTTCTTATGATGAAGTTCATGAATTTTCAAATGACCGGATAAATGTAGTATGCATACTTTTGATGAATTTTAGATAAAGTATATTTTAAAAATGTTTATGTAAATCTTAAATAATTAAAAATGTGTAATGATTTTCAAAAAATGGTCTTCTACAATTATGTTCAGTATGAAATTTAGAGTCTAATAAGATCAACTTGATTTTTGATGAATAGTAAATTATGAATAGTGATTTTATGATTAGGATTAGTAATGTGTCCAAATGGATTAGTAATCTCACTTAAAGAAAGTATTAATATAATCTAGGCACCTTGATTAAGTAATGTGATTCAATAAAATGGTTAAATAACGGTTTCATAAATTATTATTCAAGTATTAGTTTTTTTGAGTGAATAGTGTTTTTTAATTAAAAATTAAACTAAAAATATTTACAACAATTATTTTTATAAAATGGATTTCATTTTTGAACTCAGAGCACCGATATTATGTTATGGTAATTTTTGGGGTTTTTTCTGAAAAAAATGAATTTTCGGTGAATAGTGTATTAATTTTAAAAATAAATTAAAAATATTTAGAAAATTATTTTTATAAAATTGAGTTCATTTTTGAAATCAAAGCATTGATATTTGGTTAAGGTGAAATTATGGGATTATTCTGAGAAAGTTAAATTTTCGATGAATAGTGAAAATACAGTTTTTAAGTTACGGGTGTTTAATGACATCATTAAATGATGTATTAAGTTTTTAATCAATATGTTCGACTTATGAATAGTAATATAGGGTATGAGGTGTCCCAAGTGGCCAATACCATGGGCAAATACCATGGGCAAGCACCCTTGGCCATTAATGTCTTGTCCCCTCACTTTCCCTATAAATATCAAGCCATCCTCTCATCCATTCGACTCCCCACTCTCCCCCGACAAATTTATGGTCTCATTACCTCCCAAGGAGTCCTCCCAAGGTGCCCTCAAGCCCTCAAGGTCCCAACCTTTGAGTTTTAAGAGTTGCGTTTTAAGGTAAGGGATCTGACCTCTCTCTTTCATTTCAAGTAATCTCTTTTATGTCATTCCTTTTATGCTCCATGTTCTTATGTTGGAGGATGTTCTTTTATACTCCTCTTACTGCCCTTTTAATGTTCATATAATGAGAGATCCCCTCTTACTCTCATTATTTCGTTTTATGAAGTTTTAAGTGGCGCTGTTAGGCTGCCGAAATTTTTGTAACGGATTCTTTCTCCCTTCTTATTTTTCAAGATCTACTTTAATGTAAAGTATTTCAAGTTCCTTTTTATTATGTTGGGGAATGATCTCTAAATTTATCATACTGATCTTTTATGATCATATGATGAGATACCCCATTTGATCTCTTCAATTCAGTATTTTGAAGTTTTATGTGGCGCTGTTAGGCTGCCGAATTTTTAAGTGGTTCTTCACCCTTCTCGTTTTGAAGTTCTACTTTCATGTCAATTCTTTCAATTTTCCTTTTTTTTATGTTGTGGTATGATCTCTGTATCTATCATACTGGACTCTTATGTTCATATGATGAGAGACCCCATTTGATCTCTTCAATTCAGTATTTTGAAGTTTTAAGTGGCGCCTTTAGGCTGCCGAATTTTTAAGTGGTTCTTCACCCTTCTCCATTTGAAGTTCTACTTTCATGTCAATTCTTTCAAGTTCCTTTTTGTTATGTTGGGGTATGATCTCTATATCTATCATACTGGACTCTTATGTTCATATGATGAGAGACCCCATTTGATATCTTTAGTTCAGTATTTTGGAGTTTTAAGTGGCGCCGTTAGGCTGCTGAATTTTTTAGGGGATTCTTTCACCCTTCTCATTCTTTTCAAAGTTCCACTTCCATGTAAAGTCATTCAAGTTCATTTTTAATTATGTTGGGGAATTATCTCTATATCTATCATACTGAAATCTTATTTTCACATGATTAGAGACCCTATTTGATCTTTTCAAATCATTTTTGTTGAAGTTTAAGTAACGCTGTTAGGCTGCCGAACTTTCATAAGAGAAATCTAATTTTTGTCTTCCTTCCATGTTTTTCATTTCAAATGGTATGTCCTTTAAATTTCATTACCATGATCATGTATCCTTCTTATTCTGTCCATATACTGTTTTATGGGTCATTTAGGAATGTTTGACCCATTTTCCCTCTCTTTTTAATGTCTTCTAAAACCTCGTAACATAGTCGTTATGCTGCAGAATTTCCGTCTCAAAATGTATCTCTCTTTTTCTAAAGTTCTTTTATATTATTAAGTGAATACTCAAAGCTCTTTATTCTAAAGGGGTATTCACATATATACCAAAATGTTCTATTTTAAATTCTGGGATTTATATACATGAGACCCACCTTCCTTTTCTGTGGGTTTTAAAGTGACGTAAAGATCATGTCTTTAAAGCAGTTTTTAAAACATTGTGATTATGAAATGAAACCCATTTATTTTATGCTATATGGGTTATTTATGAAATTTTTTATGATGATATATGTGGCTCACATGATAATAAAGGAAAATTTAAGGGTGCGCCCTGATAACGCTCCAATGCATTGGGTAATGATTTAACCACTAGAGATTACAATTTTCACGATACCTTGGTGAATAACCTTGGTAATTTTAAAATGACACCTTGGGGATGGACCTTGGTGATATGTTCATGATTTTCTATGTTAAATGATGTAGCCACATCTTCAAGTTATGAAAATTTTATTTTTATTATGATATGCCTCATGATTTCATTCTCATGCCTTAAAGTTCTTTTCATGACCTTATTGAAGTATCTCAAGTTCACATGTAAAATGTTTCTCTTGTTTCCCTTACTGGGATTTTTGCTCACCCTTTCTTTTAATGTATGTCCCCAGGTTATGTGATGCAGTAATGAACCTAGGATGAACATGAGGACAATCCTTTCAAGTGTTTTAGAAGAATGTTTTATGTTTTCATGTTTAAAGTTCCTGTTTTCCAAGACATTAAACCTTAAAGATCCTCAAATTTGTAAAATGTAATGAAAGTTTATGAGATAAAAAGGCGGGATGCTATAATTATGCTTAGGCAAAGTATTTCTTGAGGAACTTGGAATTGGTGGGAGGATTTATATGCTCACCATCCATGGTCACCAAGGAGTATGATCTATTGGGGTAAACCTTGTAGACTATATAAGGTGCATACCATTTGGGCTCTAACTTTGGTGGTTTCCTACCAGGGATCATTGGCGCTCGGTGGTTTAGTACCGGGTCACCTTGCAGAAAACAGCATAGGTGAACCTTCTTATTGAAGGCTCTAGACATCTTGTTCTGGTGCCTTTCCATATTGTGCAGGGAACGAAGCCTACTATCGTCAAGTGCTTCCAATTCAGCTAGACAGATTTCAACCACCTTATCTAGCACCTGCTGGTCATAGACTACAGTGCGTAGCAAAGGAAACTGGATTTCGATGTGCAGGACAACCTCAAATTTTTACACTAGGTAATACGGGGTTACCTGGGTGGAATTGCGAGTCATTGTCCGATAGGCCCAAAGGGCATTGGAGAGCTTGTCCTGCCAACTTTTCTTGTTCTGACCAACCATTTTCTACAAAATGTTGGACAGGGTTTTGTTGAATGCCTCAATCTATCCATTTGCCTGCATGTGATAGCGGGAGGTATGGTTCGAGAAGATATTTTACTTGGCATACAATTTATTCAGCTCATCTGCTCGGAAGTTTGTGCCATTATCGGTGAGGATGACGTGAGGAACTCTAAACCGGTTGATGATATTGGAGCTCACAAAGTCAACGATGGCATGGGCCTTGACATGCTTGAGCGAAATTTCCTCTTCCAACTTGGAAAAGAATTATGTGGCATCCAGGATGAACCTATAATGGCGAGCTGTCACCGATAGATATGGTCCCACAATATCAAGTCCCCACACCGCAAATGTCCAAGAGTAATTGGTGGAGTGGAGAGGTTCTGGCGGCCAATGCAGAAAGTTATAATGCACTTGGCATGCGTGACATCTATTGTAAAACTCAATAAAATCATGGATCATAGAGGGCTAGAAGTACCCCAGTCTCCAGATATGATGGGACAGCTTCGGCCCAGCCTGGTGGGCACCAGAGAAACCGGTATGAACCCCTTGCATGACCTGTGGAATCTCAACTCCTTGAATGTAACAGAGGATAACACCATCAAAACCACACTTCTAGTAGGTCTGCTCAAGACTGGGACCACTCTGGAGGTTAAACTACAGCATGCAGTGTTAGATTCACTCACCCTCAGCCTGATCAGCTGGGAGGCAACCATTTTGGAGATACTCGACAAAAGGGGCTCTCCAATCGGGAGTCACTTCGATCACTGGATTTGACGAGCCTAGCGGTCCTGACATGGAGGATCCGGTGGTATGGTGGCTTACTCGTAGGTTGTCTTCATCCTCTGGGGTGACGGGGGAAATGACTCTCCGATGGGCCACATGTATAATCAGATCATCCTGCTCGAGGTCTTCAAGTAATGCAGCTAGTCTGGCCAAAGCATCTGCTCGACCATTCTATGACCGAGGAACATGGTTAACCTCTGGTCAAGAAGGGAATTGGGCCATTAGATGTAGGGTGCGCTCCAAAAATGGTTCGAGAACTCGATTCCTAAAATCGTATTCACTGTTGACTTGCTTGATAACTAGATCAGAATCCACTTTCACATGAAAATAGGGCACATCGATCTCAAGGGCCCACTCGAGGCCAGTGATAAGAGCCTGATACTCTACCTTGTTGTTAGTGCATCCTTCTAACAACAGGAATGAGTACGACAGGATGTCTTGCGTCAGGGTGATGAAGACAATGCCCAGGCTTGCTCTATTGAGCCTAGGATCATTGAAACTCCTACCGGTAGGGCTCCAGGAGGCACCATCATAATGAATCTTCCAACATGGGACGACTTGATCGACCGAGAGGATTGACTCATCAGGAAAATCCATGACTAGTGACTAGTCCACAGATGTTGGATGGGCAGCTAGAAAGTCTGTCAACGCCTGCCCCTTGATAGCCTTCTAAGGAATGAACCTGATGTCAAACTGCTAGAGAATCACTTCCCACTGCACTAGACGGCTGGTCAACATGGGGTGATTCAAAATGTACTTGAACGGGTCTACCCGGGAGACCAGCTGTACCTAATGGTGCTGTAGGTAATGTCGCAACTTCTGCACAGCAAATACGAGTGCAAGGTAGCTCTTCTCGATAGGGGAGTATCTGGTCTCCATATCGAGAAGCATGTAGCTGAGGTATTAGAGACTGTTCTCTACCCCCTCATTGTTCTTCTGGGCAAGAAGGGTGCCAAGATATCGGTCCAGGGCAGTGACGTACAGGAGTAGCAGCTTACTGGAGATGGGTGGCATCAAGACCGGAGGCTAGAGAAAATATTTCTTGATTTATTCAAAGGCGGTCTGGAACTCCACGTCCCATTCATAGGTGTATCCCTTCTTCATAAGCCGAGAAAAGGTCTTACACTTTCCATCTATATTCTCAATGAATTGGTGTATGTAGTATAAGTGGCCTTGAAAACCTCGAAGCTCTCGAATATTTCTCGGGGGAGGCATCTGGCTGATGGCCTTTATCTTCTCAGAGTTGATCTCAATGCCTTGGTACCTAAAAAAAGCCAATAAACTTCCCAGAAGTGACCCCGAAGGCACACTTCAACGGGTTCATCTTTAAGAGGTGAGAACGGAGGAAACCAAACACTTTATCATGGTACTTGAGATTGTCCTGGTGCTGGAGAGATTTGACCACCAGATCATCCACATATCATTACACCAATGTTCCCAGGATTGGCTTGAATATGCAATTCATGGCCCACTGATAGGTGGCACCTTCATTTTTCAGGCCAAAGGGCATAACCTGGTAATAGAAAGTACCTTGGGGAGCCCTGAAAGCTATGGAATCCTCATCCTCGGGGGCCATCCAGATCTGATTATATCTAGAGTAACCATCCATGAAGGAGAGGGCTTGGAACTTGACCGTAGCGTCGATCAACAATTCTGTCACCGGAAGGGAAAATCATCCTTCGGACAGTGATAGTTGAGATCTCGAAAGTCGATACAGACTCTGATCTGTTTGTTCTTCTTTATAACTGGCACAATGTTGGCTAGCCACGTGGGGTACTGGACCTCCTTTACGACGTTGTATTTTATGATCTTGTCAACTTTGGCCTCGACCATGGCACCATGGGAAGGGTGCATTTTTTTGGGAGGCTGCTTGAACCCGCGATGGTTTTTCGGGAGACTAAGACGGTGGACGGCTACCTGAGGATCTAGTCCTGGCATCTCATTGTAACTCCAGGAAAAAACGTCGTGGTGCTGTTTAAGGAAGTCCATGTCCCGCTGCTACTCCTCGAAAGACATGGAGACACTGATCAATGTGGGTCTTGGATCTACCTCGCTACCAAGGTTCACATGTACCAGTTCATCCACTATGGCAGAGACGCCTTCATCAAAGGTAGGGGGAGCATCTTCCAAATGCTATTATTCACTTGCGGAGGAGGGATTCCCAGTGGGTGAGGCTTCCCCTTGGTTGGAGGAACCTGATGGGAGGCTGGTACCAGCCTGGACAGTGGCATACAACACATCAAGAGATTCACGAGCCGCTGAGACCATGGCGATGAAGGCAGTCGATCCAACCCCATCTGGTCTTTGGCCCAGAGGGCCATGCTTGATGATGTAAAAGCAATAGTGGCACATTGGCTTAAGCCAGTCAATCCCATCCTGGTGAAACAGACATGTATGATGTATTTTTTTTGCCATGGGACGGAAATCCCAATACCGTACATGAGTAGGAGGTTCCGGTATCACCCAAGCCTGGTTTTTGTAGGAGTATGAGGTGATTTCCCACTGTTTCTTGGACTTGGGAATATGCCTTCCTCTTGTACCTGAAACAATAAACCATCACCCCATGTCAGGGGTTGTGGCCTCAAATCGACAGATTGTGAAGACATAGGCATCATCCAGACCTTCCCAGGGATCACTTGTGACTGGGAAGGGCTCAACCTCACTTGCCAGAATCTGCTTATCCTTGCTCTTGTAATAGTCAGCATTCAGATAACGAGCTTCACAAGAGGAGAAAGAAGATGCATCACCTTGGAGTATGCCTAATCAACCATTAAGGGAGTACTTGAAGAACTGGTGATATGATGAGGGGAACACCACATACAGGTGGAGCCAGGGCTTTCCCATCAATGCATTATATGCAGTGTCCTGGGAGACGACCATAAATTTAGTACTGGAAACTAGGCCACCGAACTGGGTCTTCAAACAGATCTTGACAACTGGGGTTTGCTCTGTCCTGTCATATCCTTGGATCCTTAAATCAGAGGGAGTCAGGTCATCCTTGGATAACCCCAGCTTCCGCAGCATCCGTGTTAGGGTGAGGTTGATCCCGGAGCCGATGTCAACGAGACAGCGGTGAACCTCAACACCATTGAATTGAATGGTGATGTACAGAAAGCGGATGTGCTCCTATATGGGAGAGCCTTCATCCTATCTAGAGAATGAAATGATGGCCTAGAATTCAGAAGTCCCAACTGCCTTGGTATGAAAGGCTTCTACCGCTGCTACCTCCATCTCAAACTAGAGGGGGCTTATTAAAGCCTCAACGAGGGCCTCATGCATATCTGATGATAATCGGAGGGCTTAGAGGATGGAAAGCCTCACTGGGATGATGATGAGGTGATTTTGGACATCATACTTCTGTTCCAGTCATGAACTTCTGCTTACAAGAGGCTGATCTGTGATTGGAGGCACGACGGACCCTGTCGGCTGGACCGACGACTGGATAGTGCTGAGAACATCCTGTTTCTCACTAGTAGAAGCCCGAAGAGCAGCCTCCAGATGAGGTCCGGGTTCTTGAGGTCAATCTATAGTGTGGTAAAGATGGTCGCAGTACGGTCGAAGTGGCTATGCCTAATCCAGTAGGACAAACGATGGTGGAGAGAGTCTTGATGACACCGGATGAAAAGGCTGTGCATGGTGGGCTATATGTTGGGCCTACTGTCTAGTCTCAGTGGCATGAATTTCCTAGATAGAGGTGCCAATTGTTTCACCTCTATGACCCATGTAGTCATGGCTCTACCAACGTTAGCATCGGCTGGGGACGTTGGGGAGGTTCACATGGCGTTCCCCCTTGGCGGGAGTCATATAGGGGTTTACCAACTCAACAGTGTTAACCGAAGCGTACCCTTGACTGTCACTCGAAGAATCATCCTCCACTGGGAGAATTATGGGAGTGATCCCCATCTTCGGGGGCATGAAGTCGTTGAGAGTATGGGACGACGATGGCATCAGAGGGGCACGTTGCTTCTTCTTGCGCTGCTGATGCTTGCTCTTCTGGGAAGAGGCTGGCTGAGATGATGATGCATAGGTGGTGGTCGCAGCTTCCGAAGGCTCCGGGATGATTCAGGAATTTCCGAATGATTCCATGGGAATGATAAACTATTTTATGAGCCATCCAGTCATCGTAATTTTGGGACCCGCGGCTGGGAACCTGCTACCACTCACCTTTGTCATCGCTACCGCTTTCTGACCTAACAAAGACACCCACTACTTGTACCAAAGCCGGGCTCAAACTAAAAATGTTGTTATCAACCTGGTCTTAGAGATAGTCCTTAGACACATAGCTCTGCTTGAGGGTGTTCCCCAGTATCCGATGATAGGGGCAACGGTTGGGGCGATCGGTAAGATTCTCCTCTGCCGACCTTCTGCACTCAGGCAAGCGTACAATCCCCTGCTATAGGGCACTACGGAAATAACCAGGGACCTGATTCTCACTGAATGAGTAATTCTAGTGTCTTCTTTCCAGATAGGGAGCCCTTGGAGCCTGGACTTGATGGGGAGCCAGAGGGGCCTGTCGAAGAGGTGGACCCTGATTGTCCCGCATGGGCGGTGGCGGCACATTACATGGAGGCACCAGCTGATTCTGAGGACACTGCAGGGCCGGAGGCTGTACCTGAGGTGGAGGATATCTGTGAGTTTTTGGGGCCGGTGCTACTGGTAGAAACTCTAGCCACCTGGGGGCCTCTATTTGGGCCACAACGACGGGCTCGGCTCTAGCAGCTCTCCTTGATGGGATTGTAGGGGGAAACAGACGTGCCTTCCTAGCCTATTGCAGGGCTTCTTCAAGGCGTTGGGCCTTATCTAAGAAGTATCAAAACCCTTTGGGATAGTTCTGAGTGATCAGGGAGGGAACTAGTTCCGTCTTGACATTCCCTACACACATCATCAGTAATTGCTCCTGAGTCAGTGGCATGTCGAGGGAGTATGTAAGTCCCTTCCACCGGGAGATAAAATCCATGACTTGCTCATCAGGCCTTTATTTTCACATTAAGAGGTCTGCGATGCTGGTCTTCTGGGTGGTAGAGATAAACTAGTAGAGGAACTACCTGCGAAGGTCTGCCCACCTGATCACGGATTCGATGGGGAGCTGGCTGTACCGGACGAATGTCGGCCCCTCTATTATCTGAACGAAACAGCAGAGCTTGGAGGCCTCCTGCTGCACTGGAGTCCCCAACATGGTCCCACACCTCGAATTGAAGTGGGACAGGTGCTGCGGTGGGTCCCCCATCCCATCAAAGGGGGAGAAGGTGGGATTACCGAACTCCAGAGGTGCCGGCATATCATCCACCCAGGCCGGGTATGGCTTTCCATCCGTTGGGATTGCCACCTGCCGCATTTTTAATGCCTTAAGGTGGGAAATGAGTGCCGCCATAGGATCATCTAGGAAAGGGTACCTATCTTGACGGGGATCCCTAATCAAAAGTGTGTTGTCGGGCTCTTCGACACGGTAGATGGGGTTCTGCAGCTCACGGAGCGACTAGTGGGACGGCCTGTGAGGCAGCTGGGGGAACCTAGGCTGGATTCCTCAGATTTCCACACTGTTCGGGAGGGTTTTGTGAGACATACTGCGCCCTCTTTCCGTGAGTTCCAGATTCAGCCATGTCATCAGGAGCAGCATGGTAAGGGTTTCCCGAAGTCATCTTTTCGGGGGAGAAGTTGTTCCTGCCCCTGCTGCCTCGTCCTAGGATCGCCATAGTAGGGTCGTCACTCTATCACATGTTTGGCTAGGAGTTCATCGACCAACCTCTTCTGCTCAACAAGTTTCTAGTGCAATGCGGCCTTCTTGGGGTCTTCCTATATCATTTACACTGAGGAGGATGGATCAGAGTGCTTGACAGATCCGACATGCTCTTTACCCTTACCGACATTCTGGCTGAACACCAACAACTCGATAGGCACAGGGATACCTAGGAGGTTCCTCTGCTGATGGGTAATTTTTCCAGATGGGTCCAACAGTGGTGGCACACCCTCAGGGGGTATGTCTCCATCAAGAAACTCCAGCCCGTCATCCTTGTCCACTATGTCAGCCATGTGGACCATGACCCTTCCTGGGGGCATGTCCTTAATATCACATAGCGATTCGGGCTGCTGTCGGATAGGGATGAAGAGGAGGGAATCATACTTCCCCCAACCATGGACTTGCACATGGGGGTTGCTTCTCTGGTGATTTTGTGGAGTACCTTAATACTCTGAACGCATTGCTGCTAGAGGGCCTCACAACGGCCTGGTGACTCAGGGCGCTGGGCCACCAGGAGTACAGCCAGATTGACTAGACGACACTTCTTGCTGATGTCCTCAAAATGTTCTTGGCTCCATAGATACACCATGCTCTAATGATAGAAACTGAAATGCATCTCCCAGAGGGTGTATCTAAGACACTCAACTTCCTCTAGGGTGAGGGACTTGGGTATGTAGAAATCCTACACTGCTACGGGCCATAACTCCTCCAGGAAGTGGTTCGCTGCAAGGATGCTCCAGAAGATCCACGGCTCAATTTTAGGGTCTAGCCCTTGATTTACCCACTCTCCGACTGGGGATGGTTGAGGAAATGTCAGCGGTACTAAGGCAGACCACTGGGATGACAGTTTGGATAGTGGATAATATGGAAAACGGGCTAACTGGCCGCCGATTCTTAGGCTGTCCTTTGAGGAGTTTAGTGACCTGGCCACTACATCGCGATAAGAAGGGCTGACGACCATCATTTCTGGCTTAGGGGCCAGGACTACTGGTGGTGGGTCGCGATGCTGCTCGCTTTCCATTGGTCCCCAAAATTGCTTTATGTGATCTCTCATGGAGGTAGAAAGTGCTTTCGGTGATGATGGTGGTTATTGGATGACCGTAACCTGTGGGGTCTCCAAATCTTCATCCTCCTGGATAAAACTGCAGAGGGAGGCAGGAATCTTGTAGACCTCGCATTCTAGAAGTACTAGGCTGATGCACCTCATCCCCGCTCCGGCCCTTGACTCGGATGAGTGAGGGGAGGGTTCCTAAACTGAGTCTCACTCCGCTCTAGAGTCTGAGAAGTGGACCAGTTTGGTCTTCATCTAGGCCTTCTCAGGATTCTTCTCGTGGCGACGACGACCCACCTTCCCTCCCCTGGGTGCTCCCCGGGATAGGGCTGATTTCTGATATGTGGTCCTTTGGCCGCGCTGGTGCCAGGGTGGAGAGGACTTCCACTTGAGACAGTCGGGGTATGAGGAGCACTAGGAAAAATGTCGAAGGGGACATGGGGAGGATCTCCATGAATAGTTCCTGAGTGGGAAAGACCCCCACTGAAACTGGTGGGAGCAAGGGGAGGACCTCCATGCTTGGTGCGTGTGGAGTGAGGATGGACTTCACTCCTCTGGTTTCCGGGGCGAGGAGGACCTTTTCCAGCTACAGAGAGGACATTGGGAGGATCCCCACGTTTGAGAGAGATCAGACTGTGGGGCAGACCCTCATTCAGATTGGGGGTGGTATGGGGAAAACCTCCATGTCGAGCCTCGAAGCAGAGAAGAGCTACACTCGCGGTGGTGGTGGTATGGGGAGGACCTCCGAACGGGGTGGAATCAGGGTGGGTTGGTTCACGATGCCCCCACTCGTGCCTGTGACCAAGAGAGTTGACCCAGCCTGCCCAAGGGGTAGTCGGGCCCTCGATCCCGGTTGGGCATAGGAGTACCCCTGCTCAGTGTGTACAGGGACTTGATGATATGCATCGGTCATGGATCGGGCCACAGTATCCATCGACGTTGACGCCCCTTGCTGGTAATCCTCAACTCATGCCCAACACTAGCATCAGGTCAGACGGGCCGGTGCTGGTGGTGCAGGTGCATGGCTTACCTGCTCCTCTGGTAAGGTCGGGTGATGACGCTGATGTGACTGGGTGGGGGCCCTTATTGGGAGCCCCTGGATTGTGACTCTGACCAGGTGGGTCTGGACGTCACCCATCTCATTAGCGTAAGGTAGGGATTTGTCTAAGTTATCCGAGGATAAGCTCCCGAAACGATTGAATATTGGGGTGGGGAGCAGTGTCTCCCTATGCGGCCCTCAGGGGTGGCGTTGACGGCGGGGCCTGGATGCCTCCAATTCCAGGCGGGCCATATCCCGGGTCAAGATTATGCCCTCTTCCTTGTAACGACATACAAGGTCGATAATCACCCTTTGTTGGATGACTTTCGATGGGGAGATGGGGCATAGGAGCCTCACATATGTTGTTGTGGCAGCAGTGGATCCACGTATCCTAGTGTTGCCCCTGCCCCTACGTAGGCGGGTGGGTGGTGATCATGTTCCTATGGTAGCAACCTGATTCTTGAGAAGCAGGGAGGTTGACTCGTTATTTCTAAGAGTAAATGAAATCGACAACCTGTGACCCAGTGCCATCCCATCTTCCGTGGTTGGTAAGAGGGATCCACGCTGACAACGTCACCGAACGGGATGCCCAAATTCTATTTCCCCAACTTTTGGTGAGTTTCATGCCAGAACTGCTATTTTCTTGGTGGGGCCCGACGTCGTATATCTTTCTTCGGTGACACGTCAATCCATGGATGCCATAAAAATTACTAATATCCTTATTTAGGAGAAAAAATTCACATCAGGTTCACCATTTCTATTTCCGATGCTTTCGCCGGGGTGTGCGCATCCATCTTCGTGAGTGAAAAAGGTGAGGATTTTGTTACCCCACATTCCCGCTTTTCAAAGGCAGACGACATTCACTCCTTGTTCAGGGACGTCTGCTCCTTGATTGAAATAGGATGATGGGATGTCAGTTCTTCCTTCCATGTATTCCTTCTCGGAACTCATCACCTAGTTTGGATCTCCCTCATCAATTTAATATGTTGTTCGTGAAACTCTTCCCGGTGCCATATTTTCATGGACACCAGTTAATTACACTGCTTCTGTCAAGACATTCCAAGGGGTTTGGTCAGGGAAGCAACCTTCGGTTAGGGGAGCAGTCATGATGGGAATCACTGGCATGTCTGGATGCTGGGGATTGGTGTGTCTTTATTTTTTCCCTTATTATAGGACTTCTCGATGGCGCAGAAGCCCGAGGAATCACACATAGAATGCAGGGAATCATATTCCATAGCAATTTCTCTGTGGTTTTCCATATCTTCCCATGTTTAACACAGGGTATGCTGCGAGTTTAACGTCCAGCGGGGATGGATCGAACTGATCAGAACACTGATTAGAGTGGATCATATTGAGGAACCCCCTAGAGGGAACACCGATATTGGAGACAACATGTGGGTCTCTCCCTGAATTCTATAGAGGGGTATGAAGTGGCATGATCTCAGCGGGATGTGGCGGCCCGGGGAAGAGTTAGGATGGATGACGGTTTTGGGCTTGATCCTCAAAGAGACTTCCTACGTACCATGCCTTAACATGGATCAAAGTCCTTGTAGTTTGGGTAATGGGGAATACAATTTAACATCATGTGGGACGAGGGAATCTGGGGATCATGCGCTAAGAGGCCCGAGGTGTTGGTGAACCGACATGGTCAGAATGACTAGGTGGTGGGCTTGAACCTCGTGGAGGCTTCCTATATACCATGCCTTAACATGGATCAAAGACCACGTAGTTCAGGATGGTGTGGGGCTTACACTCTAGGCAGCCCAAGGTGTTGGTGAACCGACATGGCCAGAACAACAGGGTGGTGGGATTGAACCACATGGAGGCTTCTTACGTATCGTGCGTTGACATGGATCAAATTCCCCATAGTTTGTGATGGTGTGGGTGTTGGTGAACTGACATGAATAAGGACCTTGGTCCGATGGGTGATGGGCTTGAACCTCAGGGAGGCTTCCTATGTACCATGCCTTGACATGGATCAAATCCCCCGTAGTTGAGGAATGGTGTGGGTTTCGGTGAACCGACATGAATAAGGACCTTGGTTCGATGGGTGATGAGCTTAAACCTCAAGGAGGCTTCTTACGTACCATGTCTTGACATGGATCAAAGTCCCCGTAGTTTGAGAAGGGTTTCGTCAATGAACTAAAGTGAAGGTGAAACTTGGTCTAGGTGGATGATGGGATTGAACCTCATGAGGCTCCCTACGTACCATGCCTTGACATGGATCAAACACCACTTAGTTCAGGATGGGATGGGAATACAATTTAACGTCATGCGGGACGGGGGTGAACTGACGTGAAGGGGGTCGGAATGACTGAGTGGTGGGCTTGAACATTGTTAGGCTTCATATGTACCATGCCTTGACATGGACCAAAGTCCTCATAGTTCGGGTATACAGTTTAACGTCATGCATGACGGGGATGATGTCATGGTCGATGCTTACTCTAAGCCCACGTGAGTCATACTCAGTGTGAGAAACAAGAGGCAGTAGGGACCTGATGATCACGTCGCGAAAGGTGCGTCCATGGGATATGGAGTAGGGCTTATGTGTGGAGCAGACCAGGGAGAGAAATATTGGGACTTACTCCAGGATGGAGGTTCGAAGGCGACAAACCGAACCAGGAGAGGGGGATTGGGACTTACTCTAGGATGGAGACCCGAAGGTGACAAAGCGCAGTGGGAGAGGGGGATTGGGACTTACTCCAGGATAGAGAGTCTATTCCCCATCACACCCTTAGATGGCCTTGGCACCGAGGAAGTGAGGAGGATCAGGGGTGCCGCCTCTTGCAAGAAAATCTAGGGGCTTATAACAATATGACTTCCCTTCCCCACAGACAAAATCCACTCCAAGAATGAGGATATCATCCCATGTAGAGACTATGGGGTGTGGAGAATGTCGTAGGTAGGGGGACCCTGTGCGTGAGGCATAGGGTCGGGTCACAGTTTAGCATCATGTGTTGAGGATGATGGTGCTTTGCAATTTAACGTCCTGCAGCTCAGACGAGGCAGGTTCACTCCGCACCCCTAGGACTTACATAACCGGCACCCTTTTCTCCTTGTGGGAGGGAAGGCACCGACAACGCCGTACTGAGGGGGTTTCGTGGAGCGAACCATCAAGGGGTCCATGTTAGCGTGGCTATGAAAACAAACAATATCCATTAGTGTGCCTATGCAAAGAAGCATTAGGTGCAGCAATGCTACGGGCGGTATCGTCTAGGGGACTTTGAAGTCACATCGTTCCAACCTAGTGGGTCGCACAAGAAAAGGATTTTCCAAGCATAGGAGTCTATAGGAAGGGGCCTTGTGGAGCTCTATTTCTCCACGTGACAAAGGGAACTTGTGAAGGGGTGTGCTTTGCGAAGTGGGGTGCCTTAGCCTTATCATGGGGCAGAGATGAAAATGGGAGGTGCTTCGTGAAGTGGACGGGCATTCGCAGAGCATAGCCTCCCGGAGAAAAGGTGCCTTACGAAGCAATGTGTCGAGAAGCAATGTGATTCACGAAGTACAGTGATCCTACCTTAGCAAACAGATCAAGTGTACATGAAGGGTACTTCACGAATCATAAACGCTCTGCGATGACTCGGGTCCCTTTGGGGATACCCTTCCTTCACGAAAGCCCTTAGGCTTCGTGAAAGGCATCCCTCTCAGAAGAGGGGATCAAAATGAGACCATGGGGAGGCACTTCGCAAAGCAGAAGTACCTCGCACAACTCATGGTTCTCCGAGCGGAAGAGTTCTTCATGATTCGGGAAATGAGAAGCCTAATGGTCAGATTTTCCATCCGGAGAGCTCAAGGGGAGTCCGATATTTATAGGCAAGAGGCGTCGCGGAGCAGGGCTCACACAACACGAATAGGGGTCAGGTGGATTCATGGCGGGTTCGCGAACATCAACCGAGATCGTGAAGCATCCTTCCTCCGTGGCTTCGCAGCGGGTCGCAAACGTCAAAGGATTTTGCGGAGCCTACCACCTCCTTGGCTTCGCGGCGGGCTTGCAAACGTCAGAGGTGTTCATGGAGCCTCCCACCTTCTTTGCATTGCGGCAGCCGCGGTGCTAGGGAACTTCGTGAAGGGACTTCGCGAGGTAGTCAGTGGGGCCATCTTGGGGCCTTTTGCTTTGTTCCAAATTTTGGCACCAACAATCAGTAAAAGTAAACTAATACAACTCAATATCTAAAATAAATAAAAAATATTAGTGTATCACTATAAGAAATTATAAAATAGAAAACTACAATTCCACAACATTAAAGATTCAAGGCATAAGGTGGTATGACTATAGACACCCAGACACCATTGAATCCCATGCTCAATCACCAAACATTCATGATAATAGCATCATGAAGATCCACTAGTACAATAAAAAACATCCACTTATATGTATCATGACAAAACGTGTCTAAATAAATTTGAAGGTGCATATGTAGGTTAGATTTTACTAAATTAGTAGGGAAACCCCAAGACTTCACATGCATACAACTTGGAAAAGAAAAAGTTATCTAACAGTTTTATATAAAAATAAGAATAAATAATATTAGTATTTTTTAAAAAATCATTTAATTTTTTTCCCTTATAGAATACCAAGTCTAGAACTCACAAATCCTCCAATTCAATCTTTCTTTGAACTGTTCTAAATCCTAAGAAGAAAATCCCCATATAATGTAATATATACACATGAAACCCATGTGTATTCTGAGTTCTCATATCCAAAAAATTCTTTGAAAACAAAAATTATTTTCATCATTAAATTAAACACATTGTGGGTTTCACCCACAATCAGAAATTAATATCCATGACATAAAAGGGATTTCTAAAAAGTATTCAATAAGGTTTTTCCATTGAAAAGAACATGTAGAATGTTTTAGAAATATAAATCCTTTATGTTTTAGATATTGTAGAGAGAGATAAAATCCACTTATCTTGAACAAAAAAAGGACAATAAGAATAGCTTCCTTATAATTGATATCATCTTTAAACTCTTTAGAATATTTCAAGTTTGATAACCACAAAAATAGGTGAGATAGAAAGAGGTGTTTCTTATAGAAAAATCAAGTTGAAAATACCTTAACAACTCTCAAAAACGATCCCAGATGGTTCCCCTTCAAGACACTTGACCTTCCAATGATTCATTGAACAAGTTATCTATTTTATAAACCTTATGGAAAACACTAAATGTTGGGCCATGGAATGTAATTTCCACCCAATCCTTTTTGAATGGTCCAACACCGCACATTAGACTATTTAATGGTGAATTTTCCTGAAATCTTTTGACCAACCATGACCAGCTTCCATGCTATTTCAGTATGGTCATTTCCTATAGGTGGTCCTACTAACCACCATGCCAAAAAAATGGTCAGTGGTAGGGTGTTATGATATCCTTGTGTCCTAGATGAATCCCATAACCAAAACCGAACCTTCACCATGTTCTAACCCACTATGTGGCCAAGCCCAAAAATCCCAAACACCACTTTCTTCAGAAACCAGCCCTATAATTCTTCACGAACATAAAAGAAACTAATTTATAATGTAAAAAAATAAAATAATAATTATATAACACAAATTGTGGGTGTTACACTTAAGAATAATCTTCATGAAACTAAGATAAATCCTCTTAAAATGTACCCAAAAAATGATCGATGAATGGTTGCAAAATAGGTTACTCTATTCAAACCACTACTCCTAGTTCCATACCAACCACTTACACTATGTTAGCTCTTAACTAATAGAGGTTAAATCTCACCTGAAATTTCTATAGAAAAAAACTCTCTAATGAAATCATGAAAATAATCTCTTATAGAAGAGTATGACAAGTACCTTTATTATTAGTCTTTATGTTCCTCGAAATAAAATAGCCAATCCATCCTAATAATGAAATCAAAATTGTTCATATTAAGAACTATGAAATCCCAAATATTTCTACAACTAATGATAATGATATCAGAAAATGGACATCTCATGGCCTTCTCTATCCTTTTTTCTATAGGATTATCTATCAATAACACTCTATATGATTAATCTATATCAAGACCTTAACCATCCATCATATGGTAATAAATAAAAGAATGTGGTGTACCCTTAACAAATAATACACTTGAAAAAGTGAACATCATTAGGATCATACCTTGTACAGTGAAAAATATCACACTTTTATCTCTCAATAATTACATTATAATATATACCTTGTTGAACTCACCTATTTTGATAATCCCAAATGATGTTTTGATAATCCCAAATCATATAAATCATGTTTTATTTATATGGTAATTTTTTTTCTCTTACATGATATTCATTTATGTAAAAATAATGTTTATATCAAATTGATAACTATGTATGTTTAATCTCACTTCTCTACTGTTTAAGGTTCATAGTGAAAAATTTCTCCCGATGCAAAGGTCACCAATGAAAATTTCACCAATTCAAAGGTCACTGATACAAATGTTATTGATGAAAAGGTCACCGATGCAAAGGTCACTGATGAAAAGGTCACCGATGCAAGGCTACTGTTGATAAGGATACCGATGGATAATTATGAATTGATGGTTACCAATGGAGAATTATCAATTGAAGGTTACAGATAGAGAATTGTCAATTGAAGGTAACTGATGTAGAATTATCAATTGAAGGTTACCGATGGATAATTATCAATTGAAGGTTACTGATGGAGAATTATCAATTGAAGGTTATCGATGGTGAATTATCAATTTAATGTTACCGATGGAGAGTTATTGACGTATGGTTACCATTGGTGAGGTTACCGATGAATGATGATGATGTTCAATTACTATTGAAGCCTACCATTGTGAAGGATACCATTACCAGTCTACCATACTCTTCTACTCCATACTTTTTCAAATTCTTTCGATTATTCTAACGGTCATATTTTCTAACTTTAATGCTTATAACATTAATTAATTATTATTGTAGACATATCGAGAGACCGTATCTAGGGACAGTACAAGGTACAAGAAAGATCACACATGATTTACTTATACCTATTTTCAGAACTCAAATATAAAAGAAAAAAATAGGCTGGTGTATGGAGGAGGGGAATAGAATCATGTATGAGCATATGAAGAAGCTTACTCACTAGATCAATGATGAATGATTCAGCACTTACACTGAGAAACCAAAATCCCCACAAAGATCATTTGAGGACAAACTCTCTTCTACCTTCTATAATTCATCAACTCTCGATCAACACAAGAAGCACAACACTCAATTTCTGAAAGCCAGAACCTAGGGTTGTGACACTCTGTTTTGGAGATAACTTCCAGAGAAAGAGTCGAACATCAAATTACTCATATTAAAGATTCAAGAGTTGAACTGAAAACACATAGAGCCTTATAAACTCAATCTCATCATATTTTCTCTACTGTGTTATTTTTTTTACATTTATGAAATGTGTGTTTTTGTGTCATACACGCTGTCTTTTGTGCTTGTACTAGAGGATACAAAAATCCTCACATAAAAATTCTCTTACTCCTTTTTTCCCACATATAACTGTGGAAGGGACCGTGTATGGTTTGTGTTGTTTGTCATTCCCACAAAGAATTGTGGTAGAGGGGGTAAACCCTGTATAGTTTTTGAAAACTATTATAAAGACTGATATAGGCTATGTATCAAATTTATTAATTTAAACTGCTTGGTGGCATGTGATCACCAAGTGGAGAGGATTAAGTCTCAGTTTGAGACAGAGCCTCTTGTTCAACCTTTCTGTGTACTATATTTTGTTATACTTTGTTTTTCTTATTTTCTACTGCTTATTGATAAAACATTAAATTGTTTTTCATTAACATTGATAGTTAGTTTTGGTGAGTGTGTGTATGTGTTTAATTCAGTAAACTTGTTTCAAAAGTTGAAGAAGTGTTTTACACTAATTCAACCGAGGAATAATCACCCTTTGAGAAACCTGTTGACAAACTAGACATCTATATCTCTACTGAATTATTTAACTAGGGTGTTTTAAAAATTTTGTGGACCTTTAATATAACGTCTTTAACAGAAATTTTAAGTAGGAAATCAATTCAACCCCCTATTGAGATTCTACTCCAACAAAAATTTGGTGTTAGAGGTTTGTTAATTTAGTTTTTATTTATATTACCCGAACTGTTATGAAACTTGTCAAATTATTTAACTATGATTTTAGTTGTATCTTAAAGATCTTTAAATTTATATCACATCTAAATTTTCAGTTCTTTAGAATTATATTTAACAATGGATAACCGATTTGAGGGTGTTTCTACTAACATGCCACCTTTCTTTAATGTAAATAACTATGCTCAGTTGAAATTAAAAATGAAAATGTATCTAGAGAGTATGTGACATGAAATCAGGGACACAATTGAAGAAAAACATGTATTACCTGTTACTGCTAGGGACACATGGTCTCAGCTGACTAAATCTACATATAATAATAATTTTAAAGAAATAAATGCATTGTATTGTTCTCTAGGTGATGAATAATTCAATGGAATATCTACCTGTAAAACTGCATATAAAATTTTGGATACTTTAGTTGTTTTTCATGAGGGAACAACTAATGTTAAAGAAATGAGATTAAATATTTATACTATTAAATATGATAATTTTAAGATTAAGCCTGATGAATCTATCTATGAAATGTATCTTAAGTTTAATGTAATAATGAATACCATGAGTCTTCTTGTAAAACCAGTGGGGAACAAGGATTAGATTATGAGATTGCTTTGATGCCTACTTAACAAATGGAGAGGAACTTCAGTTTCTATTAGAGAATATTGTGACATAGGCAAGATACCAGTGAAGGAACTAATTGGAAATCTTATGATTTATGAAGAAGAGATTAAGGTAAATCAAGAAGAAAATGAAGAACAAAGAATGAAATCTGCAGCATTCAAGACTTATACCTCAAATAAAAAGGACTAAGAAAAGTATCAAGTTCTTATAGACACTTCCACTAGTTAAGACTAAGATTCTGATAGTGATGATGAGATGGCTCATCTTCTTAGGAGATTCAAGAAGTTCTACTATAAGAAAAAGATCTTTAGAAAGTAGAACTATAAAGGAAGGTATGATAATAAAGGATAGTGAAAAAAGGACAGAAAATGGAATGATAACTCAAATGAGATAGTCTGTTAGGAGTGTAAACGAAAAGGTCATGTGAAATATGATTACCCTAAGCTGAAATTTAAGAAAAAGTATGAATACAAGGGAAAAGGATATAAAAAGGCTATGAAAGCTACGTGGAGTGCCTCAGAAGATAGCTCAAGTGGATCTGACACTTCTGATATTGAAAATAACAAACATGCAAACCTGTGTTTCATGATAGAAACATCCAAGGTAACACCCAATTCTCTTGTACATAATTCTTACTATTCTGGGAATGAAAGTGAATCAAACAATGATGAAAATATGACTAAGGATGAACTATTTGAGTAATGTGGAATGCTTGAGGACACCTTTAATGAACTCAAGGATAAATATAAATTATTGAAAATACAAAATTCTTTAAATGCTAATTATAAGTCAGATCTGGATATTGAAAAACAAAAATGTGCTCAGCTGTTAAAAGAAAATACTAAACTTAAATTATCCAATGAGCAATTAAAAATATATCTTGAAAAGTTTACTACAGGTAGATATACCTTGACACAGTTACTAGGAAAATAGATTTCTCCAAAATACACAACTAGTCTAAGATATCATCCAGGGCAGAGAAGAATTATTAAGAATAAATTTGTTCCAAAATATGGACAGTTCACTTCTAGTTCATGTTCTGGACCATCTTTTGAAAAAAAATTCTCTAAAGGACCAAACAAAGTGTTTATGTCTCAAAACATATCTTTTGATTATAGTAAATCTATGATACAAGTATGGGTTACCAAAGTTTTACTTTCTAACCTCTCTGGACCCAAGAAAATATGGGTACCAAAGTTACCCTACACTTAATATGTTTTGCAGGAAAACTGTTTAAAGAGCTCATGTAAAACTCTATGGTACTTAGACAATGGATGTTCAAGACACATTATTGGAGACTACTCATGATTCAGGAGCCTAATTAAAGTTGTTGGTGGACATGTTACGTTTGGTGATAATGAAAAAGTGAATATTGTTGGCTTATGCCAAATTAGTAACCCTAATACTGTATTAATTTCAAAAAGTACATTTTGTTGATGGGTTAAAGTACAATTTACTAAGTATCTCTTAGTTATGTGATGGTGGTTTTAATGTTAAATTTTAAAATGATTCATGCAATGTTTTTAATTCTAAAAATGATTTAATATTCACTTCTCTTATAAATAAAAATGTATATTCTGTTGATTTAAATTATTTAGCTAAGAAAAATCATTCATGTTTAAATGATTTTCATAAGGAATTCTAGTTATGGGATAGAAGATTAAGACACTGAAATGTACACTCACTTATGAAACAAACTAGGAAAGGTTTAGTTAGATATTTACCTAAATTAGAATTCCCACTTAACAAAGTTTATAATTCTTATCAAAAGGTAAAACAACAAAAAGTTTTTTTCAAACTAAAGAAATATGTTTCTACTTCTCAACCACTTGAGTTGGTTCATATGGATTTGTTTGGACAATCTAGAGTTTCAAGTTTAAATGGGAAGCACTATGTTTATGTTCTTGCAGATGATTTTTCTAGATATACTTGGTTATACTTTCTAGATCACAAAAGTGAAGCATGTTCTTACTTCATTATATATTCCAAGTTTGTAGAAAATCTTAGTGGACTTAGAATTAAGTCCTTGAAAAGTGATCATGGATGTGAGTTTGAAAATTAATAATTTGAATCTTTTTTCTCACAAAATGGCTATACTCACAATTTATCTACTCCTAGAAAACCCCAACAAAATAAAGTTATAGAATAAAGAAATAGGACACTTTAGGAAATTGCTCGGACTATACTTAATTAGTATAATATACCTCTCTATTTTTTGCCTAAAGCTATCAATACAGCTTGTTACATTATCAATAGAGTCTTAATTATACATGTTCTTAAGAATACCCCTTATGAACTATGAAATAATAAGAATCCTAAAGTTAATTACTTTATTGTTTTCTATTTCAAAGTATTCATCCTTAACACTAAGGACAATCTTGAAAAGTTTTATTCCAAAAGTGATGAAGGAATTTTCCAAGGTTACTCAATATCTAGTAAATCCTATAGAATATTTAACAAGAGAACCAACTGTGTGAAAGAATCAGTTCATGTCAAATTTGATGAGACTGATCCACATGAATCCAAAACCTCTGTTGAACTCCTTTAGGAAGATATGTCAATTCTAGACCTTAATTATAAAGAAACTGAGCCCTTAGTGAAAACAACCAGTTCTGGAAATTTTCCAGAATCTGGGCATGATGAATCTGGACCTATAAACATTCATGAGGAGTCTTGTTCAACTCTTTATAGAGGTATTAAAACTTTCAATAATCATACTTTAGATTTTATAGTAGGTGATTTGAATAGAGGAACAAAAACTAGAACTTCTCTAAGAAACTAGGTTGAACATAAATCCTTTCTTTCATAGCTTGAACCTAAAAATATTGATGATGATTTCAATGATTGATTTTGGGTGATAGATATGTAAGAATAATTAAATCAGTTTTAAAGAAACAAAGTTTTGGAATTAGTATAAAGACCTAAAGACACGTTGACCATAGGCACTAAATGGGTATTTAGAATTAAAGTTAATGAATTTGGAAATATATTTAGAAATAAGGCTAGACTAGTTTCATGAGGATATAGTCAAGAAGAAGGAATATACTATGAGAAAACTTTTTCACCTGTAGCTAGACTATAATCCATTAGGATACTACTTGCTTATACAGTTCATCTTAATTTCAAAAATTATCAAATGGATGTCAAAAGTGAATTTTTAAATGGGTACATAGTTGAAGATGTATTTTTTGAACAACCCCCTGGTTTTATAAATCCCCATTTTTCAAATCATGTTTTGAAACTTTCTAAAGCTTTATATGGTCTGAAACAAGCTCCAAGAGCTTGGTATGACAGACTTAGTTCTTTCCTTATTTCAAAAAGTTTTACTAAAGGAATATATGATCTTGCTCTTTTTATTAAAAGTATTTCCAAATATGTTTTAGTAGTATATATTTATGTAGATGGCATTATTTTTGGATCCTCTAAAAATTCATTATGTTCTGATTTTTCAAAAATGATGCAAGATGAATTTAAAATGCGTTTAATGGGGGAACTTAAATTTTTCCTTCGATTTCAAATTTTTCAAAATAAAAAAAGGTATTGTTTTAAATCAGATCAAATATACCAAGGATATTTTGAAATGTTTTGGTTTGGATTGTAATAAAGGTAGTGATACACCTTTGAGTACCACCTGTATGTTGGATGCTGATGAAACTGGTAAACTAGTGGATCAAACCAATTACAGGGGTATGATTAGAAGTCTGCTCTATCTTACTGCTAACAGACCTGATATTATGTTCAGTGTATACATGTGTCCTCTCTTTCAATCTAATACTAAAGAGTCTCATTTAACTACTGTTAAAATTATTTTCAAATATCTCAAGTTTACTATAAACTTAGGGTTGTTTTATCCAAGAGGACAATCTTTTGATTTAATAAGTTATCCGAATGCTAATTTTTCTAGTTGAAAGTTAGATAGAAAGATCACCTCTGCAACATGTCACATTTTAGGCCAGTCACTAGTATCATGGTATAGTAAGAAACCAAATTTTGTTGCATTATCTACTGCCAAAGCTGAATATATAGCTTCTTGGAGTTGTTGTGCTCAAATTTTGTGGATGAAACACACTTTACTAGACTTTGTATATCAATTCAAACATGTATCTATAAAGTGTTATAATAAAAGTACTATTAACATCTCTAAAAATCCAGTATCTCATTCTAGGACAAAGCACATTGATGTAATATATCACTTATTGAGAGATCATTATCAAAGAGGTGATATCACTCTCGAATTCATTGGTACTAAACACCAATTGGAAGATATATTCACAAAGACTTTAAATTCTGAGAGGTTAAATTACATCAAACATGACTTAGGTGTGATAAAATATTAACCAATAGAAACATCACAATTAGGAACCTCCCCGATAGGAACCTCACTGATAGAAACCTCACTGATAGGAACCTCACTGATAGAAACCTCACTGTTAGGAACCTCACTGATAGGAGACTCACCGATAGAAACCTCACTATTATAAACCTCACAATTGGAAACCTCACCAATATAAACCTCACCATTAGGAACCTCAATAATAGAATCCTCACTATTAAGAACCTCACCGATAGAAACCTCACTGTTAGGAACCTCACTGATAGTAACCTCACCAATAGAAACCTCACCGTTAGAACCTCACCGATGGCACCTTATCGATAATCAATGTTTTTCGGGACTTTGTTTTTTCTTTATGTTGGAATTTGAAATGTTTTTTTTTTGTTTTAATTATTTCTTTTACTTGATATATTTTTCAATCACTAAATGATAAAATTAAAAGACCATACCACATTTCAATCCACCTCAAAGCTTTCCTGAATCTCCTTCTCCCTAACCTCAGAACCTAACCCTCTTTTGAAACCCTCAAACTGCTTCAGATTGCATGGAAAGAGTAAAGAGATCGTTGGTCATTGATAAAGGGGGTGCACAAAATTCAAAGAGACCTCAAGCTAAGTTGATTAGTGGAAGCAAGGTTGAGGAAAATCCGATCAGCCCTTATCTGTCAAAAAGGGAAATCATTGTTGAAAAGAGCTCAATTTCGAATGGTTTCTAATGAGTAGATATATAGTGATAATGGAACTTGAAGCTCAAGGATGGGTTTAATGAATTACAAATAACAATGGACCTTATTTTACTAATTTAGTTAAGGAGTTTTATGAATTTTTGGAATTTGAATAGACTAAGGATGTGAGCAGAATTTCTTTAAGGGTAAATGGAGTAGGTGTAATATTTTCCTCGATTGAATGGGCTAAGTGTATGAGAGTACCACAAGAAGGGATTTATGAATACTACTCAAAATTTGTGCCTCCCACAACTGAGTTATTATTTTATGAATAAGCCTTAGCCAAACTGACAGGGAGTGGTATTCCTAGGAAATTCATTACTGCTGAGATCAAAGGAGAAGACAAGATACTGTTTAAATTTGTTCAGCATGTCCTGAGTCCCAGAAGAGGGGACTTTGCTTCATTGAAATTTCTAGATTTATTTCTTTTGTATTTATTGAAACATGGATAGAATATAAATTTATATAGTCTTTTGATGATTCAATTGGAGGATATGACAAATCCTAGTTCAAAATCCAATGACTTATTTCATGCTAGATTGATATCATTGATGCTGAAGGTGAAAGGAGTTACTAGAGAAAAGGAGGAAAGAGTTGTAGTAAGTGACAGTTTCTACATTAAAAAGTTAATTTTCAAGTTAATGAAGATAAATTGGAACCCCTAGCAAAGAAAATGGGTACATGATGAAGGTAAGTTATATGAGGAATTAAATCTTCTCACTCATCCTACTAGGCCTAATGATAAGAGAGATCCTAGTCTAAAGCCTGGTGAAGTAGAGCCTATATATTTAGATGAAAAAGGAGAAGCTGATGCATTGTTAGAAAGAGAGGAATCTCCTATATATGACAGGAGTGATCCAGACCTTCCCTCCAATCATCGTGAAAATATTGTATCCTTTGGTGAGCCTAGCCCTCCAAAGAGATTTCCTAGAAGTGAGACTGTTCTAAGGGACAATGATGATGAGGAGACCAGTGGGAAAGTAGGGGTAGAAAAATGTCTTAGGAGACATTAGAGGGACCTCAGATAAGGATCAGGACACTGAATGTTGTCATGATAACTTTGATACATCTATTGATGTATGTGGAGAAGAATGTCTTAATCTAAATCCCTTGAAAGGGAATACAGAAATGGTTGAAGGTGTAGACGAAGAAGTTGCTGATTCAGTTGAAGTTGTAATTTATTTGGAAGTTATTGATGATTTAGTAGAAGAAGTGGTAGTGGACCCTCCTGTTGATGAGGTTGCTCAAGGAGGTATGGTAGTGATGAATATGGTTGATCAGAAGAATGATCCATGTGAGGGGGAGGAACCTATTTCCACAGGTCTAGTTGTTGTAGCTCTTGGAATAGAAGATTGTTCAGAAGACCCTGGATTTGAGGTCTTAGGTTTATATTATAGAGAATCTAATGATGACCAGCCAATCAGAAGTCCTCCCATTCCTACGATTTTAGAAACCACTATTGTGTATCTAGTGGTTATTTTTCCTCATGACTATGTGAAGAAGAATGATTTGGAATCAATGAAATCAGATCTGAAGAGCCACTTTGATGAGAAATTTTTTAGGTTAGAGAGGGTTATAACTCACAGTCAAGAAGTTGTCACTTCTGCAGTGGAAAGGCTAGTCTCTATCTCTCACTCTATCTTACTAGAGGAGGTAAAGGACTATAAGAATCAGATCAGAACTTTGGCATATTCTATGGAATCTATGTAGAATTATATTTCTAGACAAGACTCTTATATGGTTTCAAGGGTTCAGGTGGATAATGATCTTAGATATATTAAAAGTGTGGTTCATTAAATGGTCACTGTGTTTGTGGACTTTAAGAAGTCTATAGAGACACATGTGAGTGGCCAAGATAATGATGTGAAGAGATTGATCAGTGGGCTGACTAAATATTTTAAAAAGACAATAGCTTTCACTGTGGAACCTTTGTGTGCATCTGCTTCATATTCAGCCTCTCATGTTGATCTAGAAGCCTTTAGGTCGGTTGTTAGAGAAGAAGTTGAGAAGTTCTCAAGTACCAGTACCTCATATCCTGAGTCTATTGCTCAGTTTATTACCACTACTAGAGAAATTCATAATCTTGTGGGAAATTATCTAAGGGTAGCTTCTCAAGATCAGAATGCCATCAAGGAACAAGTTGATTTCTACTACAAAGGGGTATACACTAAGCATCAGATGGATGGTCACTTCAAGTTGATGTTGGAGAACTTGAGAATTTCACTTTGCACTAAAGCCTTTAAAGATCAGGTTAGCAAGATTTGAGAGTTGACTCCTTCCTTGGAGACATTTATGAAGAATAAGGATGATTTTATTTCAGCCATGGAGAGAGGGGTAAGTATTATTAGGGATTTCAGAAATCTTCTTTTGCCCTTCCTCCATGTGGACTTCACTCCCATCGTTGTTCCTACAGCCTTGCCTTCTACATTAGGTGCCTCAGGATCTGCCAGTTCTTCACTATTAATAACTCCTTCACAGGCTATCAGAAGCTTGACCCCCACCATTCCTTAGAGATCTACCCACTACCAGTCTACTGATGCTTTTGTTGCAGCTCCTTTTACCCTGCTGACTACCATCCCTAGGATTATCCCTCTATCTTCAGAACCTTCTCCCTCCACTTCCAAAGACAATGATCCTTTGTAAATCTATGATGTGGATTGAATATGGGATGTCTTAGTAGATAGGGATCTTTTTAACATTTTTTTTATATTTTACTTTTGATTCATTACTGGAAAATCCTCTTTTGTTTCTTTTTATCCAGATGTCTTTTTGTTAATCACAATGGGGGGAAATATTTAAGATTGAATGTTGTACTTTTGATTTATTACTAGAAAATCCTCTTTTTTTCTTTTTATCCTCTTTTATTTTTGTTAATCTCAAAGGGGAGAAATATTTAAGCTTGAATCTCAAAGTTACCCAAAGGGGGAGAAACTAAACAAGTGATGTTTTAGTTTTAAGATGCCTAAACTTAAAGGTAGACATTTTTTAAGTTGATTGAACCTTTTTCATATATATAATATCTATAATTTCCATAATAAGCATGGTTAAAATGTTCTTATACACACCTCTGAAGATATTATCAAATGTTCTTAACCCTAATTTAGAAAATAGTGACATAATTTTTGATTATAAAAAATGGGGAGATTGTTGGACTCACCTATTTAGATAATCCCAATTCATGTTTTGATAATCCCAAATAATCCAAATCATGATTTATTTATATGGTAATTATGTTTCTCTTACATGATAATTATTTATGTGAAAATCATGTTTATATCAAAGTGATAACTATGTACGTTTAATCTCACTGCTCTCCCTTTTAAAGCTCACAATGCAAAATTTCTCTTGATGCAAAGGTCACTGATGCAAAGGTCACTGATGAAAAGGTAACTGATGCAAAGGTCTCCGATGCAAAGGTACCCGATGAAAAGGTCCTCGATGAAAAGGTCACCAATGCAAAGGTCACCAATGCAAAGGTCACCGATGCAAAGACAAAGGTCATTGATGCAAAGGTCACTGATGCAAAGGTCACCAATGAAAGGATACTGTTGAGAAGTCTACCGATGGAGAATTACCAATTGATGGTTATCGATGGAGAATTATCAATTTAAGGTTACCGATGGAGAATTATTAATTCAAGGTTACCAATGGAGAATTATAGATTAAAGGTTAAATGTGGAAAATTATCAATTGAAGGTTACAGATGGAGAGTTATTGATGGAAGGTTACCATTGGAGAGGTTACCGATAAATGTTGTCGATGTGAACTTACTTCGAAGCCTACCGTTGTGAAGGCTATCGTTACCAGTCTATCATACTCCTCTACTCCATAATTTTTCAAATTCTTAAGATTATTCTCATTGTAATATTTGCTAACTTTAATGCTTCTGAAATTAATTAATTCTTATTGTAGAGATATCGAGAGACTGTATTTGGGGACAGTACGTGGTACGAGAAATATCGAATGTTATGTACTCATACCTATTGTTGGACCTCAAATATAAAATAAGAAAAAGAGGTAGTTGTATGGAGGAGGGGAATAGAAGAACGTCTAAGCATATGAAGAAACTTACTCTCTAGATCAAAGACAATGATTCAACAGTTACACTGAGAACCCACAAACCCCACGAAGATAATTTGTTGAAAAACTCTCTTCTACCTTCTCTACTTCATCAACTCTCAATCAACACAATAAGCACAAAACTCAATTTCTAAAAGCTAGATGTGGAGTTGTGACACTCTGTTTTGGAGACAATATCTAGAGAAAGACTTGAACATCAAATTATTCACTTTGAAGAGTCAAGAGCTGAACTGCAAACACATGGAGCCTTCTATACTCAATCTCATCATATTTTATCTTTAGTGTTCTTTTGTTTTACATTTTTGAGAAGTTTATATTTGTGTCATACACATTTTCTCCTATTCTTGAACTGGAGGATACAAAAATACTCACATAAAACTTCTCTTACTCCATGTTTTCCCACATATAACTATGGAAGACACCATGTGTGGTTTGTGTTGTTTTTCATTCCCATGAAAAATTGTATTAGAGGGTGTAAACCCTGGATAGTTTGTGAAAACTATTTTAAATCCCGATACAGGTTGTGTATCAAGTTTATTAATTTAAACTACTTGGGGGTAGTTGATCACCAAGTTGAGAGGATTAAGTATCAGCTTGAGACTGAACCTCTTGTTTAACCCTTCTATGCACTATATTCTTTCATACTCAGTTTTATCTATTTTTCACCGCTTATTTCTAAAACATTAAACTATTTTTCATTCACTTTGATAGTTAGTTTTGGTAAGTGTGTGTATGTGTTTAATTCAATAAACATGTTTCAAAAGTTGAAGAAGTGTTTTAAACTAATTAAACTAAGGACTAATCACCATTTGAGAAACCTATTAACAAATTAGACATTTATATCTCTACTGCCTTAACTAACTGGGTTGTTTTCAAAATTTGGGGGATCTTTAATATAAAGTCATTAACAAAAATTTTAAGTAGGAACTCAATTCACCCCCCTCTTAAGATTCCACTCTGACCAATATAACTTGTATAAGATAACTCAATATCCCTAAATACATTTTAAATATAATTTAACCCATAATGTTCATTAAAATATTACTATTACCTCAAAGTGATCCATCCATAACTTTCCTTGATCCCTGTGGATTTTTTTATGCCTAACTATATGAACTTGAAGTATCTCTTGATAAATTAACTATATTCTCCCAATATTATATTAGATATAACACTCTATGAACACACTAATATAGTGTAAAATTATATTCCCAAATCTTTTAAATATAAATGGATATATCTCCGAAAGAGGGTGAAATGATTTCCCACTCAAATCCCATATCAATTGTCACTCTAGAGAAACTCCTCAAAACACCTATTTTGGTTACATAATAAAATACCAATAGATCCCCTAGATGAAGAGGTATTAATAAATCATCAAACCCTTACATATATTTGATCATCCATCATCTCCTTTTTGACAATCTCTATATAGTCCTAAAGTTAAAATGATCACACCTAAGAACATATGTCTGATCTCAAACCAATATCAAATAGATAATCCTTCATGGAAATATCATAAAACAGAGTTGATGTAAACCTCAAAAATTTTATGAGTCTCATGTTATAATCCATAACTATCATATCACCATAATGGATACCCATGAAATACTGGTATTTATTTATTTTTAACATCTTTAGGTTACAATGATCACAAAACAAGGTTCAAAAACTATCCCAAGATAGTTCCTCATCCTTCTTGGTCTAAAAAACAACATATCACCAATGTTGTGCAAGTACCATGAAAAAAAGTATTTTTGAATCAAATTATTATCATGTATTTCACTGATTTTCATGAATATGTTTTATATTTTTTCTATTAACTCCTTTTGGTCATGTAGTTCACTACCACCCCTATAAATTGGTGTGTGATTCCTATTGAACTTGTGAATTAAATTGTTTATATTTTTTTCAATCCTAGTAAATCTATCCTTAACTAGATAAATCACCCATATTAATAATTCTATGATATTATCATTCTAGAATGTTCCTAAATCACACAAACCTATACATACTCGTCCTCTCCCTCCTTTTACTCCTATGACCTATGATGATGCGCTATGTCTCTATAATTTCAAGTTACATTTCATATCAACATTAATAAATATTTCATCTAACATGATTACCACACAATCATGATGTTAAAATATCACATTATATAGAATCTCACTTGATTCCTATAATTTATATAGTTAACATTTCTATGCCCATCAAATTGGAAAATAAATCCATTCAACCAATCATCACTAAGACCTAATGAAATTCTTAATCAGTTAGGAAAATATTTATTATCATAACTAGGTTATACATCAATGTGAAACCAAGTAAATCATATTTCCACTAATAAATCATATAAGAATACACTAAAATGATTCCTTTTTATCCATCATGTTCATCTATAAAAACGTACAATCATTCACATGTTATATGATCATATGTGGAAACCATAATAAAAGAAATCATTCACTACCACATCCCTTACTAAGAGAAAACACAAAACATCAATATCAAAACCCTATAAATCTATAAATCGCATCACGTACTACCATTGTAACTAGGGAATCAATTATAGAAATTGTATTTAATCATTCCCTACAACTTTTATCATAGTTATTATCAGTCATATTCTTTATATACCAGGCTCCCTAACACTATAAACAAAAAATATGCTTTGATAGAATTTTATAATGTTACCTAACCTAAAACCCCAAAGGAAAAGATTCCATATCAACTCAGGTATGTATACAGATATAAAAATATTTTTTGACTGATGATAATGGCCATATCTTTACTATGGGAAATATACTACCTAAATATCATAACCATAAAATAACAGAAATGATTTTTTCATATCAATAAATAACAAAAATAAAAATTTATAATCAACTATATACAATATACCAAATACTAATATATCCAAGTAACATGCTATGAAGTTACATAATATATACATATTATAAAATACCCTACAGATAGATAGATATGTAGATATTTATTCAATGAAAAACAAGAGAGTGAGAGGATTCATCCCTCGGTACCCTTGGATCCAAGTGACTGACCTAAGGAAGTCTGAAATGATGAATCCCAGGGGAATCTCCCCTAATTAGATTGACCCCCAAAAGCTTCAAGATAACCACAATATGCAAGAAAATATTCTTAGAACCTGGGATATCCAAAAAGTCCATGTAATCAACTACTTTGTTCCCCTATCGCCAAGTGTGCACCACTTGAGTGGTGTTGTTGAGAAATCTATGACACTTTTTAATGATGTAGTTGATCGAACAGGGGAGACATTAGAGTCATGCAGGGAGTTGTGCACTAACAAAGAATCCGTTTCAACTTCAAAGATGTCCAAATTCTTCTAGCTACATAAGGTGAGTCCTGTGAGCAACACCATGGCCTCCACTTGTAGAGAGGTCCCCTAACCGAGTCTGATTGAGAAAGCCAAGTAGATATACCCATTTTCATCTCGAACTACTCCCCTACACAAGACTCCCAGGTTACACGAGCCGTCTATATTGAGTTTCAATCCCTTTTAAGGATGGTACCATCAGACCCAGTTTCCCTTAATGCTGTTGTTGGTCTGATGATAATCCTGGGGACCAGCTTGAAGTCGGACCTGTGAAGGAGCTTACTCCCAGTTGTGAATAATCCGAGTTAATTCGATAAGAATATTTCTTGTGCCAAAAATAATAGCACAAATCGATGTGGATCCCCCTTTATTATTAACTTTGTTCCTATCCTTCCAGATGCACTAGAAAAATGCATGAAAAATCACAGTGCGGGCCAAGTTTTCCGGACCACCTTCGCCCAAGCCATGGTACTGCCTATCCATGAAAGAGCGGCTCACCATTGAAGGAATAGACATAGTAGTGAATTCCCTGAAGAATTTACACACCTCATGTTCCCATTTTCTTTCAAAGAACAAGTGACCTGTTATTTTCCCACTATGGACCGTACAACACACACACTTAAAATCTAGTTTGATTCTGTAAAATTCGATGTTTTCCTCTGTTGGAATAGGCCCTTTCTTGATCCTCCAGGTAAGAAAATTAAATTTGGTTGGAATAATCTTAACTCAAAGAACCTCATCCCAAATATCAGTATGGAGATGCATGTTATTGATGCGTCAAAATTCATTAGCGGAGAAAAAACCTGATGTAGAAGAGGGAAAAATACATTTATCAGGGGAAATGATCATCTCAATGAGGTTGAAGTGGTCCATATTCTCATTGTTAAGAACTGCATTGATGAAGGAAGGAAATCAACTTGATTCTATGTAGGTGATGTGGGTTGCTGGGCATCCAGGAAAACCAAGAACATCACCGCACCAATTTTGATGCCAGAAGGAGAACTCTCCAACTCCAGCAATCTAGCGGGAGTGCGGGCAGATGAAGGTGACCAGGGGACCGATGATCGACCATAAAGGTTAAGTAAAACTCATCGCTAAATTATGGTGGCCTTTATAATTGTGCATAGAAATCCACAAAAGGGTATGACATTCCAAAACACTCCATGTGAGGCAAGCATACATACAAGAAAGGGTATCATCAAGATTATGGACATTCACACCTCATTCTCTAACTGGCCGTGTCATCTTGTGCCAAGAGACCCAGTGTTTTTTCCCTTAGATTACAGGTCCTAGATGAATCATTCCAGGATCCAGTTGATGTTTTTTATGACACCTTTCAGGACACTAAGTGTCGAGAGGGCGTGTACTGGAGTAGCTAAAAGGACATTATTGGCCAGTGTGTTCTGGCCACCAAAAGACAGATATTTATTCTTCCAGTTTAGCACCCGGTCATTAATCTTGATGATAAGGGAGTCAAAGTCCATGATACGTAGCCTTCAAGATGAGATGGGCACACCCAAGTAATCTATAGGAAAGACCCAATCTTCATACCAAAAATAGTGCTTAAATTTGAGACTCACAAGGAGTTACACCCACTAGAGAGATATAAGGTTCTCTTGTCATAGTTAATAATATGGCCACTCCAGTGACCGTAATCCTCCAACACTTTATTCATGCCATGTAAGGAAAGGATGGAGGCATTTAGGAACAAGATTGTATCATCTGAGAACATTATTTGGGACACACTTGGAGCTTTCATCCTCTTTCTAAAAGGTAGGATATCACTGTTGTTCAAGATCCACTGAATGAGGTGACTCAAAACCTCTTGGACAATGATATAGAGGCTTGTGGAAATTGGGTACCCCTTCTTTAAACCATGAGTGGATTTTAATAAGTCGTAGGATTTCCCCATTAAATTCATTGAGATCCATACAGAGCTGAAAAACCTAAAAATAATATCGATGTTTCGATAGTTGAGACCCATACCTGTAAGCACGCAGTTGATGAAGCTCCATTCTATCCAATAAAAGCCTTGTTCATATTGATCTTGAAGGCAATATTAGAACTGTGGGTTTTAACATTAATGTCCCTGAACATTTCCTGGTCCAAAGCAATTGCCTCCTGAATAGACTGGCACTTAACAAAGCCATGTTGTTCCAACAAGACCCACTTTGGGAGATGAGTAGCAAGCCTTAAATTAATGATGCATGCCCAAATTTTATATGTTACATTGCACATACTCACTAGACTGTAATGAAGAATAGAAGTGGGGTTTTTTATTATTGGGAGAAGCACTAACATAGTGTCACATGTAACTCAGGGTAAGTTTTCACCCCAGAAGAATTCTTGGATGGCAGCAATCCAATATTCCTTCACTACGTCCCAACAAGACCTATAAAATGCACTTGGGAAGTTGTTAGGATCTACCGTGCAATCAGGTTTTAGGTTCAACATAGCTGCCCAAATCTCTTTCTCATCTGGAACAGACCCCAGGAGATCATTATCTTTATCAGGGGTGAGGGTGGGAATCAAATCAAAGATCATCATTCTCTCTGAGGGGTACCCCTTGGGAAAGAGAGATTTGGGACCAGTGAGAAGCTTAGAGAATTAGGAGTTGTCCATGCCTCCCACCACATCCCTATCCACTATGAAAGATACATCATCTAGTTGGATATTCAGTTTAACCAGATGCTTCTTCTCTTTGATGCATGAACGAAAGAATTCAGTGTTGCTATCCCCCTATTTGATCCATTTTACCCTCCCTCCCTCTCTATCCAGGATCTCCTACTTTAGGAGAAAATATTCAAGGAGATCCTTTTTTTTAGAGAGCTCCTCAAAACCCCAAACCTCCCATCCATCATCTAGAAGATGATCTAGACGCTAAACGTCTAGTATGGTGGATTGCAAGACCCCATCAATTGGAGGCAGATCTCTAGACCATGATTAGAGCTTCATCTTCAACCGACACAACTTATTATGAAGAGAAGACCACCTAATGCCCTGGGAGGGCTCACCCCAAGAGTTTCTGACCAGGTCCTAGAAACCCAGAAAACTTACCCAAAGCTGGCTATATATGAACAGATCCTGGCACTCTTGTGTTGAAGATATAGAGATTAGGAGGGGGGGGGGGGTGGATGGAGATCCCATGAACCAGATGGTTAAACTTTGAGCTGGAATAGGAGGATAAGTCATGCATGTTGGAAAGACACCGATCCAAGAGGCCCCATGAGCGATGATGCCCCCGTTGATTGTTACACCAAATAAAATGGTTGCCCATGAATCCAAGGTCCGAGAGCCCCTTGGCTGCCATAAACTGATTAAAATTGAGGTTGGGATTCCTAGGGAAAGGGCCACTACTATTCCTCTCTGCAAGATTCACAACCACATTGAAATCACCCCCAACAATCCATGGAACTGGTCCAGGATCAAACAAAATGACCTCCTTCTAGAGAGACTCTCTTTGATGTGTGTCACAGCTCCCATAGACAAAGGAAACGAATAAGGAGTGGTGGCCTTGATTCACCTTAACCGTAATAAACTGATCACCCTCTTGTACCATAACCAGATTGCTCTTCTTGCACCAAAAAAATCCAAATATTATGGTTACAAGGGTCAGCGTGCATGTGTCCAAGCATTTTTAGTTTTCTAGAACAATCTCCAATCCTGTTGGGGAGTTGTTTGTGTTCAAGAATGTCTAACACTATAGCCTAGTTTTTAGAGATTTATGAAGCGAGAAAGTCTGACTTGACCTGGGTGCCTATGCCCCAAGCATTACAAATGATTAAAGGAATCATTGATGGAAGAGTGTCTTGGGATTGGCTCTAACACTCATAGCCTTCTCGTAGTGGAAGTAAAACTTCACCTCCTGGGACCTGGATCTGGATCGAGATCTTGTGCACATCCCATTTTACTTAGAGAGTAGCAATACTGGGGTAGGGGAGCTAATCTAGGATCAAAATCTCTACTTGCCTTGGGCACATGGTGAGATAGAAAGACCACCTTTCTTCAGGGAGGGAGATCCTGATGTCACCAATAAGAGAGCCGGGGTAGAAGGCCGAGAGTCTCTTAATGGAAAATCTGAAGGCTGGGGAACCTCCACTATAGACCACTCCTTATCATCCTCATTGTAT